>CM050174.1:35096323-35601323 GCA_027410445.1 Discoglossus pictus
AAGCCCTCTAATAGGAGAGAATGTCCTGCAATATGTAAGATATATAATATGAGACTGCCCTCTAATAGGAGAGAATGTCCGCAATATGTAAGATATATAACTGAGACTGCACTCTAATAGGAGAGAATGTCCCGCAATATGTAAGATATATAATATGAGACTGCCCTCTAATAGGAGAGAATGTCCCGCAATTGTAAGATATATAATATGAGACTGCCCTCTAATAGGAGAATGTCCTGCAATATGTAAGATATATAATATGAGACTGCCCTCTAATAGGAGAGAATGTCCTGCAATATGTAAGATATATAATATGAGACTGCCCTCTAATAGCAGAGAATGTCCCGCAATATGTAAGATATATAATATGAGACTGCCCTCTAATAGGAGAGAATGTCCCACAATATGAAGAGATATAATATGAGACTGCCCTCTAATGGAGAGATATGTCCTGCAATATGTAAGATATATAATATGAGACTGCCCTTAATAGGAGAGAATGTCCCGCAATATGTAAGATATATAATATGAGACTGTCTCTAATGGGAGAGAATGTCCCGCAATGTGTAAGATATATAATATGAGACTGCCCTCTAATAGGAGAGAATGTCCTGCAATATGTAAGATATATAATATGAGACTGCCTTCTAATAGGAGAGAATGTCCTGCAATATGTAAGATATATAATATGAGACTGCCCTCTAATAGGAGAGAATGTCTCGCAATATGTAAGATATATAATATGAGACTGTCCTCTAATAGGAGAGAATGTCATGCAATATGTAAGATATATAATATGAGACTGCCCTCTAATAGGAGAGAATGTCCTGCAATATGTGAGATATATAATATGAGACTGCCCTCTAATAGGAGAGAATGTCCTGTAATATGTAAGATATATAATATGAGACTGTCCTCTAATAGGAGAGAATGTCCTGCAATATGTAAGATATATAATATGAGACTGCCCTCTAATAGGAATGTCCTGTAATATGTAAGATATATAATATGAGACTGCCCTGTAATAGGAGAGAATGTCCTGCAATATGTAAGATATATAATATGAGACTGCCCTCTATAGGAGAGAATGTCCTGAGTATGTAAGATATATATATGGACTGTCCTCTAATAGGAGAGAATGTCCTGCAATATGTAAGATATATAATATGAGACTGCCCTCTAATAGGAGAGATGTCCGCAATATGTAAGATATATAATATGAGACTGCCTCTAATAGGAGAGAATGTCTGCAATATGTAAGATATATAATATGAGACTGCCCTCTAATAGGAGAGGAATGTCCTGCAATATGTAGATATATAATATGAGACTGCCCTCTAATAGGAGAGAATGTCCTGCAATATGTAAGATATATAATATGAGACTGCCCTCTAATAGGAGAGAATGTCCTGCAATATGTAAGATATAATATGAGACTGCCCTCTAATAGGAGAGAATGTCCTGTAATATGTAAGATACATAATATGAGACTGCCCTCTAATAGGAGAGAATGTCCTGCAATATGTAAGATAAATAATATGAGACTGCCCTCTAATAGGAATGTCCTGTAATATGTAAGATATATAATATGAGACTGCCCTGTAATAGGAGAGAATGTCCTGCAATATGTAAGATATATAATATGAGACTGCCCTCTAATAGGAGAGAATGTCCTGCAATATGTAAGATATATAATATGAGACTGTCCTCTAATAGGAGTGAATGTCCTGCAATGTGTAAGATATATAATATGAGACTGCCCTCTAATAGGAGAGAATGTCCTGCAATATGTAAGATATATAATATGAGACTGTCCTCTAATGGGAGAGAATGTCCTGCAATATGTAAGATATATAATATGAGACTGCCCTCTAATAGGAGAGAATGTCCTGCAATATGTAAGATATATAATATGAGGCCCTCTAATAGGAGAGAAGTCCCGCAATATGTAAGATATATATGAGACTGCCCTCTAATAGGAGAGAATGTCCCGCAATATGTAAGATATATAATATGAGACTGCCCTCTAATAGGAGAGAATGTCCTGCAATATGTAAGATATATAATATGAGACTGCCCTCTAATAGGAGAGAATGTCCTGCAATATGTAAGATATATAATATGAGACTGCCCTCTAATAGGAATGTCCTGCAATATGTAAGATATATAATATGAGACTGCCCTCTAATAGGAATGTCCTGTAATATGTAAGATATATAATATGAGACTGCCCTCTAATAGGAGAGAATGTCCTGCAATATGTAAGATATATAATATGAGACTGCCCTCTAATAGGAGAGAATGTCCTGCAATATGTAAGATATTAATATGAGACTGCCTCTTAGGAGAGAATGTCCTGCAATATGTAAGATATAATATGAGACTGCCCTCTAATAGGAGAGAATGTCTGCAATATGTAAGATATATAATATGAGACTGCCTATAATAGGAGAGAATGTCCTGCAATATGTAAGATATATAATATGAGACTGTCCTCTAATAGGAGAGAATGTCCTGCAATATGTAAGATATATAATATGAGACTGCCCTCTAATAGGAGAGAATGTCCTGCAATATGTAAGATATATAATATGAGACTGCCTCTAATAGGAGGAATGTCTGCAATATGTAAGATATATAATATGAGACTGCCCTCTAATAGGAGAGAATGTCCTGCAATATGTAAGATATATAATATGAGACTGCCCTCTAATAGGAATGTCCTGTAATATGTAAGATATATAATATGAGACTGCCCTCTAATAGGAGAGAATGTCCTGCAATATGTAAGATATATAATATGAGACTGCCCTCTAATAGGAGAGAATGTCCTGCAATATGTAAGATATATAATATGAGACTGTCCTCTAATAGGAGAGAATGTCCTGCAATATGTAAGATATATAATATGAGACTGCCCTCTAATAGGAGAGAATGTCCTGCAATATGTAAGATAATAATATGAGATGCCTCTATAGGAGAGAATGTCCCGCAATATGTAAGATATATAATATGAGACTGCCCTATAATAGGAGAGAATGTCCCGCAATATGTAAGATATATAATATGAGACTGCCCTCTAATAGGAGAGAATGTCCTGCAATATGTGAGATATATAATATGAGACGGTCCTCTAATAGGAGAGAATGTCCTGCAATATGTAAGATATATAATATGAGACTGCCCTCTAATAGGAGAGAATGTCCTGCAATATGTAAGATATATAATATGAGACTGCCCTCTAATAGGAGAGAATGTCCTGCAATATGTAAGATATATAATATGAGACTGTCCTCTAATAGGAGAGAATGTCCTGCAATATGTAAGATATATAATATGAGACTGCCCTCTAATAGGAGGAATGTCCCACAATATGTAAGATATATAATATGAGACTGCCCTCTAATAGGAGAGAATGTCCTGCAATATGTAAGATATATAATATGAGACTGCCCTCTAATAGGAGAGAATGTCCTGCAATATGTAAGATATAATATGAGACTGCCCTCTAATAGGAGAGAATGTCCTGCAATATGTAAGATATATAATATGAGACTGCCCTCTAATAGGAATGTCCTGTAATATGTAAGATATATAATATGAGACTGTCCTCTAATAGGAGAGAATGTCCTGTAATATGTAAGATATATAATATGAGACTGCCCTGTAATAGGAGAGAATGTCCTACAATATGTAAGATATATAATATGAGACTGCCCTCTAATAGGAGAGAATGTCCAGCAATATGTAAGATATATAATATGAGACTGCCCTCTAATAGGAGAGAATGTCCTGCAATATGTAAGATATATAATATGAGGACTTGCCCTCCTAATAGAGAGAATGTCCTGCAATATGTAAGATATATAATATGAGACTGTCCTTCTAATAGGAGAGAATGTCCCTGCAATATGTAAGCATATATAATATGAGACTGCCCTCTAATAGGAGAGAATGTCCTGCATATGTAAGATATAAATATGAGACTGCCCTCTAATAGGAGAGAATGTCCTGCAATATGTAAGATATATAATATGAGACTGTGTCCATCTAATCAGGAGAGAATGTCCTGTAATATGTAAGATATATAATATGAGACTGCCCTCTAATAGGAGAGAATGTCCTGCAATATGTAAGATATATAATATGAGACTGCCCTCTAATAGGAGAGAATGTCCTGCAATATGTAAGATATATAATATGAGATGCCCTCTAATAGGAGAGAATGTCCTGCAATATGTAAGATATATAATATGAGACTGTCCTCTAATAGGAGAGAATGTCCTGTAATATGTAAGATATATAATATGAGACTGCCCGCTAATAGGAGAGAATGTCCTGCAATATGTAAGATATATAATATGAGACTGCCCTCTAATAGGAGAGAATGTCCTGCAATATGTAAGATATATAATATGAGACTGCCCTCTAATAGGAGAGAATGTCCCGCAATATGTAAGATTATAATATGAGACTGTCCTCTAATAGGAGAGAATGTCCGCAATATGTAAGATATATAATATGAGACTGCCCTCTAATAGGAGAGAATGTCCAGCAATATGTAAGATATATAATATGAGACTGTCCTCTAATAGGAGAGAATGTCCTGCAATATGTAAGATATAATATGAGACTGCCCTCTAATAGGAGAGATGTCCTGCAATATGTAAGATATATAATATGAGACTGCCCTCTAATAGGAGAGAATGTCTGCTGCAATATGTAAGATATATAATATGAGACTGCCCTTAATAGGAGAGAATGTCCGCAAATGTAAGATATATAATATGAGACTGCCCTCTAATAGGAGAGAATGTCCTGCAATATGTAAGATATATAATATGAGACTGCCCTCTAATAGGAGAGAATGTCCTGCAATATGTAAGATATATAATATGAGACTGCCCTCTAATAGGAGAGAATGTCCTGCAATATGTAAGATATATAATATGAGACCTCCCCCTAATAGGAGAGAATGTCCCGCAATATGTAAGATATATAATATGAGACTGTCCTCTAATAGGAGAGAATGTCCTGTAATATGTAAGATATATAATATGAGACTGCCCTCTAATAGGAATGTCCTGCAATATGTAAGATATATAATATGAGACTGCCCGCTAATAGGAGAGAATGTCCTGCAATATGTAAGATATATAATATGAGACTGCCCTCTAATAGGAGAGAATGTCCTGCAATATGTAAGATATATAATATGAGACTGCCCTCTAATAGGAGAGAATGTCCGGCAATATGTAAGATATATATATGAGACTGCCCTCTAATAGGAGAGAATGTCCTGCAATATGTAAGATATATAATATGAGACTGCCCTCTAATAGGAGAGAATGTCCTGCAATATGTAAGATATATAATATGAGACTGCCCTCTAATAGGAGAGAATGTCCTGCAATATGTAAGATATATAATATGAGACTGCCCTCTAATAGGAGAGAATGTCCCGCAATATGTAAGATATATAATATGAGACTGCCCTCTAATAGGAGAGAATGTCCTGCAATATGTAAGATATATAATATGAGACTGCCCTCTAATAGGAGAGAATGTCCTGCAATATGTAAGATATATAATATGAGATGCCTCTAATAGAGAGAATGTCCGCAATATGTAAGATATATAATATGAGACTGCCCTCTAATAGGAGAGAATGTCCTGCAATATGTAAGATATATAATATGAGACTGCCCTCTAATAGGAGAGAATGTCCTGCAATATGTAAGATATATAATATGAGACTGCCCTCTAATAGGAGAGAATGTCCTGCAATATGTAAGATATATAATGAGACTGCCCTCTAATAGGAGAGAATGTCCTGCAATATGTAAGATATATAATATAGACTGTCCTCTAATAGGAGAGAATGTCCTGCAATATGTAAGATATATAATATGAGACTGCCCTCTAATAGGAGAGAATGTCCTGCAATATGTAAGATATATAATATGAGACTGTCCTCTAATAGGAGAGAATGTCCTGCATATGTAAGATATATAATATGAGACTGCCCTCTAATAGGAGAGAATGTCTGCAATATGTAAGATATATAATATGAGACTGCCCTCTAATAGGAGAGAATGTCCCGCAATATGTAAGATATATAATATGAGACTGCCCTCTAATAGGAGAGAATGTCCTGCAATATGTAAGATATATAATATGAGACTGTCCTCTAATAGGAGAGAATGTCCTGTAATATGTAAGATATATAATATGAGACTGCCCGCTAATAGGAGAGAATGTCCTGCAATATGTAAGATATATAATATGAGACTGCCCTCTAATAGGAGAGAATGTCCTGCAATATGTCAGATATATAATATGAGACTGCGCTCTAATAGGAGAGAATGTCCTGCAATATGTAAGATATATAATATGAGACTGCGCTCTAATAGGAGAGAATGTCCTGCATATGTAAGATATATAATGTGAGACTGCCCTCTAATAGGAGAGATGTCCTGCAATATGTAAGATATAATATGAGACTGCACTCTAATAGGAGTGAATGTCCTGCAATATGTAAGATATATAATATGAGACTGCCCTCTAATAGGAGAGAATGTCCAGCAATATGTAAGATATATAATATGAGACTGCCCTCTATAGGAGAGAATGTCCTGCAATATGTAAGATATATAATATGAGACTGCCTCTAATAGGAGAGAATGTCTGCAATATGTAAGATATATATATGAGACTGCCCTCTAATAGGAGAGAATGTCCGCAATATGTAAGATATATAATATGAGACTGCCTCTAATAGGAGAGAATGTCCTGCAATATGTAAGATATATAATATGAGACTGCCCTCTAATAGGAGAGAATGTCCTGCAATATGTAAGATATATAATATGAGACTGTCCTCTAATAGGAGAGAATGTCCTGCAATATGTAAGATATATAATATGAGACTGCCCTCTAATAGGAGAGAATGTCCTGCAATATGTAAGATATATAATATAAGACTGTCCTCTAATAGGAGAGAATGTCCTGCAATATGTAAGATATAATATGAGACTGCCCTCTAATAGGAGAGAATGTCCTGCAATATGTAAGATATATAATATGAGACTGTCCTCTAATAGGAGAGAATGTCCTGCAAAATGTCAGATATATAGAGAATGTCCTGCAATATGTAAGATATATAATATGAGACTGCCCTCTAATAGGAGAGAATGTCCGCAATATGTAAGATATATAATATGAGACTGCCCTCTAATAGGAGAGAATGTCCTGTAATATGTAAGATATATAATATGAGACTGTCCTCTAATAGGAGAGAATGTCCTGTAATATGTAAGATATATAATATGAGACTGCCCGCTAATAGGAGAGAATGTCCTGCAATATGTAAGATATATAATATGAGACTGCCCTCTAATAGGAGAGAATGTCCTCTAATAGGAGAGAATGTCCTGCAATATGTAAGATATATAATATGAGACTGCCCTCTAATAGCAGAGAATGTCCCGCAATATGTAAGATATATAATATGAGACTGCCCTCTAATAGGAGAGAATGTCCTGCAATATGTAAGATATATAATATGAGACCTCCCCCTAATAGGAGAGAATGTCCAGCAATATGTAAGATATATAATATGAGACTGTCCTCTAATAGGAGAGAATGTCCTGCAATATGTAAGATATATAATATGAGACTGTCCTCTAATAGGAGAGAATGTCCTGCAATATGTAAGATATATAATATGAGACTGCCCTCTAATAGGAGAGAATGTCCCGCAATATGTAAGATATATAATATGAGACTGCCTCTAATAGCAGAGAATGTCCTGCAATATGTAAGATATATAATATGAGCTGCCTGTAATAGGAGAGAATGTCCTGCAATATGTAAGATATATAATATGAGACTGCCCTCTAATAGGAGAGAATGTCCCGCAATATGTAAGATATATAATATGAGACTGCCCTCTAATAGCAGAGAATGTCCTGCAATATGTAAGATATATAATATGAGACTGTCCTGTAATAGGAGAGAATGTCCAGCAATATGTAAGATATATAATATGAGACTGCCCTCTAATAGGAGAGAATGTCCTGCAATATGTAAGATATATAATATGAGACTGTCCTCTAATAGGAGAGAATGTCCTGCAATATGTAAGATATATAATATGAGACTGCACTCTAATAGGAGAGAATGTCCTGCAATATGTAAGATATATAATATGAGACTGTCCTCTAATAGGAGAGAATGTCCTGCAATGTGTAAGATATATAATATGAGACTGTCCTCTAATAGGAGAGAATGTCCTGCAATATGTAAGATATATAATATGAGACTGCCCTCTAATAGGAGAGAATGTCCTGCAATATGTAAGATATATAATATGAGACTGTCCTCTAATAGGAGAGAATGTCCTGCAATATGTAAGATATATAATATGAGACTGCCCTCTAATAGGAGAGAATGTCCTGCAATATGTAAGATATATAATATGGACTGTCCTCTAATAGGAGGGAATGTCCTGCAATATTAAGATATAATATGAGACTGCCCTCTAATAGGAGAGAATGTCCTGCAATATGTAAGATATAAAATACTGAGACTGCCCTCTAATAGGAGAGAATGTCCTGCAATATGTAAGATATATAATATGAGACTGCCCTCTAATAGGAGAGAATGTCCTGCAATATGTAAGAAATATAATATGAGACTGCCCTCTAATAGGAGAGAATGTCCTGGCCATATGTTAAGATCTAATAATATGAGACTGCCCTCTAATAGGAGAGAATGTCCTGCATATGTAAGATATATAATATGAGACTGCCCTCTAATAGGAGAGAATGTCCTGCAATATGTAAGATATATAATAGAGACTGCCCTCTAATAGGAGAGAATGTCCTGACAATATGTAAGATATATAATATGAGACTGCCCTCTAATAGGAGAGAATGTCCTGCATATAGTAAGATATATAATATGAGACTGCCCTCTAATAGGAGAGAAATGTCCTGCAATATGTAAGAATATAATATGAGGACTGCCCTATAATAGGAGAGATGTCCTGCAATATGTAAGATATATAATATGAGACTGTCTCTAATAGGAGAGAATGTCCTGCAATATTTAAGATATATAATATGAGACTGCCTCTAATAGGAGAGAATGTCCGCAATATGTAAGATATATAATATGAGACTGCCCCTAATAGGAGAGAATGTCCTGCAATATGTAAGATATATAATATGAGACTGCCCTCTAATAGGAGAGAATGTCTGTAGTATGTAAGATATATAATATGAGACTGCCTCTAATAGGAGAGAATGTCCTGCAATATGTAAGATATATAATATGAGACTGCCCTCTAATAGGAGAATGTCCTGCAAAATGTAAGATATATAATATGAGACTGCCTCTAATAGGAGAGAATGTCCTGCAATATGTAAGATATATAATATGAGACTGCGCTCTAATAGGAGAGAATGTCCTGCAATATGTAAGATATATAATATGAGACTGCCCTCTAATAGGAGAGAATGTCCTGCAATATGTAAGATATATAACATGAGACTGCACTCTAATAGGAGAGAATGTCCTGCAATATGTAAGATATATAATATGAGACTGCCCTCTAATAGGAGAGAATGTCCCGCAATATGTAAGATATATAATATGAGACTGCCCTCTAATAGGAGAGAATGTCCTGCAATATGTAAGATATATAATATGAGACTGCCCTCTAATAGGAGAGAATGTCCTGCAATATGTAAGATATATAATATGAGACTGCCCTCTAATAGAGAGAATGTCCCGCAATATGTAAGATATATAATATGAGACTGCCTCTAATAGGAGAGAATGTCCTGCAATATGTAAGATATATAATATGAGACTGCCTCTAATAGGAGAGAATGTCCTGTAATATGTAAGATATATAATATGAGACTGTCCTCTAATAGGAGAGAATGTCCTGCAATATGTAAGATATATAATATGAGACTGCCCTCTAATAGGAGAGAATGTCCTGTAATATGTAAGATATAATAATAAGACTGTCCTCTAATAGGAGAGAATGTCCTGCAATATGTAAGATATATAATATGAGACTGCCCTCTAATAGGAGAGAATGTCCCTGCAATATGTAAGATATATATATATGAGACTGTCCTCTAATAGGAGAGAATGTCCCTGCAATATGTAAGATATATAATATGAGACTGACCCTCTAATAGGAGAGAATGTCCTGCAATATGTAAGATAGATAATATGAGGACTGTCCCTCTAATAGGAGAGAATGTCCTGCAAAATGTCAGATATATAATATGAGACTGCCCTCTAATAGGAGAGAATGTCCTGCAATATGTAAGATATATAATATGAGACTGCCCTCTAATAGGAGAGAATGTCCGCAATATGTAAGATATATAATATGAGACTGCCCTCTAATAGGAGAGAATGTCCTGCTAATATGTAAGATATATAATATGAGACTGTCCCTCTAATAGGAGAGAATGTCCTGCTAATATGTAAGATATATAATATGAGACTGCCCGCTAATAGGAGAGAATGTCCTGCAATATGTAAGATATATAATATGAGACTGCCCTCTAATAGGAGAGAATGTCCTCTAATAGGAGAGAATGTCCTGCAATATGTAAGATATATAATATGAGACTGCCCTCTAATAGAGAGAATGTCCGCAATATGTAAGATATAATATGAGACTGCCCTCTAATAGGAGAGAATGTCCTGCAATATGTAAGATATATATATGAGACCTCCCCCTAATAGGAGAGAATGTCCTGCAATATGTAAGATATATAATATGAGACTGTCCTCTAATAGGAGAGAATGTCCTGCAATATGTAAGATATATAATATGAGACTGCCCTCTAATAGGAGAGAATGTCCCGCAATATGTAAGATATATAATATGAGACTGCCCTCTAATAGGAGAGAATGTCCTGCAATATGTAAGATATATAATATGAGACTGTCCTGTAATAGGAGAGAATGTCCAGCAATATGTAAGATATATAATATGAGACTGCCCTCTAATAGGAGAGAATGTCCTGCAATGTGTAAGATATATAATATGAGACTGTCCTCTAATAGGAGAGAATGTCCTGCAATATGTAAGATATATAATATGAGATGCCTCTAATAGGAGAGAATGTCCTGCAATATGTAAGATATAATATGAGACTGTCCTCTAATAGGAGAGATGTCCTGCAATATGTAAGATATATAATATGAGACTGTCCTCTAATAGGAGAGAATGTCCTGCAATATGTAAGATATATAATATGAGACTGCCCTCTAATAGGAGAGAATGTCCTGCAATATGTAAGATATATAATATGAGACTGTCCTCTAATAGGAGAGAATGTCCTGCAATATGTAAGATATATAATATGAGACTGCCCTCTAATAGGAGAGAATGTCCTGCAATATGTAAGATATATAATATGAGACTGCCCTCTAATAGGAGAGAATGTCCTGCAATATGTAAGATATATAATATGAGACTGTCCTCTAATAGGAGAGAATGTCCCTGCAATATGTAATATATATAATATGAGACTGCCCTCTAATAGGAGAGAATGTCCTGCAATATGTAAGATATATAATATGAGACTGCCCTCTAATAGGAAGAGAATGTCCTGCAATATGTAAGATATATAATATGAGAACTGTCCTCTAATAGGAGAGAATGTCCAGCAATATGTAAGATATATAATATGAGACTGCCCTCTAATAGGAGAGAATGTCCTGCAATATGTAAGATATATAATATGAGACTGCCCTCTAATAGGAGAGAATGTCCTGCAATATGTAAGATATATAATATGAGACTGCTCCTCTAATAGGAGAGAATGTCCTGCAATATGTAAGATATATAATATGAGACTGCCTCTAATAGGAGAGAATGTCCTGCAATATGTAAGATATATAATATGAGACTGCCCTCTAATAGGAGAGAATGTCCTGCAATATGTAAGATATATAATATGAGACTGCCCTCTAATAGGAGAGAATGTCCTGCAATATGTAAGATATATAATATGAGACTGCCCTCTAATAGGAGAGAATGTCCGCAATATGTAAGATATATAATAATGAGACTGCCCTCTAATAGGAGAGAATGTCCTGCAATATGTAAGATATATAATATGAGACTTGCCTCTAATAGGAGAGATGTCCTGCAATATGTAAGATATATAATATGAGACTGCCCTCTAATAGGAGAGAATGTCCTGCAATATGTAAAGATATATAATATGAAGACTGCCCTCTAATAGGAGAGAATGTCCTGCAATATGTAAGATATATAATATGAGACTGTCCTCTAATAGGAGAGAATGTCCTGCAATATGTAAGATATATAATATGAGACTGCCCTCTAATAGGAGAGAATGTCCTGCAATATGTAAAGATATATAATATGAGACTGTCCTCTAATAGAGAGAATGTCCTGCAAAATGTCAGATATATAATATGAGACTTGCCCTCTAATAGGAAGAGAATGTCCTGCAATATGTAAGATATATAATATGAGACTGCCCTCTAATAGGAGAGAATGTCCCGCAAATATGTAAGATATATAATATGAGACTGCCTCTAATAGGAGAGAATGTCCTGTAATATGTAAGATATATAATATGAGACTGTCCTCTAATAGGAGAGAATGCTGTAATATGTAAGATATATAATATGAGACTGCCCTCTAATAGGAGAGAATGTCCTGTAATATGTAAGATATATAATATGAGACTGTCCTCTAATAGGAGAGAATGTCCTGAATATGTAAGATATATAATATGAGACTGCCTCTAATAGGAGAGAATGTCCTGCAATATGTAAGATATATAATATGAGACTGCCCTCTAATAGGAGGAATGTCCTGCAAATGTAAGATATATATGAGACTGCCTCTAATAGGAGAGAATGTCCTGCAATATGTAAGATATATAATATGAGACTGTCCTCTAATAGGAGAGAATGTCCTGCAATATGTAAGATATATAATATGAGACTGCCCTCTAATAGGAGAGATGTCCTGCAATATGTAAGATATATAATATGAGACTGCCCTCTAATAGGAGAGAATGTCCTGCAATATGTAAGATATATAATATGAGACTGCCCTCTAATAGGAGAGAATGTCCTGCAATATGTAAGATATATAATATGAGACTGCCTCTAATAGGAGAGAATGTCCTGCAATATGTAAGATATATAATATGAGACTGCCCTCTAATAGGAGAGAATGTCCTGCAATATGTAAGATATATAATATGAGACTGCCTCTAATAGGAGAGAATGTCCTGCAATATGTAAGATATATAATATGAGACTGTCCTCTAATAGGAGAGAATGTCCTGCAATATGTAAGATATATATATGAGACTGCCCTCTAATAGGAGAGAATGTCCTGCAATATGTAAGATATATAATATGAGACTGCCCTCTAATAGGAGAGAATGTCCTGCAATATGTAAGATATATAATATGAGACTGCCCTCTAATAGGAGAGAATGTCCTGCAATATGTAAGATATATAATATGAGACTGCCCTCTAATAGGAGAGAATGTCCTGCAATATGTAAGATATATAATATGAGACTGCCCTCCTAATAGGAGAGAATGTCCCCCTGCAATATGTAAGATATATAATATGAGACTGCCCCTCTAATAGGAGAGAATGTCCTTGTAATATGTCAAAGATATATAAATGAGACTGCCCTCTAATAGGAGAGAATGTCACTGCAATATGTAAGATATATACATATGAGACTGCCTCTAATAGGAGAGAATGTCCGCATATGTAAGATATATAATATGAGACTGCCCTCTAATAGGAGGAGAATGTCCTGCAAAATGTCAGATATATAAATATGAGACTGCACTCTATAGGAGAGAATGTCCTGAATATGTAAGATATATAATATGAGACTGCTCTCTAATAGAGAGAGATGTCCTGCAATATGTAAGATATATAATATGAGACTGCCTCTAATAGGAGAGAATGTCCTGCAATATGTAAGATAATATAACTATGAGACTGGCCTCCTAATAATAGGAGAGAATGTCCCTGCCAATATGTAGATATATAATATGAGACTGCCCTCTAATAGGCGAGAGAATGTCCTGCAATATGTAAGATAGTATAATATGAGACTGTCCCTCTAATAGGGAGAATGTCCTGCAATATGTAAGATATATAAATATGAGACTGCCCTCTAATAGGAGAGAATGTCCTGCAATATGTAAGTATATAAGTATGAGACTGCCCTCTAATAGCAGAGAATGTCCCGCAATATGTAAGATATATAATATGAGACTGCCTCTAATAGGAGAGAATGTCCTTCAATATGTAAGATATATAATATGAGACTGCCCCTCTAATAGGAGAGAATGTCCTGTAATATGTAAGATATATAATATGAGACTGTCCGCTAATAGGAGAGAATGTCCTGCAATATGTAAGATATTAATATGAGACTGCCCTCTAATAGGAGAGAATGTGCTGCAATATGTAAGATATAGTAATATGAGACTGTCCTCTAATAGAGAGAATGTCCTGCAATATGTAAGATATATAATATGAGACTGCTCCTCTAATAGGAGAGAATGTCCTGCAATATGTAAGATATATAATATGAGACTGCCCTCTAATAGGAAGAGAATGTCCTGCAATATGTAAGATATATAATATGAGACTGTCCTCTAATAGGTAGAGAAATGTCCTGGCAATATGTAAGATATTTAATATGAGACCTGCCCTCTAATAGAGAGAATGTCCTGCAATATGTAAGATATATATTATGAGACTGCCCTCTAATATGGAGAGAATGTCCTGCAATATGTAAGATATTATAATTGAGACTGTCCCTCTAAAAGGAGAGAATGTCCTAGCAATATGTAAGATATATAATATGAGACTTGCCCTCTAATAGGAGAGAATGTCCTGCAATATGTAAGATATATAATATGAGACTGCCCTCTAATAGGGAGAGAATGTCCTGCAATATGTAAGATATATAATATGAGACTGCCCTCTAATAGGAGAGAATGTCCTGCAATATGTAAGATATATAATATGAGACTGCACCTTAATAGGAGAGAATGTCCTGCAATATGTAAGATATATAATATGAGACTGTCCTCTAATAGGAGAGAATGTCCTGTAATATGTAAGATATATATGAGACTGCCCCTAATAGGAGAGAATGTCCTGCAATATGTAAGATATATAATATGAGACTGCCCTTAATGAGAGAATGTCCTCTAATAGGAGAGAATGTCCTGCAATATGTAAGATATATAATATGAGACTGCCTCTAATAGGAGAGAATGTCCTGCAATATGTAAGATATATAATATGAGACTGCCTCTAATAGGAGAGAATGTCCTGCAATATGTAAGATATATAATATGAGACTCCTCTAATAGGAGAGAATGTCCTGCAATATGTAAGATATATAATATGAGACTGTCCTCTAATAGGAGAGAATGTCCTGCAATATGTAAGATATATAATATGAGACTGCCCTCTAATAGGAGAGAATGTCCGCAATATGTAAGATATAATATGAGACTGCCCTCTAATAGAGAGAATGTCCTGCAATATGTAAGATATATAATATGAGACTGTCCTGTAATAGGAGAGAATGTCCCGAGCAATATGTAAGATATACTATATGAGACTGCCCTCTAGATAGGAGAAGAATGTCCTGCAATGTGTAGATATATAATATGAGACTGCCTACTAATAGGAGAGAATGGTCCTGCAATATGTAAGGATATATAATAGAAGTACAGCACTCTAATAGGGAGAGAATGTCCTGCTATTATGAAGATTATATAATATGATGGACTGTCCTCTATAGGAAGAGTATGTCCCGGCAATGTGTAAGAATATAATATGAGGACTGTCCCTCTAATAGGGAGAGAATGTCGGCTCAATATGGTAAGATAATATATATGAGGACTGCCCCTCTTATAGGAGAGAAATGTCCTGCAATATGTAGATATATAATATGCAGAGCTGCCCTCTATTAGGAGAGAATGTCTGCAATATGTAAGATATATATATATGAGACTGCCCTTCTAATAGGAGAGACTGTCCTGCAATATGTAAGATATATAATATGAGACCGCCCTCTAATAGGAGAGAATGTCCTGCAATATGTAAGATATATAATATGAGACTGCCCTCTAATAGGAGAGAATGTCCTGCAATATGTAAGATATATAAGATGAGACTGCCCTCTAATAGGAGAGAATGTCCTGCAATATGTAAGATATATAATATGAGACTGCCCTCTAATAGGAGAGAATGTCCTGCAATATGTAAGATATATAATATGAGACTTGCCTCTAATAGGAGAGAATGTCCTGCAATATGTAAGATATATAATATGAGACTGCCCTCTAATAGGAGAGAATGTCCCTGCTAATATGTAAGATATATAATATGAGACTGCCCTCTAATAGGAGAGAATGTCCTGCATATATGTAAGATATATAATATGAGACTGCCCTCTAATAGGAGAGAATGTCCTGCAATATGTAAGATATATAATATGAGACTGTCCTCTAATAGGAGAGAATGTCCTGCAATATGTAAGATATATAATATGAGACTGCCTCCTAATAGGAGAGAATGTCCTGCAATATGTAAGATATATAATATGAGACTGCCTCTAATAGGAGAGAATGTCCTGCAATATGTAAGATATATAATATGAGACTGCCCTCTAATAGGAGAGAATGTCCGCAATATGTAAGATATATAATATGAGACTGCCTCTAATAGGAGAGAATGTCCTGCAATATGTAAGATATATAATATGAGACTGCCCTCTAATAGGAGAGAATGTCCTGCAATATGTAAGATATATAATTGAGACTGCCTCTAATAGGAGAGAATGTCCTGCAATATGTAAGATATATAATATGAGACTGCCCTCTAATAGGAGAGAATCTCCTGCAATATGTAAGATATATAATATGAGACTGCCCTCTAATAGGAGAGAATGTCCTGCAATATGTAAGATATATATATGAGACTGCCCTCTAATAGGAGAGAATGTCCTGCAATATGTAAGATATATAATATGAGACTGTCCTCTAATAGGAGAGAATGTCCTGCAAAATGTCAGATATATAATATGAGACTGCCCTCTAATAGGAGAGAATGTCCTGCAATATGTAAGATATATAATATGAGACTGCCCTCTAATAGGAGAGAATGTCCGCAATATGTAAGATATATAATATGAGACTGCCCTCTAATAGGAGAGAATGTCCCGCAATATGTAAGATATTAATATGAGACTGTCCTCTAATAGGAGAGAATGTCCTGTAATATGTAAGATATATAATATGAGACTGCCCTCTAATAGGAGAGAATGTCCTGCAATATGTAAGATATATAATATGAGACTGTCCTCTAATAGGAGAGAATGTCCTGCAATATGTAAGATATATAATATGAGACTGCCCTCTAATAGGAGAGAATGTCCTGCAATATGTAAGATATAATATGAGACTGCCTCTAATAGGAGAGAATGTCCTGCAAATGTAAGATATATAATATGAGACTGCCTCTAATAGGAGAGAATGTCCTGCAATATGTAAGATATATAATATGAGATGCGCTCTAATAGGAGAGATGTCCTGCAATATGTAAGATATATAATATGAGACTGCCCTCTAATAGGAGAGAATGTCCTGCAATATGTAAGATATATAATATGAGACTGCCCTCTAATAGGAGAGAATGTCCTGCAAATATGTAAGATATATAATATGAGACTGCCCCTCTAATAGGAGAGAATGTCCCTGCAATATGTAAGATATATAATATTGAGACTGCCCTCTAATGAGGATGAGAATGTCCTGCAATATGTAAGATATATAATATGAGACTTGCCCTCTAATAGGAGAGAATGTCCTGCCAATATGTAAGATGAGACTGTCCTCTAATAGGAGAGAATGTCCCGCAATATGTAAGATATATAATGGAGAGAATGTCCTGCAATATGTAAGATATATAATATGAGACTGTCCTCTAATAGGAGAGAATGTCCTGCAATATGTAAGATATATAATATGAGACTGCCCTCTAATAGGAGAGAATGTCCTGCAATATGTAAGATATATAATAGAGAATGTCCTGCAATATGTAAGATATATAATATGAGACTGTCCTCTGATAGGAGAGAATGTCCTGCAATATGTAAGATATATAATATGAGACTGCCTTCTAATAGGAGAGAATGTCCTGTAATATGTAAGATATATAATATGAGACTGTCCTCTAATAGGAGAGAATGTCCTGCAATATGTAAGATATATAATATGAGACTGCCCTCTAATAGGAGAGAATGTCCTGTAATATGTAAGATATATAATATGAGACTGCCCTCTAATAGGAGAGAATGTCCCGCAATATGTAAGATATAATATGAGACTGCCCTCTAATAGGAGAGAATGTCCTGCAATATGTAAGATATATAATATGAGACTGTCCTCTAATAGGAGAGAATGTCCTGCAATATGTAAGATATATATATGAGACTGCCCTCTAATAGGAGAGAATGTCCTGCAATATGTAAGATATATAATATGAGACTGTCCTCTAATAGGAGAGAATGTCCTGCAATATGTAAGATATATAATATGAGACTGTCCTCTAATAGGAGAGAATGTCCTGCAATATGTATGATATATAATATGAGACTGCCCCTCTAATAGGAGAGAATGTCCTGCAATATGTAAGATATATAATATGAGACTGTCCTCTAATAGGAGAGAATGTCCAGCAATATGTAAGATATATAATATGAGACTGCCCTCTAATAGGAGAGAATGTCCTGCAATATGTAAGATATATAATATGAGACTGCCTCTAATAGGAGAGAATGTCCTGCAATATGTAAGATATATATATGAGACTGTCCTCTAATAGGAGAGAATGTCCTGCAATATGTAAGATATATAAATATGAGACTGCCCTCTAATAGGAGAGAATGTCCTTGCAATATGTAAGATTATATAATATGAGGACTGTCCTCTAATAGAGAGAATGTCCTGCAATATGTAAGATATATAATATGAGACTGCCCACTAATAGAGAGAATGTCCTGCAATATGTAAGATATATAATATGAGACTGCCCTCTAATAGGAGAGAATGTCCTGCAATATGTAAAGATATATAATATGAGACTGTCCCTCTAATAGGAGAGAATGTCCTGCAATATGTAAGATATATAATATGAGACTGCCCTCTAATAGGAGAGAATGTCCTGCAATATGTAAGATATATAATATGAGACTGCCCTCTAATAGGAGAGAATGTCCTGCATATGTAAGATATATAATATGAGACTGCCCTCTAATAGGAGAGAATGTCCTTGCAATATGTAGATATATATAATATGAGACTGTCCCTCTAATAGGAGAGAATGTCCTGCCAATATGTAAGATATATAATATGAGACTGTCCTCTAATAGGAGAGAATGTCCTGCAATATGTAAGATATATAATATGAGACTGCCCTCTAATAGGAGAGAATGTCCTGCAATATGTAAGATTATAATATGAGACTGACCCTCTAATAGGAGAGAATGTCCTGCAATATGTAAGATATATAATATGAGACTGTCCCTCTAATAGGAGAGAATGTCATGCAATATGTAAGATATATAATATGAGACTGCCCTCTAATAGGAGAGAATGTCCTGCAATATGTAAGATATATAATATGAGACTGCCCTCTAATAGGAGAGAATGTCCTGCAATATGTAAGATATATAATATGAGACTGTCCTCTAATAGGAGAGAATGTCCAGCAATATGTAAGATATAATATGAGACTGCCTCTAATAGGAGAGAATGTCCTGCAATATGTAAGATATATAATATGAGACTGCCCTCTAATAGGAGAGAATGTCCTGCAATATGTAAGATATATAATATGAGACTGCCCTCTAATAGGAGAGAATGTCCTGCAATATGTAAGATATATAATATGAGACTGCCCTCTAATAGGAGAGAATGTCCTGCAATATGTAAGATATATAATATGAGACTGCCCGCTAATAGGAGAGAATGTCCTGCAATATGTAAGATATATAATATGAGACTGCCCTCTAATAGGAGAGAATGTCCTGCAAAATGTCAGATATATAATATGAGACTGCGCTCTAATAGGAGAGAATGTCCTGCAATATGTAAGATATATAATATGAGACTGCGCTCTAATAGGAGAGTATGTCCTGCAATATGTAAGATATATAATATGAGACTGCCCTCTAATAGGAGAGAATGTTCTGCAATATGTAAGATATATAATATGAGACTGCCCTCTAATAGGAGAGAATGTCCTGCAATATGTAAGATATATAATATGAGACTGCCCTCTAATAGGAGAGAATGTCCTGCAATATGTTAAGATATATAATATGAGACTGCCCTCTAATAGGAGAGAATGTCCTGCAATATGTAAGATATATAATATGAGACTGCCCTCTAATAGAAGAGAATGTCCTGCAATATGTAAGATATATAATATGAGACTGCCCTCTAATAGGAGAGAATATCCCACAATGTGTAAGATATATAATATGAGACTGCCCTCTAATAGGAGAGAATGTCCTGCAATATGTAAGATATATAATATGAGACTGTCCTCTAATAGGAGAGAATGTCCTGTAATATGTAAGATATATAATATGAGACAGCCCTCTAATAGGAGAGAATGTCCTGTAATATGTAAGATATATAATATGAGACTGTCCTCTAATAGGAGAGAATGTCCTGCAATATGTAAGATATATAATATGAGACTGTCCTCTGATAGGAGAGAATGTCCTGCAATATGTAAGATATATAATATGAGACTGCCTTCTAATAGGAGAGAATGTCCTGT
Source organism: Discoglossus pictus (assembly GCA_027410445.1). NCBI lineage: Eukaryota > Metazoa > Chordata > Amphibia > Anura > Alytidae > Discoglossus > Discoglossus pictus. The sequence goes on from CM050174.1 coordinate 35,117,253, forward strand.
AATATGTAAGATATATAATATGAGACTGTCCTCTGATAGGAGAGAATGTCCTGCAATATGTAAGATATATAATATGAGACTGCCTTCTAATAGGAGAGAATGTCCTGTAATATGTAAGATATATAATATGAGACTGTCCTCTAATAGGAGAGAATGTCCCGCAATATGTAAGATATATAATATGAGACTGCCCTCTAATAGGAGAGAATGTCCTGTAATATGTAAGATATATAATATGAGACTGTCCTCTAATAGGAGAGAATGTCCTGCAATATGTAGATATATATTTGAGACTGCCCTCTAATAGGAGAGAATGTCCTGCAATATGTAAGATATATAATATGAGACTGTCCTCTAATAGGAGAGAATGTCCTGTAATATGTAAGATATATAATATGAGACTGTCCTCTAATAGGAGAGAATGTCCTGTAATATGTAAGATATATAATATGAGACTGCCCTCTAATAGAGAGATTGTCCTGCAATAGTAAGATATATAATATGAGACTGCCGTCTAATAGGAGAGAATGTCCCGCAATATGTAAGATATATAATATGAGACTGCCCTCTAATAGGATGAGATGTCCTGCAATGTGTAAGATATATAATATGAGACTGCCCTCTAATAGGAGAGAATGTCCTGCAATATGTAAGATATATAATATGAGACTGTCCTCTAATAGGAGAGAATGTCCTGCAATATGTATGATATATATATGAGACTGTCCTCTAATAGGAGAGAATGTCCTGCAATATGTAAGATATATAATATGAGACTGTCCTCTAATAGGAGAGAATGTCCTGCAATATGTAAGATATATAATATGAGACTGCCCTCTAATAGGAGAGAATGTCCTGTAATATGTAAGATATATAATATGAGACTGCCCTATAATAGGAGAGAATGTCATGCAATATGTAAGATATATAATATGAGACTGCCCTTTAATAGGAGAGAATGTCCTGCAATATGTAAGATATATAATATGAGACTGCCCTCTAATAGGAGAGAATGTCATGCAATATGTAAGATATATAATATGAGACTGCCCTCTAATAGGAGAGAATGTCCTGCAATATGTAAGATATATAATATGAGACTGCCCTCTAATAGGAGAGAATGTCCTGCAATATGTAAGATATATAATATGAGACTGTCCTCTAATAGGAGAGAATGTCCTGCAATATGTAAGATATATAATATGAGACTGCCCTCTAATAGGAGAGAATGTCCTGCAATATGTAAGGTATATAATATGAGACTGCCCTCTAATAGGAGAGAATGTCCTGCAATATGTAAGATATATAATATGAGACTGCCTTCTAATAGGAGAGAATGTCCCGCAATATGTAAGATATATAATATGAGACTGTCCTCTAATAGGAGAGAATGTCATGCAATATGTAAGATATATAATATGAGACTGCCCTCTAATAGGAGAGAATGTCCCGCAATATGTAAGATATATAATATGAGACTGCCCTCTAATAGGAGAGAATGTCCTGCAATATGTAAGATATATAATATGAGACTGTCCTCTAATAGGAGAGAATGTCCAGCAATATGTAAGATATATAATATGAGACTGCCCTCTAATAGGAGAGAATGTCCTGCAATATGTAAGATATATAATATGAGACTGCCCTCTAATAGGAGAGAATGTCCTGCAATATGTAAGATATATAATATGAGACTGCCCTGTAATAGGAGAGAATGTCCTGCAATATGTAAGATATATAATATTGAGACTGCCCTCTAATAGGATGAGAATGTCCTGCATATGTAAGATATATAATATGAGACTGCCCTCTAATAGGAGAGAATGTACTGCAATATGTAAGGTATATAATATGAGACTGCCCTCTAATAGGAGAGAATGTCCTGCAATATGTAAGATATATAATATGAGACTGCCTTCTAATAGGAGAGAATGTCCCGCAATATGTAAGATATATAATATGAGACTGCCCTCTAATAGGAGAAAATATCCTGCAATGTGTAAGATATATAATATGAGACTGCCCTCTAATAGGAGAGAATGTCCCGCAATGTGTAAGATATATAATATGAGACTGCCCTCTAATAGGAGGGAATGTCCTGCAATATGTAAGATATATAATATGAGACTGCCCTCTAATAGGAGAGAATGTCCTGCAATATGTAAGATATATAATATGAGACTGCCCTGTAATAGGAGAGAATGTCCTGCAATATGTAAGATATATAATATGAGACTGCCCTGTAATAGGAGAGAATGTCCTGCAATATGTAAGATATATAATATGAGACTGCCCTCTAATAGGAGAGAATGTCCTGCAGTATGTAAGATATATAATATGAGACTGCCCTCTAATAGGAGAGAATGTCCTGCAATATGTAAGATATATAATATAAGACTGCCCTCTAATAGGAGAGAATGTCCTGCAATATGTAAGATATATAATATGAGACTGCCCTCTAATAGGAGAGAATGTCCTGCAATATGTAAGATATATAATATGAGACTGCCCTCTAATAGGAGAGAATGTCCCGCAATATGTAAGATATATAATATGAGACTGCCCTGTAATAGGAGAGAATGTCCCGCAATATGTAAGATATATAATATGAGACTGCCCTCTAATAGGAGAGAATGTCCTGCAATATGTAAGATATATAATATGAGACTGCCCTCTAATAGGAGAGAATGTCCTGTAATATGTAAGATATATAATATGAGACTGTCCTCTAATAGGAGAGAATGTCCTGCAATATGTAAGATATATAATATGAGACTGTCCTCTAATAGGAGGGAATGTCCTGCAATATGTAAGATATATAATATGAGACTGTCCTCTAATAGGAGGGAATGTCCTGCAATATGTAAGATATATAATATGAGACTGTCCTCTAATAGGAGGGAATGTCCTGCAATATGTAAGATATATAATATGAGACTGTCCTGTAATAGGAGAGAATGTCCTGCAATATGTAAGATATATAATATGAGACTGCCCTCTAATAGGAGAAAATATCCTGCAATGTGTAAGATATATAATATAAGACTGTCCTCTAATAGCAGAGAATGTACTGCAATATGTAAGGTATATAATATGAGACTGCCCTCTAATAGGAGAGAATGTCCTGCAATATGTAAGATATATAATATGAGACTGCCTTCTAATAGGAGAGAATGTCCCGCAATATGTAAGATATATAATATGAGACTGCCCTCTAATAGGAGAGAATGTCCTGCAATATGTAAGATATATAATATGAGACTGTCCTCTGATAGGAGAGAATGTCCTGCAATATGTAAGATATATAATATGAGACTGTCCTCTGATAGGAGAGAATGTCCTGCAATATTGTAAGATATATAATATGAGACAGCCTTCTAATAGGAGAGAATGTCCTGCAATATGTAAGATATATATATAATATGAGACTTCCCTCTAATAGGAGAGAATGTCCCGCAATATGTAAGATATATAATATGAGACTGCCCTGTAATAGGAGAGAATGTCCTGCAATATGTAAGATATATAATATGAGACTGCCCTCTAATAGGAGAGAATGTCCTGCAATATGTAAGATATATAATATGAGACTGCCCTCTAATAGGAGAGAATGTCCTGCAATATGTAAGATATATAATATGAGACTGTCCTCTATAGGAGGAATGTACCTGCAATATGTAAGATATATAATATGAGACTGCCCTCTAATAGGAGAGAATGTCATGCAATATGTAAGATATATAATATGAGACTGCCCTCTAATAGGAGAGAATGTCCTGCAATATGTAAGATATATAATATGAGACTGCCCTCTAATAGGAGAGAATGTCCTGCAATATGTAAGATATATAATATGAGACTGCCCTCTAATAGGAGAGAATGTCCTGCAATATGTAAGATATATAATATGAGACTGCCCTCTAATAGGAGAGAATGTCATGTAATATGTAAGATATATAATATGAGACTGCCCTGTAATAGGAGAGAATGTCCTGTAATATGTAAGATATATAATATGAGACTGCCCTCTAATAGGAGAGAATGTCCTGTAATATGTAAGATATATAATATGAGACTGCCCTCTAATAGGAGAGAATGTCCTGCAATATGTAAGATATATAATATGAGACTGTCCTCTAATAGGAGAGAATATCCCACAATGTGTAAGATATATAATATGAGACTGCCTTCTAATAGGAGAGAATGTCATGCAATATGTAAGATATATAATATGAGACTGCCCTCTAATAGGAGAGAATGTCCTGCAATATGTAAGATATATAATATGAGACTGCCCTCTAATAGGAGAGAATGTCCTGCAATGTGTAAGATATATAATATGAGACTGCCCTCTAATAGGAGAGAATGTCATGCAATATGTAAGATATATAATATGAGACTGCCCTCTAATAGGAGAGAATGTCCTGCAATATGTAAGATATATAACATAAGACTGCCCTCTAATAGGAGAGAATGTCATGTAATATGTAAGATATATAATATGAGACTGCCCTCTAATAGGAGAGAATGTCCTGCAATATGTGAGATATATAATATGAGACTGCCCTCTAATAGGAGAGAATGTCCTGCAATATGTAAGATATATAATATGAGACTGCCCTCAAATAGGAGAGAATGTCCTGCAATATGTAAGATATATAATATGAGACTGCCCTCTAATAGGAGAGAATGTCCCGCAATATGTAAGATATATAATATGAGACTGTCCTCTAATAGGAGAGAATGTCCTGCAATATGTAAGATATATAATATGAGACTGTCCTCTAATAGGAGAGAATGTCCTGCAATATGTAAGATATATAATATGAGACTGCCCTCTAATAGGAGAGAATGTCCTGCAATATGTAAGATATATAATATGAGACTGCCCTCTAATAGGAGAGAATGTCCTGCAATATGTAATATATATAATATGAGACTGCCCTCTAATAGGAGAGAATGTCATGCAATATGTAAGATATATAATATGAGACTGTCCTCTAATAGGAGAGAATGTCCTGTAATATGTAATATATATAATATGAGACTGTCCTCTAATAGGAGAGAATGTCCTGCAATATGTAAGATATATAATATGAGACTGCCCTCTAATAGGAGAGAATGTCCTGCAATATGTAAGATATATAATATGAGACTGCCCTCTAATAGGAGAGAATGTCCTGCAATATGTAAGATATATAATATGAGACTGCCGTCTAATAGGAGAGAATGTCCAGCAATATGTAAGATATATAATATGAGACTGCCCTCTAATAGGAGAGAATGTCCTGCAATATGTAAGATATATAATATGAGACTGTCCTCTAATAGGAGAGAATGTCCTGCAATATGTAAGATATATAATATGAGACTGCCCTCTAATAGGAGAGAATGTCCTGCAATATGTAATATATATAATATGAGACTGCCCTCTAATAGGAGAGAATGTCCTGCAATATGTAAGATATATAATATGAGACTGTCCTCTAATAGGAGAGAATGTCCCGCAATATGTAAGATATATAATATGAGACTGTCCTCTAATAGGAGAGAATGTCCTGCAATATGTAATATATATAATATGAGACTGCCCTCTAATAGGAGAGAATGTCCTGTAATATGTAAGATATATAATATGAGACTGCCCTCTAATAGGAGAGAATGTCCTGCAATATGTAAGATATATAATATGAGACTGTCCTCTAATAGGAGAGAATGTCCTGCAATATGTAAGATATATAATATGAGACTGTCCTCTAATAGGAGAGAATGTTCTGCAATATGTAAGATATATAATATGAGACTGCCCTCTAATAGGAGAGAATGTCCTGCAATATGTAAGATATATAATATGAGACTGCCCTCTAATAGGAGAGAATGTCCCGCAATATGTAAGATATATAATATGAGACTGCCCTGTAATAGGAGAGAATGTCCTGTAATATGTAAGATATATAATATGAGACTGCCCTCTAATAGGAGAGAATGTCCTGCAATATGTAAGATATATAATATGAGACTGCTCTCTAATAGGAGAGAATGTCCTGCAATATGTAAGATATATAATATGAGACTGTCCTCTAATAGGAGAGAATGTCCCGCAATATGTAAGATATATAATATGAGACTGTCCTCTAATAGGAGAGAATGTCCTGCAATATGTAAGATATATAATATGAGACTGTCCTCTAATAGGAGAGAATGTCCTGCAATATGTAAGATATATAATATGAGACTGTCCTCTAATAGGAGAGAATGTCCTGCAATATGTAAGATATATAATATGAGACTGCCCTCTAATAGGAGAGAATGTCTCGCAATATGTAAGATATATAATATAAGACTGTCCTCTAATAGGAGAGAATGTCCAGCAATATGTAAGATATATAATATGAGACTGCCCTCTAATAGGAGAGAATGTCCTGTAATGTGTAAGATATATAATATGAGACTGTCCTCTAATAGGAGAGAATGTCCTGCAATATGTAAGATATATAATATGAGACTGCCCTCTAATAGAAGAGAATGTCCTGCAATATGTAAGATATATAATATGAGACTGCCCTCTAATAGGAGAGAATGTCCTGCAATATGTAATATATATAATATGAGACTGCCTTCTAATAGGAGAGAATGTCCCGCAATATGTAAGATATATAATATGAGACTGCCCTGTAATAGGAGAGAATGTTCTGCAATATGTAAGATATATAATATGAGACTGCCCTCTAATAGGAGAGAATGTCCTGCAATATGTAAGATATATAATATGAGACTGTCCTCTAATAGGAGAGAATGTCCTGTAATATGTAAGATATATAATATGAGACTGCCCTCTAATAGGAGAGAATGTTCTGCAATATGTAAGATATATAATATGAGACTGCCCTCTAATAGGAGAGAATGTCCTGCAATATGTAAGATATATAATATGAGACTGCCCTCTAATAGAAGAGAATGTCCTGCAATATGTAAGATATATAATATGAGACTGCCCTCTAATAGGAGAGAATATCCCACAATGTGTAAGATATATAATATGAGACTGCCCTCTAATAGGAGAGAATGTCATGCAATATGTAAGATATATAATATGAGACTGCCCTCTAATAGGAGAGAATGTCCTGCAATATGTAAGATATATAATATGAGACTGCCCTCTAATAGGAGAGAATGTCCTGCAATATGTAAGATATATAATATGAGACTGCCCTCTAATAGGAGAGAATGTCCTGCAATATGTAAGATATATAATATGAGACTGCCCTCTAATAGGAGAGAATGTCCTGTAATATGTAAGATATATAATATGAGACTGTCCTCTAATAGGAGAGAATGTCCTGCAATATGTAAGATATATAATATGAGACTGTCCTCTAATAGGAGAGAATGTCCTGTAATATGTAAGATATATAATATGAGACTGCCCTCTAATAGGAGAGAATGTCCTGCAATATGTAAGATATATAATATGAGACTGTCCTCTAATAGGAGAGAATGTCCTGCAATATGTAAGATATATAATATGAGACTGTCCTCTAATAGGAGAGAATGTCCTGCAATATGTAAGATATATAATATGAGACTGCCCTCTAATAGGAGAGAATGTCCTGTAATATGTAAGATATATAATATGAGACTGCCCTCTAATAGGAGAGAATGTCCTGCAATATGTAAGATATATAATATGAGACTGTCCTCTAATAGGAGAGAATGTCCTGCAATATGTAATATATATAATATGAGACTGTCCTCTAATAGGAGAGAATGTCCTGCAATATGTAAATATATAAATATGAGACTGCCCCTCTAATAGAGAGAATGTCCTGTAATATGTAAGATATATAATATGAGACTGCCCTCTAATAGGAGAGAATGTCCTGCAATATGTAAGATATATAATATGAGACTGTCCTCTAATAGGAGAGAATGTCCTGCAATATGTAATATATATAATATGAGACTGTCCTCTAATAGGAGAGAATGTCCTGCAATATGTAAGATATATAATATGAGACTGCCCTCTAATAGGAGAGAATGTCCTGCAATATGTAAGATATATAATATGAGACTGTCCTCTAATAGGAGACAATGTCCTGCAATATGTAAGATATATAATCTGAGACTGTCCTCTAATAGGAGACAATGTCCTGCAATATGTAAGATATATAATATGAGACTGTCCTCTAATAGGAGAGAATGTCCTGCAATATGTAAGATATATAATATGAGACTGCCCTCTAATAGGAGAGAATGTCCTGCAATATGTAAGATACATAATATGAGACTGCCCTCTAATAGGAGAGAATGTCCTGCAATATGTAAGATATATAATATGAGACTGCACTCTAATAGGAGAGAATGTCCTGCAATATGTAAGATATATAATATGAGACTGCACTCTAATAGGAGAGAATGTCCAGTAATATGTAAGATATATAATATGAGACTGCCCTCTAATAGGAGAGAATGTCCTGCAATATGTAAGATATATAATATGAGACTGTCCTCTAATAGGAGAGAATGTCCCGCAATATGTAAGATATATAATATGAGACTGCCCTCTAATAGGAGAGAATGTCCTGTAATATGTAAGATATATAATATGAGACTGCCCTCTAATAGGAGAGAATGTCCTGCAATATGTAAGATATATAATATGAGACTGCCCTCTAATAGGAGAGAATGTCCTGCAATATGTAATATATATAATATGAGACTGTCCTCTAATAGGAGAGAATGTCCTGCAATATGTAAGATATATAATATGAGACTGCCCTATAATAGGAGAGAATGTCCTGCAATATGTAAGATATATAATATGAGACTGCCCTCTAATAGGAGAGAATGTCCTGCAATATGTAAGATATATAATATGAGACTGCCCTCTAATAGGAGAGAATGTCCTGCAATGTGTAAGATATATAATATGAGACTGTCCTCTAATAGGAGAGAATGTCCTGCAATATGTAAGATATATAATATAAGACTGTCCTCTAATAGGAGAGAATGTCCTGCAATATGTAAGATATATAATATGGGACTGTCCTCTAATAGGAGAGAATGTCCTGCAATATGTAAGATATATAATATGAGACTGTCCTCTAATAGGAGAGAATGTCCTGCAATATGTAAGATATATAATATGAGACTGTCCTCTAATAGGAGAGAATGTCATGCAATATGTAAGATATATAATATGAGACTGCCCTCTAATAGGAGAGAATGTCCCGCAATATGTAAGATATATAATATGAGACTGCCCTCTAATAGGAGAGAATGTCCTGCAATATGTAAGATATATAATATGAGACTGCCCTCTAATAGGAGAGAATGTCCCGCAATATGTAAGATATATAATATGAGACTGCCCTCTAATAGGAGAGAATGTCCTGCAATATGTAAGATATATAATATGAGACTGTCCTCTAATAGGAGAGAATGTCCTGCAATATGTAAGATATATAATATGAGACTGCCCTCTAATAGGAGAGAATGTCCTGCAATATGTAAGATATATAATATGAGACTGCCCTCTAATAGGAGAGAATGTCCTGCAATATGTAAGATATATAATATGAGACTGCCCTCTAATAGGAGAGAATGTCCTGCAATATGTAAGATATATAATATGAGACTGTCCTCTAATAGGAGAGAATGTCATGCAATATGTAAGATATATAATATGAGACTGCCCTGTAATAGAAGAGAATGTCCTGTAATATGTAAGATATATAATATGAGACTGCCCTCTAATAGGAGAGAATGTCCTGCAATATGTAAGATATATAATATGAGACTGCCCTCTAATAGGAGAGAATGTCCTGCAATATGTAAGATATATAATATGAGACTGTCCTCTAATAGGAGAGAATGTCATGCAATATGTAAGATATATAATATGAGACTGCCCTGTAATAGAAGAGAATCTCCTGCAATATGTAAGATATATAATATGAGACTGCCCTCTAATAGGAGAGAATGTCCTGCAATATGTAAGATATATAATATGAGACTGCCCTCTAATAGAAGAGAATGTCCTGTAATATGTAAGATATATAATATGAGACTGCCCTCTAATAGGAGAGAATGTCCCGCAATATGTAAGATATATAATATGAGACTGCCCTCTAATAGGAGAGAATGTCCTGCAATATGTAAGATATATAATATGAGACTGCCCTCTAATAGGAGAGAATGTCCCGCAATATGTAAGATATATAATATGAGACTGTCCTCTAATAGGAGAGAATGTCCTGCAATATGTAAGATATATAATATGAGACTGCCCTCTAATAGGAGAGAATGTCCTGCAATATGTAAGATATATAATATGAGACTGCCCTCTAATAGGAGAGAATGTCCTGCAATATGTAAGATATATAATATGAGACTGCCCTCTAATAGGAGAGAATGTCCCGCAATATGTAAGATATATAATATGAGACTGCCCTCTAATAGGAGAGAATGTCCTGTAATATGTAAGATATATAATATGAGACTGTCCTCTGATAGGAGAGAATGTCCTGCAATATGTAAGATATATAATATGAGACTGCCCTCTAATAGGAGAGAATGTCCCGCAATATGTAAGATATATAATATGAGACTGCCCTCTAATAGGAGAGAATGTCCTGCAATATGTAAGATATATAATATGAGACTGCCCTCTAATAGGAGAGAATGTCCTGTAATATGTAAGATATATAATATGAGACTGCCCTCTAATAGGAGAGAATGTCCTGCAATATGTAAGATATATAATATGAGACTGCCCTCTAATAGGAGAGAATGTCCTGCAATATGTAAGATATATAATATGAGACAGGCCTCTAATAGGAGAGAATGTCCCACAATATGTAAGATATATAATATGAGACTGCCCTCTAATAGGAGAGAATGTCCAGCAATATGTAAGATATATAATATGAGACTGCCCTCTAATAGGAGAGAATGTCCCGCAATATGTAAGATATATAATATGAGACTGCCCTCTGATAGGAGAGAATGTCCCACAATATGTAAGATATATAATATGAGACTGCCATCTAATAGGAGAGAATGTCCTGCAATATGTAAGATATATAATATGAGACTGCCCTCTAATAGGAGAGAATGTCCTGCAATATGTAAGATATATAATATGAGACTGTCCTCTAATAGGAGAGAATGTCCTGCAATATGTAAGATATATACTATGAGACTGTCCTCTAATAGGAGAGAATGTCCTGCAATATGTAAGATATATAATATGAGACTGCCCTCTAATAGGAGAGAATGTCCTGCAATATGTAAGATATATAATATGAGACTACCCTCTAATAGGAGAGAATGTCCTGCAATATGTAAGATATATAATATGAGACTGTCCTCTAATAGGAGAGAATGTCCTGCAATATGTAAGATATATAATATGAGACTGTCCTCTAATAGGAGAGAATGTCCTGTAATATGTAAGATATATAATATGAGACTGCCCTGTAATAGGAGAGAATGTCCCGCAATATGTAAGATATATAATATGAGACTGCCCTCTAATAGGAGAGAATGTCCCGCAATATGTAAGATATATAATATGAGACTGCCCTCTAATAGGAGAGAATGTCCTGCAATATGTAATATATATAATATGAGACTGTCCTCTAATAGGAGAGAATGTCCTGCAATATGTAAGATATATAATATGAGACTGACCTCTAATAGGAGAGAATGTCCCGCAATATGTAAGATATATAATATGAGACTGCCCTCTAATAGGAGAGAATGTCCTGTAATATGTAAGATATATAATATGAGACTGTCCTCTAATAGGAGAGAATGTCCTGCAATATGTAAGATATATAATATGAGACTGCCCTCTAATAGGAGAGAATGTCCCGCAATATGTAAGATATATAATATGAGACTGCCCTCTAATAGGAGAGAATGTCCCGCAATATGTAAGATATATAATATGAGACTGTCCTCTAATAGGAGAGAATGTCCTGCAATATGTAAGATATATAATATGAGACTGCCCTCTAATAGGAGAGAATGTCCTGCAATATGTAAGATATATAATATGAGACTGCCCTCTAATAGGAGAGAATGTCCCGCAATATGTAAGATATATAATATGAGACTGCCCTCTAATAGGAGAGAATGTCCCGCAATATGTAAGATATATAATATGAGACTGTCCTCTAATAGGAGAGAATGTCCTGCAATATGTAAGATATATAATATGAGACTGCCCTCTAATAGGAGAGAATGTCCCACAATATGTAAGATATATAATATGAGACTGTCCTCTAATAGGAGAGAATGTCCTGCAATATGTAAGATATATAATATGAGACTGCCCTCTAATAGGAGAGAATGTCCTGCAATATGTAAGATATATAATATGAGACTGTCCTCTAATAGGAGAGAATGTCCTGCAATATGTAAGATATATAATATGAGACTGTCCTCTGATAGGAGAAACTGTCGTCAAATGAAAACGACTGCTTTGCACTAGTAGAGATTGACCTCATATTGGAGAAACTGTCAGACTGAACTCTAATGGGAGAGACAGCTCTCTAATGGGAAATAGTATCCTCTAATAAGAGAGGCTCCCACAGAGGAGAGAATATTTTCTAACAGGAAAGACTGCCACCCAGAAGTAGAGAAGGTCCTCTACTAAGAGAGACTGCTCCAATAGGAAATAATAATTTCTAATATGAGAGACTGTCACCCAGAAGTAGAGAGGGTCTTCTACTAAGAGAGACTGCCCTAATAGGAGAGACACATCTTCCAATGGGGTATGGGCTGCAGCAGATGTGACAGCTGTCAATTATGTGAAACTGTCATATAACGAGAGACAGCCGTCCAATACACACGCTCATAGGGGGTCCTGCAGCACAATGTGGGGAGAATAATAGGAAAGATGTCCTTGGAGTGACTAGAGTGTCCCTTTAATTGATAGTTTTACAGTAGGATAGACTGCTCTTCAATACAATGAGAGAATGTCCTATAGTACATGAGACAGCTCTGTAATAGCAGAGACAGTTGCCAATAGTTGAGACTGCTGTATATACTGTCAGACTGTCTCAATTGATTAAATGACTTTCCTGCTGAAACATCCCTCCAAAAAGAGACAGATATAGAAGAATATCTGTGTCAATCAAAATAAAAGTCGGTCTATCTTAAGCTCTTGTTGTATCTACCTTAAAATTTAAAGAGACACAGTCAAGGTTCACAACTTTATCCCGCCTTTCCTCCATATTGCCGTGTGATTTCCATAACACTCGCTGCAGATAACGTGCGACACATCTGGTCACTTTGGGCCTTATCTGCTAATACGTGTCTGTGTGTGTAACGATTAACTCCGTACTCCCTGATGATGCACAGAGTTACCTGGTTACCATATGAATTCTGTGGGCTCCTCCCTTGGCCCCTGACTCCTACAGGCTGGGCCACACCTGTATGAGAGCAGGCAGCGCCCTGCCTTACAGGCCCGAGCATGTGCTGACGAAGCACACGGGCGCGCTCTGCTCCTAATCTCTCTCTGTTTTTCCCTGAATATTACTGTGTTACCAACTAAAGCACCACTGCAGTTCAAGAAAAATAACACTTATTTGTGAAGTATGCACCGAACTAACAATATTAGCAGCTGTGTAAGACATGGGCCTAAAGCATTTTGGGGGGAAAATTTGAATTTTTTAACATTACAGGAATCCATTTTGTGTTTGGTTGAGATGAATTATGAGGTGAGTATATGTAGATATCAGTGAAAGAAGGGGTGAGGTAGGAGAAAACGGCCAGATGTTCAGTGAACTTGTTTTATGACAGGATAACATTGAATTTGACACCACACCCCTTCCCCTCAATGTCCCAGAAGCAGGATGTTGCATTAAATGATGCAACTAAAGTCCTCCAGAAATATGCACACCCCTCTTGCAATGTACCATGGATCTTCTATGGTCTTCCAGAGGCATCAGCATTTATTTGTTTCTAATTAATTTGTACAACTTTTTTCTTGCTTAAGCTCTTAGTCTGACTCTGTGCTTATATATATATTAGGATCCAAAGAGTAAGGTACATTGTCTTTTCATTTGCATGACCCGCCTTTTAGACATGCAGATGAGCTTACAAATGTATTTGTTGTATATATATATATATATATATATATATATATATATATATATATATTTAATTAATTGTGCAGTGGTGCTTTAAACTGTTTTTTTCATTCAACATGGGTGTTTTTGACCCATCAAAACTAAAAAACAACAATGTGTATATATATATATATATATATAAATAATACACACACATTGTTATATATATGCATAAACTACCTATAAGAATACCGTATGTTTTAGGCACCTATTCAGGACCGCCATTTTTCTAAGTCTCATCATCAAGGCTATTCATTTCATAAAAAAAGACAAGCATGCCCAGATGGTATAATTATGTATAATAACACATACTTTACAATTGTATCTGACTATTAACAGTAATTCAACAGTGCCTGCTTATCTGATTTATCAACCACCAGAGTGAAAATGCTCTTATTTTGGAAGAGTTCCAGAGAGGGACGTCCTGTGTAGTTATTTTTGTCTTAAAACCCCCCGACTTTCAAGCTCAGTTATCTAACACTTCCACTCAAAATTGTCCGGTCTCAGAAATGGACTGGGGGTCTATAGAGTGACATTAGTACCTCTCTATTACTGACTAGGGGTCTATAGAGTGACATTAGTACCTCTCTATTACTGACTGGGGGTCTATAGAGTGACATTAGTACCTCTCTATTACTGACTGGGGGTCTATAGAGTGACATTAGTACCTCTCTATTTCTGACTGGGGGTCTATAGAGTGACATTAGTACCTCTCTATTCCTGACTGGGGGTCTATAGAGTGACATTAGTACCTCTCTATTCCTGACTGGGGGTCTATAGAGTGACATTAGTACCTCTCTATTCCTGACTGGGGTTCTATAGAGTGACATTAGTACCTCTCTATTCCTGACTGGGGATCTACAGAGTGACATTAGTACCTCTCTATTTCTGACTGGGGGTCTATAGAGTGACATTAGTACCTCTCTATTCATGACTGGGTGTCTATAGAGTGACATTAGTACCTCTCTATTCCTGACTGGGTGTCTATAGAGTGACATTAGTACCTCTCTATTTCTGACTGGGGGTCTATAGAGTGACATTAGTACCTCTCTATTTCTGACTAGGGGTCTATAGAGTGACATTAGTACCTCTCTATTCCTGACTGGGTGTCTATACAGTGACATTAGTACCTCTCTATTCCTGACTGGGGTTCTATAGAGTGACATTAGTACCTCTCTATTCCTGACTGGGGATCTACAGAGTGACATTAGTACCTCTCTATTTCTGACTGGGGTCTATAGAGTGACATTAGTACCTCTCTATTCCTGACTGGGGATCTATAGAGTGACATTAGTACCTCTCTATTTCTGACTGGGGTCTATAGAGTGACATTAGTACCTCTCTATTTCTGACTGGGGGTCTATAGAGTGACATTAGTACCTCTCTATTTCTGACTGGGGGTCTATAGAGTGACATTAGTACCTCTCTATTTCTGACTGGGGGTCTATAGAGTGACATTAGAACCTCTCTATTTCTGACTGGGGGTCTATAGAGTGACATTAGTACCTCTTTATTCCAGACTGAGGATCTATAGAGTGACATTAGTACCTCTTTATTCCTGACTAGCGGTCTATAGAGTGACATTAGTACCTCTCTATTTCTGACTAGGGGTCTATAGAGTGACATTAGTACCTCTCTATTTCTGACTGGGAGTATATAGAGTGACATTAGTACCTCTCTATTCCAGACTGGGGATCTATAGAGTGACATTAGTACCTCTTTATTCCAGACTGGGGATCTATAGAGTGACATTAGTACCTCTCTATTTCTGACTAGGGGTCTATAGAGTGACATTAGTACCTCTCTATTCCTGACTGGAGGTCTATAGAGTGACATTAGTACCTCTCTATTTCTGACTGGGGGTATACAGAGTGACATTAGTACATCTCTATTCCAGACTGGGGATCTATAGAGTGACATTAGTACCTCTTTATTCCTGACTAGCGGTCTATAGAGTGACATTAGTACCTCACTATTTCTGACTGGGGTCTATAGAGTGACATTAGTACCTCTCTATTTCTGACTGGGGGTATACAGAGTGACATTAGTACATCTCTATTCCAGACTGGGGATCTATAGAGTGACATTAGTACCTCTTTATTCCAGACTGGGGATCTATAGAGTGACATTAGTACCTCTCTATTTCTGACTAGGGGTCTATAGAGTGACATTAGTACCTCTCTATTCCTGACTGGGGGTCTATAGAGTGACATTAGTACCTCTCTATTCCTGACTGGGGGTCTATAGAGTGACATTAGTACCTCTCTATTTCTGACTAGGGGTCTATAGAGTGACATTAGTACCTCTCTATTTCTGACTGGGGGTCTATAGAGTGACATTAGTACCTCTCTATTTCTGACTGGGGTGTATAGAGTGACATTAGTACCTCTCTATTTCTGACTGGGGATCTATACAGTGACATTAGTACCTCCCTATTCCTGACTGGGGGTCTATAGTGTGACATTAGTACCTCTCTGTTTTTGATTGGGGATCTATAGAGTGACATTAGTACCTCTCTATTTTTGATTGGGGATCTATAGAGTGACATTAGTACCCTTCTAATTATGACTGGGGATGTATAGTGTGACATTAGTACCTCTCTATTCCTGTCTAGGGGTCTATAGAGTGACATTAGTACCTCTTTATTCCAGACTGAGGATCTATAGAGTGACATTAGTACCTCTTTATTCCTGACTAGCGGTCTATAGAGTGACATTAGTACCTCTCTATTTCTGACTAGGGGTCTATAGAGTGACATTAGTACCTCTCTATTTCTGACTGGGGGTATATAGAGTGACATTAGTACCTCTCTCTATTCCAGACTGGGGATCTATAGAGTGACATTAGTACCTCTTTATTCCAGACTGGGGATCTATAGAGTGACATTAGTACCTCTTTATTCCAGACTGGGTGTCTATAGAGTGACATTAGTACCTCTCTATTTCTGACTAGGGGTCTATAGAGTGACATTAGTACCTCTCTATTTCTGACTGGGGGTATACAGAGTGACATTAGTACCTCTCTATTTCTGACTGAGGGTCTATAGAGTGACATTAGTACCTCTCTATTTCTGACTGGAGGTCTATAGAGTGACATTAGTACCTCTCTATTTCTGACTGAGGGTCTATAGAGTGACATTAGTACCTCTTTATTCCAGACTGGGGATCTATAGAGTGACATTAGTACCTCTCTATTTCTGACTAGGGGTCTATAGAGTGACATTAGTACCTCTCTATTTCTGACTGGGGGTATATAGAGTGACATTAGTACCTCTCTAGTCCTGACTGGGGATCTATACAGTGACATTAGTACCTCCCTATTCCTGACTGGGGGTCTATAGTGTGACATTAGTACCTCTCTATTTTTGATTGGGGATCTATAGAGTGACATTAGTACCTCTCTGTTTTTGATTGGGGATCTATAGAGTGACATTAGTACCTCTCTGTTTTTGATTGGGGATCTATAGTGTGACATTAGTACCTCTCTGTTTTTGATTGGGGATCTATAGAGTGACATTAGTACCTCTCTATTTTTGATTGGGGATCTATAGAGTGACATTAGTACCCTTCTAATTATGACTGGGGATGTATAGTGTGACATTAGTACCTCTCTATTCCTGACTGGGTGTCTATAGAGTGACATTAGTACCTCTCTATTTTTGATTGGGGATCTATAGAGTGACATTAGTACCTCTCTATTTTTGATTGGGGATCTATAGAGTGACATTAGTACCTCTCTATTCCTGACTGGGGGTCTATAGAGTGACATTAGTACCTCCCTATTTCTGACTGGGGTTCTATAGAGTGACATTAGTACCTCTCTATTTTTGATTGGGGATCTATAGAGTGACATTAGTACCTCTCTATTTCTGGCTGGGGGTCTATAGATTGACATTAGTACCTCTCTATTCCTGACTGGGTGTCTATAGTGTGACATTAGTACCTCTCTATTTCTGACTGAGGGGGCCTATAGAGTGACATTAGTACCTCTCTATTTCTGACTAGGGGTCTATAGAGTGACATTAGTTCCTCTCTATTTCTGACAGGGGGGTCTATAGAGTGACATTAGTACCTCTCTATTCCTGACTGGAGGTCTATAGAGTGACATTAGTACCTCTCTATTCCTGACTGGAGGTCTATAGAGTGACATTAGTACCTCTCTATTCCTGACTGGGGGCTATAGAGTGACATTAGTACCTCTCTATTCCTGACTGGGGGACTATAGAGTGACATTAGTACCTATCTATTCCTGACTGGGGGTCTATAGAGTGACATTAGTACCTCTCTATTCCTGACTGGGGGCTATAGAGTGACATTAGTACCTCTCTATCCCTGACTGGGATCTATAGAGTGACATTAGTACCTCTCTATTCCTGACTGGGGATCTATAAAGTGACATTAGTACCTCTCTATTCCTGACTGGGATCTATAGAGTGACATTAGTACCTCTCTATTCCTGACTGGGGATCTATAAAGTGACATTAGTACCTCTCTATTTATGGCTGGGGATCTATAGAGTGACATTAGTACCCTTTCTTTTCCTGTCTGGGGGTCTATAGAATAACATTAGTACCTCTCTATTCCTGACTGGGGGTCCATAGAGTGACATTAGTACCTCTCTATTTCTGACTGGGGGTCTATAGAGTGACATTAGTACCTCTCTATTCCTGACTGGGGATCTATAAAGTGACATTAGTACCCTTTCTTTTCCTGTCTGGGGGTCTATAGAATGACATTAGTACCTCTCTATTCCTGACTGGGGGTCGATAGAGTGACATTAGTACCTCTCTATTTCTGACTGGGAATCTATAGAGTGACATTAGTACCTCTCTATTTCTGACTGGGAATCTATAGAGTGACATTAGTACCTTTCTACTACTGATGGGAGTCTATACAGTGACATTAGTACCTCTCTATTTCTGACTGGGGGTCTATAGAGTGACATTAGTACCTCTCTATTTCTGACTGGGAATCTATAGAGTGACATTAGTACCTTTCTACTACTGATGGGAGTCTATACAGTGACATTAGTACCTCTCTATTTCTGACTGGGGGTCTATAGAGTGACATTAGTACCTCTCTATTTCTGACTGGGGGTCTATAGAGTGACATTAGTACCTCTCTGTTTCTGACTGGGAATCTATAGAGTGACATTAGTACCTCTCTATTCCTGACTAGGGGTCTATAGAGTGACATTAGTACCTCTCTATTTCTGACTGGGGGTCTATAGAGTGACATTAGTACCTCTCTATTTCTGACTGGGAATCTATAGAGTGACATTAGTTCCTCTCTACTAGTGATGAGAATCTATACAGTGACATTAGTACCTCTCTACTACTGATAGGGGTCTATAGAGTGACATTAGTACCTCTCTTGCCCCCCGTCTACTAGAGGAATTTCCCCCATGACCAGACTTGTCCATCTTAAGAAATATGTAGAATTCTTATTTTATGTTCTTCCTTCAGGCCGAGAGGAGGAGATTTTACAGAGTTCGGAGTGAGAGAAGGGTCAGGATCCCCGTCCCACCCCGCCCCTCCTGCAGGGTCAGTGAATCACCGGGAATTAGTATCACTGCCTTATGGGATGATACTAGGACACGCTATGTGAGCTGCTCGGGTGTAGGTGCGTCTTATAGGCAGAAAATACATAGAATTGCAGTTTAATACTCCAAATATACATTGTATTTATTTCCTTAGTTTAAAAATTAAGTGAGACTTATACACAAGCCAGGGCATCTTATTTTGTAACTCTTATACACCAGAGCATCTTATTAGGTAAGTCTCACATGCCAGTGCATCTTATTAGTTGAGTCTTATACACCAGGCCATCTTATTAGGTGAGTCTCACATGCCAGTGCATCTTATTAGGGGAGTCTTATACACCAGGGCATCTTATTGGGTGAGTCTCACGTGCCAGTGCATCTTATTAGGTGAGTCTTATACACCAGGGCATCTTATTAGGTGAGTCTCACGTGCCAGTGCATCTTATTAGGTGAGTCTTATACACCAGGGCATCTTATTAGGTGAGTCTTATACACCAGGGCATCTTATTAGGTGAGTCTTATACACCAGGGCATCTTATTTGGTGAGTCTTATATGCAGTGCATCTTATTATGCAAGTCTTATATGCAGTGCATCTTATTATGTGAGTCTTATATGCAGTGCATTTTATTATGTGAGTCTCACACAGCAGGGCATCTTATTAGGTGAGTCTTAAACACCAGTGCATCTTATGATACAAGTCTTATATACATTAACTGAGTTTTATACAACAGGGCATTATATACATAAGTGCAACTTACTAAATAACAGCCTTATTAAATTGTGATTCAGTAAATTTAAAAGGGCTCTAGTGAACTTCTATCCAAAAGCAAGGTCTTCACTAACTAAAAACTTCAGTAAATAAAATATGCCCTGTGCTTATATAGATCCCTTTTAAATTTACTGAATTGCAATTTAATAAGGGCCTCATTCTATTATCGTCGGCAGCCGCTGCAGGGCCGCATGGACCGGCCGCAAGCTATTCGCCTATTCTATTCCCCTCCGGCCGGGGATTCCGGCAGGCTTGCGGCCGGCGCCTTGCTATCTCTTTCGGCCGCAAGAAATTCCTATTTGCAATTCTATTGCTCCGGGAAACCTCTCTTCAAGGCTAAAAGCGAGCCGCAGCTTACTCGCAGCAAACAGGTCTCGCTAGCACCAATTAAGCACATAAAATAGCTCAAATAAAGCCATCCTGCACTTTGAGAAGACTATAAAGGGATTTTAGGTGTTAGAAAAAATAGCACATAATTATCCGATACTCAAATCCGTAAAATAATTTTTCTTAATATACGTAAAATATCCATGTAAAAAGTCCAGAGTGCTTGGAGCACCTCAGACCCGCCCACGCCGCAGCCGGAAAATAAACAGTTAATTTGAACTCGGGTTTGGGCAGATGTGCAAGCTTGAGAGTGGGTTACTTTTAATCCTCATGTCCCCCAATATGATCCCTAGCATTTACAGAGCTGTACAGTGCAGGCTTGAATTTATTTTTGAGTTTTTATATTTCACAGCTTACGGCCGGTTCCAAGATATCCGGCCGGCCGTAAAAGGAGATCCTTGCGGGGCCGTATAATAGAATCGCGAGTTAACTGAACCCCCGCAAGGAATCGCAGCCTTACGTCCGATTTACGGCCGATAATAAAATGAGGGCCTAAGGCTGTAAATCTTTAACACCAAGGCCTTTAAGAAGGTGAGTCTTATATGCAGTGCCTCTTATCAGTCTTATTCCCGGGACATCTTATTAGGTGAGTCTTAAAAACCAGGGGCCTCATTCAATTGCGATGTGGCCAATTGAATAGGGCTCTATATAAGCACAGTGAAAAAATGTTTTACAGAAGTTTTTAATTAGTGAACTTCTATCCATAAGCAAGGTCTTTACTAACTAAAAACTTCTGTAAAAAAAGATGCTGTGTGCTTAAATAGAGCCCTATCCAATTGGCCCCATCACTATTGAATGAGGCCCCAGGGCATCTATTAGGTGATTCTTAAATGCCAGTGCATCTTATTACGTGAGTCATACACGAGGGCAACTTATTAGATGAGTCTTAATCACCAGGGGCCTCATTCAATTGCAATTTGGCCTATGTAATAGGGCTCTAAATAAGCACATCACATATATAGTTGGGAGCATGCGAGTTGTTGCTAACGCTTGCGGGCCAGCGTAGCGAGCCCATGGCCCTCGCGAAGTGAGGGCCGCGGCTCGCGCAAAGAGCCAGGGCCCTCGCAAAGCGAGGGCACTGGGCGAGGGCCTCAGTTGCTGGCATGGAGCGCCAAAGGCTCTCCATGCCAGCAACTGCGACCCTCGCAAACTTCACGTCGCAACGCAAATAACACGACACACACATTACGAAACTCGCAAACAACATACGACACACGTTCACACACATTACGGCCTCGCAACACTCGGACGCAACTCGCGAACATTACAAAATTAAAAACACAATAAATACACACAGCACATACATAAAAACCTTACCTACAACAACAGGGAGCATCCAGGACCTCAAAAATACAACTTACACCTTCATTGTACTCGAAATAAAAGAGTTTGCACAATAAAAACTTTGATAAGCGAGACAAAAAATGGCCGACGAACAAAACGAAAACAAGGCTACAGCACTCTCAACACGTAAAACACCACAACACACTCGCAAAACACCACAAAACACCGACGGATAATCCGCAAAGATGCATACCACACATTACCCTCCATTTTACGCCAATGCGGAAGTACACCACTACGCTAACGGTTTGGTCTCGTGCACGCACACTCACACTGCACACATTCAGCACGCTTACACAGCAGCTCCACACCACTAATGCTGCAGCAACATGAAAACAGATTGTCAGCTCTTCAACACAATGCTTCAAAATAGGTAAAGTATATTCATTTATTAATATATTATATATTTTAGTATTACACACCAAACAGCATTAGCTACCTTACGATTTGACTGCCGTCATTTTTTGACGGGCAATTCGCTAGTAAAATATATTTTTTAAAGAAGTTTTTAGTTAGTAAGCATCTATCCAAAAGCAAGGTTTTCACTAACTAAAAACTTCTTTAAAAAATATATTTTATGTTTTTATTTAGAGCCCTATTCAATTGGCCAAATTGCAATTGAATGAGGCCCCAGGTATCTTATTAGATGAATCTTTAACGCCAGTGAATCTTATTAGGTGAGTCCTATATTTCAGTTCATCTTATTAGGTGAGTCTCACACGCCAGTGCATCTTATTAGGTGAGCCTTATACATCTGGGCATCTTATTAGGTGAGTCTTATATACAATGCAGCTTATTAGGGGAGTCTCACACGCCAGTGCATCTTATTAGGTGAGCCTTATACATCTGGGCATCTTATTAGGTTAATCTTATATACAATGCAGCTTATTAGGGGAGTCTCACACGCCAGGGCATCTTATTAGGTGAGCCTTATACATCTGGGCATCTTATTAGGTGAGTCTTATATACAATGCAGCTTATTAGGGGAGTCTCACACGCCAGTGCATCTTATTAGGTGAGCCTTATACATCTGGGCATCTTATTAGGTTAATCTTATATACAATGCAGCTTATTAGGGGAGTCTCACACGCCAGGGCATCTTATTAGGTGAGCCTTATACATCTGGGCATCTTATTAGGTGAGTCTTATATGCAATGCAGCTTATTAGGGGAGTCTCACACGCCAGGGCATCTTATTAGGTGAGCCTTATACATCTGGGCATCTTATTAGGTTAATCTTATATACAATGCAGCTTATTAGGGGAGTCTCACACGCCAGTGCATCTTATTAGGTGAGCCTTATACATCTGGGCATCTTATTAGGTTAATCTTATATACAATGCAGCTTATTAGGGGAGTCTCACACGCCAGGGCATCTTATTAGGTGAGCCTTATACATCTGGGCATCTTATTAGGTGAGTCTTATATGCAATGCAGCTTATTAGGGGAGTCTCACACGCCAGGGCATCTTATTAGGTGAGCCTTATACATCTGGGCATCTTATTAGGTTAATCTTATATACAATGCAGCTTATTAGGGGAGTCTCACACGCCAGGGCATCTTATTAGGTGAGCCTTATACATCTGGGCATCTTATTAGGTGAGTCTTATATGCAATGCAGCTTATTAGGGGAGTCTCACACGCCAGGGCATCTTATTAGGTGAGCCTTATACATCTGGGCATCTTATTAGGTGAGTCTTATATGCAATGCAGCTTATTAGGTGAGTCTCACACACCAGGGCATCTTATTAGGTGAGCCTTATACATCTGGGCATCTTATTAGGTGAGTCTTATATGCAATGCAGCTTATTAGGTGAGTCTCACACACCAGGGCATCTTATTAGGTGAGCCTTATACATCTGGGCATCTTATTAGGTGAGTCTTATATGCAATGCAGCTTATTAGGTGAGTCTCACACACCAGGGCATCTTATTAGGTGAGCCTTATACATCTGGGCATCTTATTAGGTGAGTCTTATATGCAATGCAGCTTATTAGGTGAGTCTCACACACCAGGGCATCATATTAGATGAGTCATAAACACCAGGACGTCTTATTAGGTGCATCTTATATGCCAGTGCATCTTATTTGTTGCTGTTTAGTTGTTCAGCCTCGTCCAGGTACATCTCTCAGTCACTACCCCTCTGAGCTCCATCAAGTTCATGTTCATTGCTTCAGTGAGCTCATCTATCCATCTCTGCTTCTGCCACCCGCTACTTTGTGTGCCTTCAATCTTCCCCAGCATCAGAGTCTTCTTTAGGAATCCTGCCTCTTACGATATGGCCAAAATATTTGAGTTTCAGTCTCATGATCATTCCTTCCAGTGAACAGTTTGTCTTGATTTCCTGAAGTCCTGAGTTATTGGATCTTCTTGCAGTCCAAGGAACTCTAAGCAGTTTTCGCCAACACCAGAAATTCAAAGGCGTCAATTCTCCAGCCTTCTTTATGGTCCAGCTCTCACATACGTATGTTACTACTGGGAGTACCATAGTTCTACCTATGCAGACCTTTGTTGATAGTTTAATATCTTTACTTTTTACTAGCTAGTCCATGTTTGCCATAGCTTTTCTCCCCAGAAGCGAACGTCTTTTAGGTATTTTTTAGCATCTTATTAGGTGAGTCTTATTCGCAAGTGCATCTTACTAAATTAAACTTAAACACCAGGACATTTTATTATGTGAGTCTTATATGCCAATGCATCTTACTAAGTGAGTCTTATATGCCAGGGCACCTTATTAGGTGAGTCTTTCACAAGGGCATCTTATTAGGTGAGTCTTATGAGCCAGGACATTCTATTAAAGGAGTCTTATACACAGGGCATCTTATTAAATGATTCTTATACACAGGGCATCTTATTAGGTGATTCTTATACTCCAGCACATCTTATTAGATGAGTCTTACACAAAGGCATCTTTTTATGTGAGTCATAAAACATCAGCATAACTTATAATTAGATTCTTATATGCCAGTGCATCTTATTAGGTTAGTCTTATACACCTGAATATATTATTAGGTAAATCTTAAACACTAGAACATCTTATTATGAAAGTCTATTATGCCAGGGCATCTTATTATCCATCAGTACATCTATACATATACAGTTGTCTTGAGAGTCACATCCTCCTAATTGTACTTTTTTTATTACTTACACTGTACGCTATAAAAATAAGCCACACTTTATACGGCGGTGCGTCTTACTTTATATCTCGAAAAACACGGTATATTTTATTTATACAGCATCAACACATTCAATGGAACAAAAAGGGTTAAACCCACATCAATATTTTATGACTCTATTCCTATAGCTCCGAGGTTTTCTGTAGTGATGTATACATGGGGCACACGAGAGTTGTATACTATACATTTAAATTGTGCTTTTTTCCCCTTGGATTTTATCCTATAAGAAATAGGCATCTTACTGTATATTATAAATAATATTATATATTTTATTATTATTATTTATATTTTAATAGTTCTACATAATACAATTAAAAGTATCACTAATATAGTTGTCATACTTCAGGTTTGTGTGTAACGCTCGCAAATTGTGAGTTGCGCATGCGTGATGGGCATTGCAAGGCTTGCAATGGGCGCCAAAGGGGGAGTGGGAGGGAGGAGGGAAGGAGAGAGGAGGAGAGGGAAGGAGAGAGAAGGAAGGAGGGAGAGAGAGAGAGAGAGTGAGAAGGAGAGAGAGAGGGAGAGTGAGGAGAGAGAAAGAGCAAGTGAGAAGGAGAGGGAGAGAGAGAAGGAGAGAGAGTGAGAAAGAGAGTAAGCACAGAGAGAGGGAGAGAGAACGAAGAAGAGGGGGAGAGAGAAAGATAGAAGGAGAGTGAGAGAGCGAGAGAGAGTGAGCACAGAGAGAGGGAGTGTGAGGAGAGGGAGAGAGAACGAAGAAGAGAGAGAGTGAGAGAGATCGAGAGAGTGAGCACAGAGAGAGGGAGTGTGAGGAGAGGGAGAGTGAGCACAGAGAGAGGGAGGGAGAACGAAGGAGAGGGAGAGAGAACTAAGGAGAGGGAGAGAGAACTAAGGAGAGAGGGAGAGAGAGAGAGTGGGCACAGTGAGAGGAAGTGAGCACAGAGAGAGGGAGAGAGAACTAAGGAGAGGGAGAGGGAGAGAGAAGGAGAGGGAGAGAGAGAGAGTGAGCACAGAGAGAGGGGGTGTGAGAAGGAGAGGGAGAGAGAACGAAGGAGAGGGAGAGAGAACGAAGGAGAGGGAGAGAGAAGGAGAGGGAGAGAGAGAGTGAGCACAGAGAGAGGGAGTGTGAGAAGGAGAGGGAGAGAGAACGAAGGAGAGGGAGAGAGAACGAAGGAGAGGGAGAGAGAACGAAGGAGAGAGAGAGAGAGAAGGAGAGGGAGAGAGAATGAAGGAGAAAGAGAGAAGGAGAGAGAGTGAGAGAGCGAGAGAGAGTGAGCACAGAGAAAGGGAGAGAGAACGAAGTAGAGGGAGAGAGAACAAAGGAGAGGGAGAGAGAACAAAGAAGAGGGAGAGAGAACAAAGGAGAGAGGGATAGAGAAGGAGAGGGAGAGAGAGAGAGTGAGCACAGAGAGAGGAAGTGTGAGAAGGAGAGGGAGAGAGAACGAAGGAGAGGGAGAAAGAACGAAGGAGAGGGAGAGAGAACAAAGGAGAGAGGGATAGAGAAGGAGAGGGAGAGAGAGAGAGTGAGCACAGAGAGAGGAAGTGTGAGAAGGAGAGGGAGAGAGAACGAAGGAGAGGGAGAAAGAACGAAGGAGAGGGAGAGAAAAGGAGAGGGAGAGAGAGAGAGTGAGCACAGAGAAAGGGAGTGTGAGAAGGAGAGGGGGAGTAAGCACAGAGAGAGGGAGAGAGAACGAAGGAGAGGGAGAGAGAACGAAGGAGAGGGAGAGAGGCTCTCTTTTGCGTCTGTTGCAGAAAACAAAACGCATACGCATTTGCAGGTAGCTGGTGATTTTTGGCCCTTTCAGGACCTACAAACAGTGCATGCTGCAGTGAGGTGATATAATACTAGTCACTTGCCTGTCAAAAATGACGGTATAATATTGTGTTAAAACTTGTGTCTTCTCTCTGTTTGTGTGCACTTTCTCTCTCTCTCTGTCCCCTCTCTCTCTCTGCGCCCTCTCCCTGTCTCGGTGTGCCCTCTCTCTTTGCCCTCTCTCTCTCCTTCTCTCTCTATCCCTCCCTCCTTCTGTCTCTCCCTCCCTTCTTCTCTCTCCCCCGTCCCTCTCCTTCCTTCTCTCTCCTTCTCTCCCATCCTTTGCCACGCAATGCGAGCCTTCGAAATGCGCAGTGAGCATGCCCAACTCACAATTCTCTCTCACGCTCCCTCCTTCTCTCTCCCTCTATCCTTCTCTCTCTCCCCCTCCTTCTCTCGCTCTCTCCCCCTCCTTCTCTTGCTCTCTCTCCCTCTACCTCTCTCTCTCCCCCTCCATCTCTCTCTCCCCCTCCTTTTCTCTCTCCCCCTCCTTTTCTCTCTCCCTCTCATTCTACCTCTCCCTCTCATTCTCCCTCTCCCTTTCCTTCTCTCTCTCCCTCTCCTTCTCTCTCTCCCTCTCCTTCCCTCTCTCTCCCTGTACTTCTCACTCTCCTTTTACTTCTCTCTCTCCTTCTCCTTCTCACTCTCTCCTTCCTTCTCTCTCCCTCCCCCTCCTTCCTTCTCCCCCTTCCCTTCATCCCTCTCCTTCCCTCTCACTCTCCCCTACTCCCTCTCACTCCCCCCTTCTCCCTCTCCTTCACTCCCTCTCTCCTTCCTTCTCTCTCCTTCTCTCCCATCCTTTGCCACGCAATGCGAGCCTTCGAAATGCGCAGTGAGCATGCCCAACTCACAATTCTCTCTCACGCTCCCTCCTTCTCTCTCCCTCTATCCTTCTCTCTCTCCCCCTCCTTCTCTCGCTCTCTCCCCCTCCTTCTCTCGCTCTCTCTCCCTCTCCTTCACTCCCTCTCTCCCTCTCCTTCTCTCTCTCCCTCTCCTTCTCTCTCTCCCTCTCCTTCTCTCTCTCCCTCTCCTTCTCTCTCTCCCTCTCATTCTCTCTCTACCTCTCATTCTCTCTCTCGCTCTCATTCTCCCTTTCCTTCTCCCTCTCCCTTTCCTTCTCTCTCTCCCTGTACTTCTCACTCTCCCTGTACTTCTCACTCTCCCTGTATTTCTCACTCTCCCTGTATTTCTCACTCTCCCTCTCCTTTTCACTCTCTCCTTCCTTCTCTCTCCCTCCCCCTCCTTCCTTCTCCCCCTTCCCTTCATCCCTCTCCTTCCCTCTCACTCCCCCCTACTCCCTCTCACTCCCCCCTACTCCCTCTCACTCCCCCCTACTCCCTCTCCTTCACTCCCTCTCTCCTTCCCTTCTCTCTCCTTCTCTCTCCCCCTCATTCTCTCTCTCCCTCATTCTCTCCTTCTCTCTCTCCCTCTCCTTCTCTCTCTCCCTCTCCTTCTCTCTCTCCCTCTCCTTCTCTCTCTCCCTCTCATTCTCTCTCTCCCTCTCATTCTCTCTCTCCCTCTCATTCTCCCTTTCCTTCTCTCTCTCCCTGTACTTCTCACTCTCCCTGTACTTCTCACTCTCCCTGTATTTCTCACTCTCCCTGTATTTCTCACTCTCCTTCTCTCTCTCCCTCTCCTTTTCACTCTCTCCTTCCTTCTCTCTCCCTCCCCCTCCCTCCCTCTCCTTCCCCCCTCTCCCTCTCCTTCCCTCCCTCTCCTTCACTCCCTCTCTCCTTCCCTTCTTTCTCCCTCTCCTTCTCACTCTCTCCTTCCTTCTCTCTCCCTCCCCCTCCTTCCTTCTCCCCCTTCCCTCCATCCCTTCCCTCTCACTCCCCCTCTCTCCCTCTCCTTCCCTCCCTCTACTTCACTCCCTCTCTCCTTCCCTTTTCTCTACCTCTCGTTCTCTCTCCTTCCCGTTACACACAAACTCGCAGTACGACAACTATATTGGTGATGGACCAATGCTTTTTTGAAGAACTAGACTTAATAATGTGCAAAACCTATTTAAAATAATAATCACAATATATAATTTAGCTTTAATGGCACTATGCATTTTGTCTTCCTTCCTAACAGAAATAGAAATCTGATATGAATCAGAAAAAGATCTCCATTTGTTTTTTTTTAAAGAATAATACTTTACATGACCGCTTGACAACGGAAGTCAATGGGAGAGTAAGCCCCCCCATAGGATAACCCTCCCCCTCAAGCTACAGGCAGACTATCAGCCCAAGATGAAATTTTCCAACACAAGCATAATCAGCTAAATATAAAAATGCACTTATGATCATGGCTTACATAGCTAATAATGTTGTTAGTTTATTAGATTCTTCACAAATATATCATGTTTTTCCCCAATTAATAATAGTTTATTTGCTAAAAGACACTCCCTGGATTTTTTTAGCACACTCGGAGACAAACTGTAGACAAAAAGTCTACACACCCTTGTTAAAATGTCAGGTTTCTGTGCTGTAAAAAAATTAGACAAAGATAAATCATTTCAGAACTTTTTCCATCTTTAATGTGACCTATAAACTGTACAACTCAATTGAAAAACAAACTGAAATCTTTTAGGTGGAGGGAAGAAAAAAAAGAAAAATAATGTGGTTGCATAAGTCTGCACACCCTCTTATAACTGGGGATGTAGCTGTGTTCAGAATTAAGCAATCACATTCCAAATTGTGTTAAATAGGAGTCAGCATACACCTGCCAACATTTAAAGTGCCTCTGATTAACCCCAAATAAAGTTCAGCTGCTCTAGTTGTTTTTTCCTGAAACGTTCCTAGTCGCATCCCACAGCAAAAGCCATGGTCCACAGAGAGCTTCCAAAGCATCAGAGGAATCTCATTGTTAAAAGGTATCAGTCAGGAGAAGGGTACAAAAGAATTTCCAAGGCATTAGATATACCATGGAACACAGTGAAGACAGTCATCATCAAGTGGAGAAAATATGGCACAACAGTGACATTACCAAGAACTGGAACTCCCTCCAAAATTGATGAAAAGACAAGAAGAAAACTGGTCTGGGAGGCTACCAAGAGGCCTACAGCAACATTAAAGTAGCTGCAGGAATATCTGGCAAGTACTGGCTGCGTGGTACATGTGACAACAATCTCCCCTATTCTTCATATGTCTGGGCTATGGGGTAGAGTGGCAAGACGAAGTCAATGGGAGAGTAAGCCCCCTATAGGATAACTCTCCCCCTCAAGCTACAGGCAGACTATCAGCCAAAGATGAAATTTCCCAACACAAGCATAATCAGCTAAATATAAAAATGCACTTATGCTCATGGCTTACATAGCTAATATTGTTGTTAGTTTATTAGATTCTTCACAAATATATCATGTTTTTCCCCAATTAATAATAGTTTATTTGCTAAAAGACACTCACTGGATTTTTTTAGCACACTCTGAGACAAATTGTAGATTTTAGTAGGACAGAGCTTTTCACATACAGAGCCCTGCACCCTCATCTTAATCCCAATCTGCATTAATTAATCACGGATGAGATATTTAACGAGCTGACTAGTTTTTATACTCCTGTAAAATGAGCCCAGCCAGGGTGGAGATGGGATCCTGGTGACAGATCTGGAATGTGGGGGCACACCCCTGGGAGAGTGAGAAGAGGGGGGATAGGGGCTAGGGAGGTACTAATGTCACTCTATGGACCGCTAGAGCGGTACTAATGTCACTCTATGTCATAAATAGGGTGGTACTAATTCCCTCTATGGACCACTAGAGAGGTACTAATGTCACTCTATAGACCCCCAGACAGAAATAGAGAGGTACTACTGTCACTATATAGACCCCCAGTCAGAAATAGAGAGGTACTAATGTCACGCTATAGCCCAACAGTCAGAAATAGATAGGTACTAATGTCATTCTATAGACCCAGGGCAGAAATAGAGAGGTACTAATGTCACTCTATAGACCCCCAGACAGAAATAGAGGTACTAATGTCACTATATAGACCCCCAGTCAGGAATAGAGAGGTACTAATGTCACTCTATAGACCCACAGACAGAAACAGAGAGGCACTAATGTCACTATATAGATCCCCAGACAGAAATAGAGAGGTACTAATGTCACTCTATAGCCCAACAGTCAGAAATAGAGAGGTACTAATGTCACTCTAAAGACCCAGGGCAGAAATAGAGAGGTACTAATGTCACTCTATAGACCACCAGTCAGAAATAGAGAGGTACTAATGTCACTCTATAGACCCCCAGTCAGGAATAGAGAGGAACTAATGTCACTCTATAGACCCCCAGTCAATAAATAGAGAGGTACTAATGTCACTCTATAGACCCCCAGTCAGAAATAGAGAGGTACTAATGTCACTCTATAGACCCCCAGTCAGGAATAGAGAGGAACTAATGTCACTCTATAGACCCCCAGTCAGAAATAGAGAGGAACTAATGTCACTCTATAGACCCCCAGTCAGGAATAGAGAGGAACTAATGTCACTCTATAGATCCCCAGTCAGGAATAGAGAGGAACTAATGTCACTCTATAGACCCCCAGTCAGGAATAGAGAGGAACTAATGTCACTCTATAGACACACAGTCAGAAATAGAGAGGTACTAATGTCACTCTATAGACCACCAGTCAGAAATAGAGAGCTACTAATGTCATTCTATAGACCCCTAGACAGGAATAGAGAGGTACTAATGTCACTCTATAGACCCCTAGACAGGAATAGAGAGGTACTAATGTCACTCTATAGACCCATAGTCAGACATAGAGAGGTACTAATGTCACTCTATAGACCCATAGTCAGACATAGAGAGGTACTAAGGGTTCCCTGGTGGTCCAGTTGTTAAGATTTGGTGCTTTCAACCTGTCAACCTGGGTTTGATTCCAAGTCAGGGAACCAAGAGGTCACACCACTCTGAAGACGAGCAGCGTTGGGACTGGTCAGCCCTATATCAGAGGGTTTAATAATATTCATCAGGAAAGTATCTTCCAGAAAAAGAGGAACCAGAACAAGAGGTCAGAATGTAATGTGGGACTATTTGGAATTAAATTGTATTATACATTGTTTTGTATAATGCATAAAAGCAGTAGATAAACATAACAGCCATCCTGCTGATGTAATGAAACTTATATAAAAAAAGAGTATGCATAAAATTATTAACTGAAATAGAAAAGAGAAAGAAGTGGTGCTCTACAGGTCCAATATGGTGGCCCAAGAACTAAGTTCTCAATATAGTTGTTTTTTAAAAAAAAATTGGGCCAAAAGGTTTTTGAAAGCAAATAAACATTTTTTTTTAATCTGCAACTATTCTTTACTGCATGCCCCTATTTACTGAGCTAATTTATTCTGTATCTTTCTCAAGAGGTTGAGATTTCCTTTAATCGTGTTAAAAACACTGGCAGATCTAGCTGTCACATTCCCACGGTGCAGATGGAAGCTTCTTCTGCATTCACCTCAGCAGAAACCAAAATGGTAGATTCCAATGCAACATAATTGTATTTATTTTTTACTTTCCAACTCATTTTGCCTGTTTTCATGTCAAAATTTAGGCTATTTAGCAACTTTTTCACAAATACAAGACGTAAGACCTCGGATTCCCCCCTCGCTCCTCCTGACAGAGGCATGTGAGGATTTCTTGCAGGGCTGGTACGGCAGGGACCTGCCCAGACAGGCCGCGCCTCACAGCAAGCGCTCACCTCCTGCGCGCCCCTGGGTGGAACGCGTCTCCTGGGTGGGAGAAACACTCACAGCTGAACTAGGACAGCAGATTATTCCTTTTAAAAATATATCTCATTAGCGCAGTTGAGAAGTACACGGCCAGGGCATTATTCACGAAATTACCACCGGGTAGTTTATGTAATGGCTGCTTATAATTGGGGGGTTATTTTTTGACTCATTTTAATGGTCATCTTGTAAGAATGTATATATTATGTGAGGAAATCTTACTGGTTTTCTGGAAGACATTTCCCTAGTGAACTTTATTAAAACCTTTGATACATTTGCAGATCTCTCTCATATCCTCCTTTCCCTTCTCCTCTCTAATCTATACATATTAATGTCATGGAGTCCCCTCTAGTGTATACATATTAATATCATGAAGTCTCCTCTATAGATATTAATGTCATGGAGTCCCCTCTAATGTATACATTTTAATGACATGGAGACCCTCTAATCTAGACATATTAATGTCATGGAGTCCCCTCTAATCTATACATACTAATGTCATGGAGACTCCTCTAATCTGTACATACTAATATCATGGAGTATCCTCTAATCTATACATATTAATGTCATAGAGTCCCCTCTAATCTACACATATTAATGTCATGGAGTCTCCTCAAATCTATAAATATTAATGTCATGGAGTCTCCTCTAATCTATACATATTATTATCATGGAGTCCTCTCTAATCTATACATATTAATGTCATGGAGCCCCCTCTAATCTATACATATTATTATCATGGAGTCCTCTCTAATCTATACATATTAATGTCATGGAGTCCCCTCTAATCTATACATATTAATGTCATGGAGTCCCCTCTAATCTATACATATTAATGTCATGGAGTCCCCTCTAATCTATACATATTAATGTCATGGAGTCCCCTCTAATCTATACATATTAATGTCATGGAGCCCCCTCTAATCTATACATATTTATGTCATGGAGTCCCCTCTAATCTATACATATTTTTGTCATGGAGTCCCCTCTAATTTATACATATTAATGTCATGGAGCCCCCTCTAATCTATACATATTAATGTCATGGAGTCTCCTCTAATCTATACATATTAATGTCATGGCGTCCCCTCTAATCTATACATATTATTATCATGGAGTCCTCTCTAATCTATACATATTAATGTCATGGAGTCCCCTCTAATCTATACATATTAATGTCATGGAGTCCCCTCTAATCTATACATATTTATGTCATGGAGTCCCCTCTAATCTATACATATTAATGTCATGGAGCCCCCTCTAATCTATACATATTTATGTCATGGAGTCCCCTCTAATCTATACATATTTTTGTCATGGAGTCCCCTCTAATTTATACATATTAATGTCATGGAGTCTCCTCTAATCTATACATATTAATATCATGGAGTCTCCTCTAATCTATACATATTAATGTCATGGAGTCCCCTCTAATCTAGACATATTATTGTCATGGAGTCCTCTAATCTATACATATTAATGTCATGTAGTCCTCTCTAATCTTTACATATTAATATCATGGAGTCTCCTCTAATCTATACATATTATTGTCATGGAGTCCCCTCTAATCTAGACATATTATTGTCATGGAGTCCTCTCTAATCTATACACATTAATGTCATGGCATCCCCTCTAATCTATACATATTAATGTCATGGAGTCCTCTCTAATCTATACATATTAATGTCATGGAGTCCCCACTAATCTATACATATTAATGTCATGGAGTCCTCTCTAAACTATACATATTAATGTCATGGAGTCTCCTCTAATCTATACATATTAATGTCATGGAGTCCTCTTTAATCTATACATATTAATGCCATGGAGTCCCCTCTAATCTATACATATTAATGTCATGGAGTCTCCTCTAATCTATACATATTAATGTCATGGAGACCCCTCTAATCTATACATATTAATGTCATGGAGTCCCCTCTAATTTATACATATTAATGTCATGGAGTCTCCTCTAATCTATACATGTTAATGTCATGGAGTCCCCTCTAATCTATACATATTAATATCATGGAGTCCCCTCTAATCTATACATATTAATGTCATGGAGTCCCCTCTAATTTATACATATTAATGTCATGGAGTCTCCTCTAATCTATACATGTTAATGTCATGGAGTCCCCTCTAATCTATACATATTAATGTCATGGAGCCCCCTCTAATCTATACATATTAATATCATGGAGTCCCCTCTAATCTATACATATTAATGTCATGGAGTCCCCTCTAATTTAAACATTTTAATGTCATGGAGTCCCCTCTAATCTATACATATTAATGTCATGGAGTCCCCTCTAATTTATACATTTTAATGTCATGGAGTCTCCTCTAATCTATATATGTTAATGTCATGGAGTCCCCTCTAATCTATACATATTAATGTCATGGAGCCTTCTCTAATCTATTCATATTAATGTCATGGAGTCTCCTCTAATCGATACATATTAATGTCATGGAGCCTTCTCTAATCTATACATATTAATGTCATGGAGTCTCCTCTAATCGATACATATTAATGTCATGGAGTCCCCTCTAATCTATACATATTAATGTCATGGAGTTCCCTCTAAGCTATACATACTAATGTCATGGAGTCCCCTCTAATCTATACATATTAATGTCATGGAGTCCCCTCTAATCTATACATATTAATGTCATGGAGCCCTTTCTAATCTACAGATATTAATGTCATGGAGCCCTCTCTAATCTATACATTCTAATGTCATGGAGTCCCCTCTAATCTAGACATATTATTGTCATGGAGTCCCCTCTAATCTATACACATTATTGTCATGGAGTCCCCTCTAATCTAGACATATTATTGTCATGGAGTCCCCTCTAATCTATACATATTAAGGTCATGGAGCCCTTTCTAATCTACAGATATTAATGCCATGGAGTCCCCTCTAATCTATACATATTAATGTCATGGAGTCCCCTCTAATCTATAGATATTAGTGCCATGGGGTCCCCTCTAATCTATAGATATTAATGTCATGGAGTCCCCTCTAATGTATACATATTAATATCATGGAGC
The DNA here is from genome assembly GCA_027410445.1 of Discoglossus pictus. Classification (NCBI taxonomy): domain Eukaryota; kingdom Metazoa; phylum Chordata; class Amphibia; order Anura; family Alytidae; genus Discoglossus; species Discoglossus pictus. The sequence goes on from CM050174.1 coordinate 35,153,133, forward strand.
CTTCTCTAATCTATACATATTAATGTCATGGAGTCCCCTCTAATCTTTACCTATTAATGTGAAGAAAATAATAAATAAAGAAAAAATGATTTTGTCCATGTTTTGTATGGAAGTGGTTAAAAATCGCTCAGATTCCGCTTGTATCCAGACCGCCCCAGGTATAGGTCAGGGGGTCTCTCTCCCGCAGAGATAAGGAGTGGACCGGAGGAATGCTGCTTGGCAGGAGATAACAGCTGTATTCTGGGACAGGCTGTGTGTGGGGAGGACAGACAGACCCCAGAAAGACAGCTTTCCAGCAGCTGTTTATCGTGTACATACAGACTGACCGAGGGGCATTATTATAATTATTATTCATTTCCAAATGAAAAAAAAAAGTTAATAAAGCCTATAATTTATAACCGTGTATATGTATTTGTGCTGCAGTGGAATCTACTATTTCGGTTTGTGCTGCTCCGCTTCCTCTAAAGGGAATGTGGCAGCTAAAATTGCCAGTGCATTTTAAACTGCTAGTATAAAATGACACTCACTCTTTCGAAAATGCTTCAATTAACAATCAAGCAGGACCATACAATAAAGAATAATTGCATATAACAGTGAAAATTATCTGTATTTATTTATTTGATTTCGAAAATTTATTTGCCCATTAATATGATTTTTTTATTGAAAAGACTATATGGAAAAACTGATCACAGCGGTAATTTAAGTATATGTAAAAGAGTTTCCATAGAGGATCTACGGTGCAGTGGTTCCCAAACCCCTCCTCAAGACCCACCAGACAGGCCATGATTTAAGTCTGGGGTGTCCAAAGTTGGTCCTGCTGAGCTGCACACATGCCTGGATTTGTGGAGTTTCTTTATGTGCGCAGATGAGTCAATTTGACTAAATGACTGAAGAAAATATAGTCTCACCTGGGTGCAGCAGGGATATCCTCAAATCCAGGCCTGTGTGTGGCCCAGCAGGACCGACTTTGGAAAGTGCAAGGGGAGGCAGCTAGTATTCAACAGACAGTAGAGCGACACATTGCTTCACCTGTGTATTCACCTGAATCATGTCCTGTCTGGTGGGTCATGAGGAGAGGTTTGAGACCCACCGTTCTAGAGTAATGACTAAGGGGTGAGGAATTCTGCAGTGAGTTGCACTGCTATTTAATCTTAATGGGATCCCAAACATCGTGTCTTCCAATAGAACTGATTACAAATTGTATCTGGACAGATTTATAACTAGGCAAACAAGGCAGCTGCCTAGGGGTGCCTCCCTGGAAGTCTTGCCTCATTTGCATAGCAATACATTTATATTTTAGTTTGTGTTTCACACACAGCCTTCTCTAGGCAGGTGTCAGGAGCAAGTCATTTTGTAGGGGAGGGGAAGGAAGTTGTGGTGAAATGGCAGGCTTGCAGTATGCTGCGCTATAGTAAACTAGCCATGCACATTGTTAGGTGAACAACTTGTCCCCAGACCAAAAAGGTTGAGCACCACTACTTTAAACAACCCATTTACATTGGCTCTACACATCATAATGTGCTGCATATTTATAGACAGTCGCTGTTAGTTTGGGTCAGGGTTCATATATCCACAGAGAGCAGTAAACTCCCAGCCCCTGGCAATTAATTGATTGGCTGTGATTATCTCAGGGTTATCAGCTAGAAGGTCACACAAGGTCATTGCGTCTCCTGTGTCTCTAATGGATTTCCAGCCACTAACTCAGGAAGCCGAGGGGGCAGACTTGCTTACTGTGTAGGATCTGCCACTTAGGGCCACCATGAGGTGATGGATTAACCCTTAGTGCAGAAACTAAAGTCCCTAGACAAGCAACGAGGAAAAACATTTCTTTAAATTAAAAAAACTATAACAAATGTTTATTGTTGGCAATAAATAACCTGAGAGGTACTAATGTCACTCTATAGACCCCCAGTCAGAAATAGAGAGGTACTAATGTCACTCTATAGACCCCCAGTCAGAAATAGAGAGGTACTAATGTCACTCTATAGACCCCCAGTCAGAAATAGAGAGAGGTACTAATGTCACTCTATAGACCCCAGTCAGAAATAGAGAGGTACTAATGTCACTCTATAGACCCCCAGTCAGAAATAGAGAGAGGTACTAATGTCACTCTATAGACCCCAGTCAGAAGTAGAGAGGTACTAATGTCACTCTATAGATCCCCAGTCAGAAATAGAGAGAGGTACTAATGTCACTGTATAGATCCTCCAATCAGTAATAGAGAGGTACTAATGTCACTCTATAGACCCCCAGTCAGGAATAGAGAGGTACTAATGTCACTCTATAGACCCGAGTCAGAAATAGAGAGGTACTAATGTCACTCTATAGACCCCTAGTCAGGAATAGAGAGGTACTAATGTCACTCTATAGATCCCCAGTCAGAAATAGAGAGAGGTACTAATGTCACTGTATAGACCCTCCAATCAGTAATAGAGAGGTACTAATGTCACTCTATAGACCCCAGGTCAGGAATAGAGAGGAACTAATGTCCCTCTATAGACTTCAGTCAGAAATAGAGAGGTACTAATGTCACTCTATAGACCCCAGTCAGAAATAGAGAGGTACTAATGTCACTCTATAGACCCTCCAATCAGGAATAGAGAGGTACTAATGTCACTCTATAGATCCCCAGTCAGAAATAGAGAGAGGTACTAATGTCACTGTATAGACCCTCCAATCAGTAATAGAGAGGTACTAATGTCACTCTATAGACCCTCCAATCAGGAATAGAGAGGTACTAATGTCACTCTATAGACCCGAGTCAGAAATAGAGAGGTACTAATGTCACTCTATGGACCCCCAGTCTGGAATAGAGAGGTACTAATGTCACTCTATAGACCCCCAGTCAGGAATAGAGAGGTACTAATGTCACTCTATAGACCCCAGTCAGAAATAGAGAGGTACTAATGTCACTCTATAGACTTCAGTCAGAAATAAAGAGGTACTAATGTCACTCTATAGACCTCCAGTCAGAAATAGAGAGGTACTAATGTCACTCTATAGATCCCCAGACAGGAATAGAGAGGTACTAATGTCACTCTATAGACCCCCAGTCAGAAATAGCGAGGTACTAATGTCACTCTATAGACCCCCAGTCAGAAATAGAGAGGTACTAATGTCACTCTATAGACCCCCAGTCAGAAATAGAGAGGTACTAATGTCACTCTATAGACCTCCAGTCAGGAATAGAGAGGTACTAATGTCACTCTATAGACCCCCAGTCAGAAATAGAGAGGTACTAATGTCACTCTATAGACCCCCAGTCAGAAATAGAGAGGTACTAATGTCACTCTATACATCCCCAGTCAGGAATAGAGAGGTACTAATGTCACTCTATAGACCCCAGTCAGAAATAGAGAGGTACTAATGTCACTCTATAGACTTCAGTCAGAAATAGAGAGGTACTAATGTCACTCTATAGACCTCCAGTCAGAAATAGAGAGGTACTAATGTCACTCTATAGATCCCCAGACAGGAATAGAGAGGTACTAATGTCACTCTATAGACCCCCAGTCAGAAATAGCGAGGTACTAATGTCACTCTATAGACCCCCAGTCAGAAATAGAGAGGTACTAATGTCACTCTATAGACCCCCAGTCAGAAATAGAGAGGTACTAATGACACTCTATAGACCTCCAGTCAGGAATAGAGAGGTACTAATGTCACTCTATAGACCCCCAGTCAGAAATAGAGAGGTACTAATGTCACTCTATAGACCCCCAGTCAGAAATAGGGAGGTACTAATGTCACTCTATAGACCCCCCGTCAGTAATAGAGAAGTACTAATGTCACTCTATAGACCTCCAGTCAGGAATAGAGAGGTACTAATGTCACTCTATAGACCCCCAGTCAGAAATAGAGAGAGGTACTAATGTCACTCTATAGACCCCCGGTCAGGAATAGGGAGGTACTAATGTCACTCTATAGGCCCCCAGTCAGAAATAGAGAGGTACTAATGTCACTCTATAGGCCCCCAGTCAGGAATAGAGAGGTACTAATGTCACTCTATAGACCCCCCAGTCAGGAATAGAGAGGTACTAATGTCACTCTATAGACCCTCAGTCAGAAATAGAGAGGTACTAATGTCACTCTATAGACCCCCAGTCAGAAATAGAGAGGTACTAATGTCACTCTATAGACCCCTAGTCAGGAATAGAGAGGTACTAATGTCACTCTATAGACCCCCAGTCAGGAATAGAGAGGTACTAATGTCACTCTATAGACCCTCAGTCAGGAATAGAGAGGTACTAATGTCACTCTATAGACCCTCAGTCAGAAATAGAGAGGTACTAATGTCACTCTATAGACCCCTAGTCAGAAATAGAGAGGTACTAATGTCACTCTATAGACCCCTAGTCAGGAATAGAGAGGTACTAATGTCACTCTATAGACCCTCAGTCAGAAATAGAGAGGTACTAATGTCACTCTATAGACCACCAGTCAGATATAGAGAGGTACTAATGTCACTCTATAGACCCCAGTCAGAAATAGAGAGGTACTAATGTCACTCTATAGACCTCCAGTCAGAAATAGAGAGGTACTAATGTCACTCTATAGACCCCCAGTCAGAAATAGAGAGGTACTAATGTCACTCTATAGACACACAGTCAGGAATAGAGAGGTACTAATGTCACTCTATAGACACACAGTCAGGAATAGAGAGGTACTAATGTCACTCTATAGACCCCAGTCAGGAATAGAGAGGTACTAATGTCACTCTATAGATCCCCAGTCAGGAATAGAGAGGTACTAATGTCACTCTATAGATCCCCAGTCAGGAATAGAGAGGTACTAATGTCACTCTATAGACCCCCAGTCAGAAATAGAGATGTACTAATGTCACTCTATAGACCCCCAGTCAGAAATAGAGAGGTACTAATGTCACTCTATAGACCCCCAGTCAGAAATAGAGAGAGGTACTAATGTCACTCTATAGACCCCAGTCAGAAATAGAGAGGTACTAATGTCACTCTATAGACCCCCAGTCAGAAATAGAGAGAGGTACTAATGTCACTCTATAGACCCCAGTCAGAAATAGAGAGGTACTAATGTCACTCTATAGATCCCCAGTCAGAAATAGAGAGAGGTACTAATGTCACTGTATAGACCCTCCAATCAGTAATAGAGAGGTACTAATGTCACTCTATAGACCCGAGTCAGAAATAGAGAGGTACTAATGTCACTCTATAGACCCCAGTCAGGAATAGAGAGGTACTAATGTCACTCTATAGACCCCCAGTCAGAAATAGGGAGGTACTAATGTCACTCTATAGACTTCAGTCAGAAATAGGGAGGTACTAATGTCACTCTATAGACCCCAGGTCAGGAATAGAGAGGTACTAATGTCACTCTATAGACCCCCAGTCAGAAATAGAGAGGTACTAATGTCACTCTATAGACCCCAGTCAGGAATAGAGAGGTACTAATGTCACTCTATAGACCCCCAGTCAGAAATAGGGAGGTACTAATGTCCCTCTATAGACTTCAGTCAGAAATAGAGAGGTACTAATGTCACTCTATAGACCCCAGTCAGAAATAGAGAGGTACTAATGTCACTCTATAGACCCTCCAATCAGTAATAGAGAGGTACTAATGTCACTCTATAGACCCTCCAATCAGGAATAGAGAGGTACTAATGTCACTCTATAGATCCCCAGTCAGAAATAGAGAGAGGTACTAATGTCACTCTATAGATCCCCAGTCAGGAATAGAGAGGTACTAATGTCACTGTATAGACCCTCCAATCAGTAATAGAGAGGTACTAATGTCACTCTATAGACCCGAGTCAGAAATAGAGAGGTACTAATGTCACTCTATGGACCCCCAGTCTGGAATAGAGAGGTACTAATGTCACTCTATAGACCCCCAGTCAGAAATAGAGAGGTACTAATGTCACTCTATAGACCCCAGTCAGGAATAGAGAGGTACTAATGTCACTCTATAGACCCCCAGTCAGAAATAGGGAGGTACTAATGTCCCTCTATAGACTTCAGTCAGAAATAGAGAGGTACTAATGTCACTCTATAGACCCCAGTCAGAAATAGAGAGGTACTAATGTCACTCTATAGACCCTCCAATCAGTAATAGAGAGGTACTAATGTCACTCTATAGACCCTCCAATCAGGAATAGAGAGGTACTAATGTCACTCTATAGATCCCCAGTCAGAAATAGAGAGAGGTACTAATGTCACTCTATAGATCCCCAGTCAGGAATAGAGAGGTACTAATGTCACTGTATAGACCCTCCAATCAGTAATAGAGAGGTACTAATGTCACTCTATAGACCCGAGTCAGAAATAGAGAGGTACTAATGTCACTCTATGGACCCCCAGTCTGGAATAGAGAGGTACTAATGTCACTCTATAGACCCCCAGTCAGGAATAGAGAGGTACTAATGTCACTCTATAGACCCCAGTCAGAAATAGAGAGGTACTAATGTCACTCTATAGACTTCAGTCAGAAATAGAGAGGTACTAATGTCACTCTATAGACCCCCAGCCAGAAATAGCGAGGTACTAATGTCACTCTATAGACCCCCAGTCAGAAATAGAGAGGTACTAATGTCACTCTATAGACCTCCAGTCAGGAATAGAGAGGTACTAATGTCACTCTATAGACTTCAGTCAGAAATAGGGAGGTACTAATGTCACTCTATAGATCCCCAGACAGGAATAGAGAGGTACTAATGTCACTCTATAGACCCCCAGTCAGAAATAGAGAGGTACTAATGTCACTCTATAGACCCCCAGTCAGAAATAGCGAGGTACTAATGTCACTCTATAGACCCCCAGTCAGAAATAGAGAGGTACTAATGTCACGCTATAGCCCACTAGTCAGGAATAGAGAGGTACTAATGTCACTCTATAGACCCCTAGTCAGAAATAGAGAGGTACTAATGTCACTCTATAGACCTCCAGTCAGGAATAGAGAGGTACTAATGTCACTCTATAGACCCCCAGTCAGAAATAGAGAGGTACTAATGTCACTCTATAGACCCCCAGTCAGAAATAGAGAGGTACTAATGTCACTCTATAGACCCCCAGTCAGTAATAGTGAAGTACTAATGTCACTCTATAGACCTCCAGTCAGGAATAGAGAGGTACAAATGTCACTCTATAGACCCCCAGTCAGAAATAGACCCCCAGTCAGAAATAGAGAGGTACTAATGTCACTCTATAGACCCCCAGTCAGAAATAGGGAGGTACTAATGTCACTCTATAGACCCCCCGTCAGTAATAGAGAAGTACTAATGTCACTCTATAGACCTCCAGTCAGGAATAGAGAGGTACTAATGTCACTCTATAGACCCCCAGTCAGTAATAGAGAAGTACTAATGTCACTCTATAGACCTCCAGTCAGGAATAGAGAGGCACTAATGTCACTCTATAGACCCCCGGTCAGGAATAGGGAGGTACTAATGTCACTCTATAGGCCCCCAGTCAGAAATAGAGAGGTACTAATGTCACTCTATAGGCCCCCAGTCAGGAATAGAGAGGTACTAATGTCACTCTATAGACCCCCAGTCAGGAATAGAGAGGTACTAATGTCACTCTATAGACCCTCAGTCAGAAATAGAGAGGTACTAATGTCACTCTATAGACCCCAGTCAGAAATAGAGAGGTACTAATGTCACTCTATAGACCCCTAGTCAGGAATAGAGAGGTACTAATGTCACTCTATAGACCCCCAGTCAGGATTAGAGAGGTACTAATGTCACTCTATAGACCCTCAGTCAGGAATAGAGAGGTACTAATGTCACTCTATAGACCCTCAGTCAGAAATAGAGAGGTACTAATGTCACTCTATAGACCCCTAGTCAGAAATAGAGAGGTACTAATGTCACTCTATAGACCCCTAGTCAGGAATAGAGAGGTACTAATGTCACTCTATAGACCCTCAGTCAGAAATAGAGAGGTACTAATGTCACTCTATAGACCTCCAGTCAGGAATAGAGAGGTACTAATGTCACTCTATAGACCCCTAGTCAGAAATAGGGAGGTACTAATGTCACTCTATAGACCACCAGTCAGATATAGAGAGGTACTAATGTCACTCTATAGACCCCAGTCAGAAATAGAGAGGTACTAATGTCACTCTATAGACCTCCAGTCAGAAATAGAGAGGTACTAATGTCACTCTATAGACCCCCAGTCAGAAATAGAGAGGTACTAATGTCACTCTATAGACACACAGTCAGGAATAGAGAGGTACTAATGTCACTCTATAGACACACAGTCAGGAATAGAGAGGTACTAATGTCACTCTATAGACCCCAGTCAGAAATAGAGAGGTACTAATGTCACTCTATAGACTTCAGTCAGAAATAGAGAGGTACTAATGTCACTCTATAGACCTCCAGTCAGAAATAGAGAGGTACTAATGTCACTCTATAGATCCCCAGACAGGAATAGAGAGGTACTAATGTCACTCTATAGACCCCCAGTCAGAAATAGAGAGGTACTAATGTCACTCTATAGACCCCCAGTCAGAAATAGAGAGGTACTAATGTCACTCTATAGACCCCCAGTCAGAAATAGAGAGGTACTAATGTCACTCTATAGACCTCCAGTCAGAAATAGAGAGGTACTAATGTCACTCTATAGACCCCCAGTCAGAAATAGAGAGGTACTAATGTCACTCTATAGACCCCCAGTCAGAAATAGGGAGGTACTAATGTCACTCTATAGACCCCCCGTCAGTAATAGAGAAGTACTAATGTCACTCTATAGACCTCCAGTCAGGAATAGAGAGGTACTAATGTCACTCTATAGACCCCCAGTCAGAAATAGAGAGAGGTACTAATGTCACTCTATAGACCCCCGGTCAGGAATAGGGAGGTACTAATGTCACTCTATAGGCCCCCAGTCAGAAATAGAGAGGTACTAATGTCACTCTATAGAGCCCCAGTCAGGAATAGAGAGGTACTAATGTCACTCTATAGACCCCCAGTCAGGAATAGAGAGGTACTAATGTCACTCTATAGTCCCACAGACAGAAATAGAGAGGTACTAATGTCACTCTATAGACCCCCAGTCAGAAATAGAGAGGTACTAATGTCACTCTATAGACCCCTAGTCAGGAATAGAGAGGTACTAATGTCACTCTATAGACCCCCAGTCAGGAATAGAGAGGTACTAATGTCACTCTATAGACCCTCAGTCAGAATAGAGAGGTACTAATGTCACTCTATAGACCCCCTAGTCAGAAATAGAGAGGTACTAATGTCACTCTATAGACCCCTAGTCAGAATAGAGAGGTACTAATGTCACTCTATAGACCCTCAGTCAGAAATAGAGAGGTACTAATGTCACTCTATAGACCCCTAGTCAGAATAGAGAGGTACTAATGTCACTCTATAGACCCCTCAGTCAGAAATAGAGAGGTACTAATGTCACTCTATAGACCACCAGTCAGATATAGAGAGGTACTAATGTCACTCTATAGACCCCCAGTCAGAAATAGAGAGGTACTAATGTCACTCTATAGACCTCCAGTCAGAAATAGAGAGGTACTAATGTCACTCTATAGACCCCCAGTCAGAAATAGAGAGGTACTAATGTCACTCTATAGACACACAGTCAGGAATAGAGAGGTACTAATGTCACTCTATAGACACACAGTCAGGAATAGAGAGGTACTAATGTCACTCTATAGACCCCCAGTCAGGAATAGAGAGGTACTAATGTCACTCTATAGACCCCCAGTCAGGAATAGAGAGGTACTAATGTCACTCTATAGACCCAAGTCAGAATAGAGAGGTACTAATGTCACTCTATAGACCCCCAGTCAGGAACAGAGAGGTACTAATGTCACTCTATAGACCCCCAGTCAGGAATAGAGAGGTACTAATGTCACTCTATAGACCCCAGTCAGGAATAGAGAGGTACTAATGTCACTCTATAGACCCCAGTCAGGAATAGATAGGTACTAATGTCACTCTATAGACCCCAGTCAGGAATAGAGAGGTACTAATGTCACTCTATAGATCCCTAGTCAGAAATAGAGAGGTACTAATGTCACTCTATAGACCCAGTCAGAAATAGAGAGGTACTAATGTCACTCTATAGACCACCAGTCAGAAATAGAGAGGTACTAATGTCACTCTATAGACCCCAGTCAGGAATAGAGAGGTACTAATGTCACTCTATAGACCCCAGTCAGAAATAGAGAGGTACTAATGTCACTCTATAGATCCCCAGACAGGAATAGAGAGGTACTAATGTCACTCTATAGACCACCAGTCAGAAAAAGTGAGGTACTAATGTCACTCTATAGATACCCAGACAGGAATAGAGAGGTACTAATGTCACTCTATAGACCACCAGTCAGAAAAAGTGAGGTACTAATGTCACTCTATAGATACCCAGACAGGAATAGAGAGGTACTAATGTCACTCTATAGACCGCAGTCAGGAATAGAGAGGTACTAATGTCACTCTATAGACCCCCAGTCAGGAATAGAGAGGTACTAATGTCACTCTATAGACCCCCAGTCAGGAATAGAGAGGTACTAATGTCACTCTATAGACCCCCAGTCAGGAATAGAGAGGTACTAATGTCACTCTATAGACCGCAGTCAGGAATAGAGAGGTACTAATGTCACTCTATAGACCCCCAGTCAGGAATAGAGAGGTACTAATGTCACTCTATAGACCCCAGTCAGGAATAGAGAGGTACTAATGTCACTCTATAGACCCCCAGTCAGGAATAGAGAGGTACTAATGTCACTCTATAGACCCCCAGTCAGGAATAGAGAGGTACTAATGTCACTCTATAGATCCCTAGTCAGAAATAGAGAGGTACTAATGTCACTCTATAGACCCCCAGTCAGGAATAGAGAGGTACTAATGTCACTGTATAGACCCCCAGTCATAAATAGAGAGGTACTAATGTCACTCTATAGACCACCAGTCAGAAATAGTGAGGTACTAATGTCACTCTATAGACCCCCAGTCATAAATAGAGAGGTACTAATGTCACTCTATAGACCACCAGTCAGAAATAGTGAGGTACTAATGTCACTGTATAGACCCCAGTCAGGAATAGAGAGGTACTAATGTCACTCTATAGACCCCCAGACAGGAATAGAGAGGAACTAATGTCACTCTATAGATCCCCAGACAGGAATCTAATGTCCCTCTATACACCCATAGTCGGACTCAACTGGATTCTGTGTACAGTTCTGAGGATGGATCCAAAACTCCAGGGTCTAAAGACACAACTTGACATTATCACATATTATAATTGTCAAACTGTGAGTTGTCCTTGTGCTTGCGAGCCTTTCAAAGCGAGCCGTTAAGGCATAGAAGCATTTCGAGCTCGGAGCACTTAGGCGATGAGTGCCAAGGACACTCATTGCGTTATGTGCCTTGCGAACTGAGGCGAGCAGTTGAAGCATTGAAACACGCAGGACTTAGACAGAAATGAGCGGTGAAGGCGCTACTGCGAGCTTCACGTAGCGAGGCGAGCCGTTGAGGCATTGAAACACGCGGGACGTAGCCTGCAAGCAGTTAACGCAGGACTTAGAAAAAAAAATCCGACCTCAGAATCTCGGGGGCAAAAAAACGACCTCGTAAAAATACAACTTTAACGGCCGAACCACGGAAATCGAAAAACACAAAACATAGCATGAGGGGGGGACGGGACGCCAGGATGTCTAGGAGTGAGCTTGCATGCAAATTTAAGCCGAATTGGACGAGTTTCGGCACTCGAAAATTGGCTAAGCGACAAAAAAAATGGCGGATGAAAAAAATGAAGACGAGGCTGAAGGAGACCGATGCGCGCAAATCACAGCCAGGCACATACGAGTTAGCCAGGAATGTAGCAGATACAAAATGTACCATTACAACGGACGGAAAATGCGCGTGATCCAAGTAACACATAGAAATAAAGACGCCATTCTACAACACTAACTTGCAAATAATAACATTACGATTCTAATATGTCACCTTACCCGCCTAGAGAAACGATTTGTCTCACGCACGCAGCCTATTTACACTGCACACTTGGCACATTGCTGACACTTTCTCCTCAGGTCAGCAACAGTCCAACTGTACATTGTATGCTGCAGGAAAATCCAAATAGATTGTTAGCTCTTCAGGATATTAATTGCTGCATATTAATATAAATAGGTAAAGTATATTCATTTATTCATTCACTGTACTAATTTATTTTTATTTTTTACACTGTACTTATATGTCTGTCTGATCATTGCAAAGCAGGAAACTTTAAGTACACGAGGGGAGAGGCTCGCAATGAGCGCCGAAGGTCCTCAGAGGAGCAAAAGCAAACAGCATTGCCATGGCTTCAAATTTTATTGCCGTCATTTTTGACGGGCAAGTCGCTAGTTATGTATAAAGGGGAGAAGAGATAGGGAGATATGAGAGAAACCTGCAAATGTATCAAAGGGTTAAATAACGTTCAAATGGAAAGGGAATTGCAAGAACAAGAGATCATGATTTTGAGTTGGAAGGTGGAAGATTTAGAGGTAATGTGTGAAAGTACTATTTTACAAAAAGAGTTGTAGATATGTGACATTTTTCTAATGAAAGTGTTAGGGTCACACATAGTTTTCTGGGATCATCCTGTCGAGTAATTAAGTCGGGTAGATAGAATATGCAGACCAGATGGGCTTTTTGGTTCTTATCTAATGTTTTAGTGTTTTCAATGCATAACATGGTAACAATCCATTTATATATATACCCTTTTAAAATAGTTTCTGGGGAGATCTTAAAAGCCATTTGAATCAGCTGAAGGGCACAAACTGTTTACCTTTTCATTTCCAAACTGGTTTTGAAGAATGCTGAGTGAGTGTGCCCTGGGGCTGGGGGAGCTGGACGGGTCACATGTACCTGGAATGTGTACTTTCTGTATGATAATCAGGCTACCGGATTAAGTATGGTGGGTAAATACTATGTTTTTGCCCCAAAAGGTATAACACTTATGGGAAAGTGATAAAACAGTGGCAGTCTTCTAAACCTGTGAGGTGCTTTCTCCGCAGGGGTTACTCACAAGTTGATTTTGGGGAAATGCGGGGAAACGCGTAACTGCACGTGCTCTGTGTGGTGCGGGGAGGAATAGAGGAAGGGAGGCTCAGAGAGAGAGAGAGGAGGAAGAGGGAGGGAGAAAGAGGAGCGGTAGGGAGGAAGGAAGAGGGAGGGAGTAAGAGAGAGAGGAGGGAGGGTGGAAGAGAGAGGAGGGAGGGTGGGAGTAAGAGGAGGGAGGGTGGGAGTAAGAGAGAAAGGAGGAAGAGGGAGGGTGGGAGTAAGAGAGAGAGGAGGAAGAGGGAGGAAGTAAGAGAGAGGAGGAAGAGAGAGGGGGAGAGAGGGAGTAAGAGAGAGAGGAGGAAGAGGGAGGAAGTAAGAGAGAGAGGAGGAAGAGAGAGGGGGAGAGAGAGAGAGAGGAAGAGGGAGGAAGAGAGAGGTGGGGGAGTGAGGGAGAGAAAGGAGGGGGAGTGAGGGAGAGAGAGAAAGGATGAAGAGGGGGGAGAGAGAGAGGAGGAAAAGGCAGGGAGAGAGAGAGAGGAAGAAGAGGGAGGGAGAGAGAGAGGAAGAAGAGGGAGGGAGAGAGAGAGGAAGGAGAGGGAGAGAGAGAGGAGGAAGAGGGAGGGAGAGAGCGAGGAGGATGAGGGAGGGAGAGAGAGAGGAGAAGGAGGGAGGGAGAGAGAGAGGAGAAGGAGGGAGGGAGGAAGAGGGATGGAGAGAGGGAGGGAGAGAGGGAGAGAGAGAAGATGAAGAGGGGGAGGGAGAGAGAGAGAAGAGGGAGGGTGAGAGAGAGAGAGAGAGGAGGAGGAGGGAGGGGGAGAGAGGAGGAAGAGGGAAGGAGGGAGCGAGGAGGAAGAGGGAGGGAGGAGGAATAGAGGGGGAGGGGGAGAGGAGGGGGAGGGAGGAGGGGTAAAGATAGAGAGAGGAGGGGGGAGGATGGAGGGGGAGAGAGGGAGGCAGAGAGAGGGAGGCAGAGAGAGTGGGAAAGAGAGAGGGTGGAAGGCAGAGAGAAAGAGAGAGAGGGAGGGGAGAGAAAGAGGGAGGGGAGAGAGAGAGGGAGGAAAGCAGAGAGAGAGAGGAAGGCAGAGAGAGAGAGAGGAAGGCAGAGAGAAAGAGAGAGAGGGAAGGGAGAGAGGGAGGGAGGCAGGAAGGACAGAGAGGGGGAGGGGAGAGAGAGAGAGAGAGATAGAGAGAGAGAGAGAGACAGTCAAAGGGTACACAGAGCGAAGGAGATAGAGAGGCAGAGAGAATGGAAAAGAGAGACAGGGTGGAAGGCAGAGAGAAAGAGAGAGAGGGAGGGGAGAGAGAGAGGGAGGAAGGCAGAGAGAAAGATAGAGGGATGGAAAGAGGGAGGGGGAGCGAGCTTGAAAGCTTAGGATGAACTATTCACAAGTTAGGAAACTTAAATGGATCTCATCAGTGTGGGACGGGTACCTAACTCATACTAGAGTTATTACCTAAATCTAAAGTTCTAAAGTGGATTTATTTTAAAAAAAAATTGCACAGGATATGTTTTTCTAAAAGAGAACACTATAAATATGACACTTTAGAAATCCACGATATGATGCTGGGGAGGAGTAATACATTTTTTGTGTTTATATGTAAAGTAGTCTGTCATACTATAAACTACAGCGTACCGTTAGAGCATTAAAGTGGATCCATAATGACAGATATTATTCTCATATTATGCTACCGATACAGCTGGTACTACCCAAGGCATGAACAAATTAGCTTAAAGGCATATTTACATTTCCTGGATTATAAATGTGGCAAACACACCAGAATAAGCATTAAGAAACTTATCCTAACGTTTGCAAATTGCTTCAGTTTTTTTGGCAGTTGATGTTGAGTAGGAGCACCCCTGAAAATCCAAGCTAAAATTGCTAATTTGTTTTGGCCAATCAGAAGCAGCTACAACATTGTTGCAATGCCTGGGGATTCAGTCTCTGCGGCAAAGCATCATGGGGTATGAAGTCTTATTCCCACCACAAGGAAGCAGCTCAGGCAGTGCTGCTCTAAATCTTTGCACTGTGTTATTGTTGGTTTGAAGGTTAGTATAGAGCTAAAAATGTACTTGAATGCAGTGTATCTATTGGTTAGTATGATTTAACTATTTTACTCCTATGCAATAAAGATGGGGATGTACATACAGTGGTATCTTGGTTCTCGTCTTTTCCGAATTTGAAGCATTTCACAGAGGAAAAATGTACTCAACGTGCTCGTGACACCCCACATTGTGTCTTTCAGGAAGTGGAATAAAGTTCTGTACTGTGGCGTAGTGTAGTTAGTACCTGCAAGAGCAGTCTGTGCAAGAGCCAAAATGCAGTCTGTGCCTGAAAGAATCAAAGTGCAGCCTGTGCCTATAATTACTAAAGTGTATCTTGTGCCTATAAGAACCAAAGTGCAGCTTGAGCTTACAAGAACCAAAGTGCAGCTTGTGCTTACAAGAACCAAAGTGTAGCCTTTGCCCATAAGAACCAAAGTGTAGTTTTACTACAATGGGAATGCCATGATTGGAACATATATGCACAGCATCCTCCATTTCTAGTATCGACAATGCATTGGAAGTTAGAATGGGAGGGGGATTAATATATGCCCTGATTGATGAAGCATGACGGGCTGGACAGAGCAAGTTTTACTACAATGTAAATGCCCTGAATGCTCACATGGTAAATATCTACTCAGCATCCTCCATTTCTAGCCTGGACAATGGATGTGAAGTTCATTTAAGAGTACAGGAAATTTCAACTGCCTGGGGTGGTGAATAAAACCGCTAAAAACAAAACATCTTATTTAAATATCAATCTCCTATTTTACCATGTACAGACTGGAAGGATAATTATTATTTTCAATAATTAAAAAAATGGCACCAAATGTTTAAATATCATTAACAACAAATATAGAACATTTTGCTATTTTATCCATTCATGTTAAAAACTTAATAGTAACAAGTCCCATTATTACAAATACTGAAGGAGCTCATGCCCGTCTTGACATTGACTGGAGAACGAAACAAATTTTCCAGTTCCAGAAAGATAATATCAGTCACATCCCTCTGGAGATAGCTCTGGGGATGGGTGGCGGATCTGGAGCTGGCCTGGAATACTTAATTTGAATATAGGGAGTAATAGAAGGGAAGGATGGACGCTCGGATAAGCTTGAGTGGGATTAAAAGTGACAGAATTAGAGGTCATGATAATTCAGACAAATTAGATCATTAAAGGGACACTGAAGTCATATTAAAAAGAAATTAAATAAAGGGCCCATGTGGTCACTTTTTCCTATACGGTCTTTTGAATAACTAACTAATGGCCAACAAATTTTAGAAACAAATGAACACATTTTATAAATAATTATTCACTTTTTTCACGTTTCTCCCCTGTTTCTTTCTGCTACTTTCTCACGTGGAGTGACTTTGTAAAGTTTTTCATTAGTTCTGTTGTTGAAAAAAGCAAAAACTGTTTTAGTTATAAAGATAGCTTCCTCTGCATTTAAAGTCTTCTCCCTCCTCAGCAAAAACCAAAATGGTAGATTCCATTGCAGCAGAATTCCATATAAATGCTTGGCCTGGTTTGCGTCCACGTCATGACATCACAAGCAAATTCATCCAACTTTTTTCAAGATATCTCTTCTATGTGTGTTGGTGTCGCTCAGTCGTGTCTGACTCTCCGTGACCTCATGGACCATTAAGCACCATGCTGATCCACTTGGTATTGAAGGCAGAGATACCGGAGTGGGTTGCCTGTTCCTTCTCCAGTGGGCCACAGCATACAGCTCCTGGTATTCCTAGGTGGTTTCCAATCCAAGTACTGACCAGGCCCAACTCTGCTTGGCTTTAGGGTGGTGTGACCTCTTGGTTCCCTGACTGGACTCAAACCCGGTGATAGCACCAAATCCTAACCACTGGACCACCAGGGATCTCTCGCACAACTGCTACCTTAATCATAAAGAGCAGGGAGAGCACATTTTACAACAATGGCCTGATTGGCCATGGTACATATCTACTCAGCACCCTCCATTTCTAGTAAGGACAATACATGGAAGTTAGAATTCCATATAAAAGCTCAGCCTGGGTGCGTCTAGGTCATGACATCGCAAGCATGTTTGCCTAATCATTTTCAAGATATCACTCCCTTACATGCTACCTTAAGCATTGGTCACATAGTCCATATCTGCTCAGCATCCTTCATTTCTAGTAAGGACAATGCATGGGAAGTTAGAATTCCAAGTAAAAGCTCAGCCTAATTTGCATACAGATCATGATATCACAGGCATGATCACCTAACCATTTACAAGATATATTTACATTACATACTACCTCAAGCATGAAGAACTCAATAGAGCAAGGTTTACTACAATGTGAATGCTCTAAGAGGTCACATGGTACATACCTGCTCAGCATCCTCCATTTCAATTACAGACTGGAAGTTATTATTAAATATAAAAGCAAATACACTAGTACAAGTACTTAAAAACATATTTAAATATATGACTACAGTGTCCTTTTAATAACACTAAATTTGCCTGACACAAAATACTTTTTTTTTTAAATCTTGATAAATTGCTCCTTAAATACACACTAAAAGGATTGTGAGTTCCATATGACTAGATGTACATTTATGGAGATTATAAATACTCTTTAATTCTAGGAGAGACCGAGCCATTAAATGTGTCACTGATATTAAAAGGGTCATTAGCTCGAGAAACCACAGTGAGGTCAGATGATGAATCTCTATGACCTTAAATAGGTTAATAACTTAAATAATAGGATTATTATCATTAGTAAGAGAGATTTAAGAATATATCCAGTATATGTAAATGCTTTGGGGTATTTTACAGAGTTTACTCTGCACAATGTGAGTACTGTACATACTAGGGGCATAAGAGATAGTCCTACAGTGTAGGGGGGCCTCATACCTATCAGGAGCTCCTATCATAAGACTTTATTTGGCACGTGAAATGTAAACACCCTCTGTAAAATTAATATATAGTTCCTCCTCACTTTCAGCCTTCCGAGTATATCTGAGGTTGTTTACATTTCTTCCAGCAATATTGATTCTGGCTTTGGACTCATCCAGTCCGGCCTTACGCATGATGTACTCTGTGTATAAGATGAATAAATAAGGTAACAATATACAACCTTGTCACACTCCTTTACCGATCTTGAACCCTTCTGAGACAGAGGGCCCAGAGAGAGAGGGGGCAGAGAGAGACAGATGACACAGAGAGGGGGCACAGAGAGGACAGAGAAAGAGAGAGAGAGGACACAGAGGGAGAGTGAGGGCCCAGAGAGAGAGGGGGCAGAGACAGAAAGATGACACAGAGAGGGGGCACAGAGAGGACAGAGAGAGGGGGCAGAACATGAGAGAGGACACAGAGAGAGGACACAGAGGGAGAGTGAGGGCCCAGAGAAAGAGGGGGCAGAGAGAGACAGATGACACAGAGAGGGGGCACAGAGAGGACAGAGAGAGAGAGAGAGAGAGAGAGAGAGAGAGGACACAGAGGGAGAGTGAGGGCCCAGAGAGAGAGGGGGCAGAGAGAGACAGATGACACAGAGAGGGGGCACAGAGAGGACAGAGAGAGGGGGCAGAACATGAGAGAGGACACAGAGAGAGAGAGGACACAGAGGGAGAGTGAGGGCCCAGAGAGAGAGGGGGGCAGAGAGAGACAGATGACACAGAGAGGGGGCAGATCATGAGAGAGGACACACAGAGAGAGAGAGGACACAGAGGGAGAGTGAGGGCCCAGAGAGAGAGGGGGAAGAAAGAGAGACAGATGACACAGATAGGGGGCACAGAGAGGACAGAGAGAGGGGGCAGATCATGAGAGAGGACACAGAGAGAGAGTGAGGGCCCAGAGAGAGAGGGGGCAGAAAGAGAGACAGATGACACAGAGAGGGGGCACAGGGAGGACAGAGAGAGGGGGCAGGTCAAGAGAGAGGACACAGAGAGAAAGAGGACACAGAGGGAGAGTGAGGGCCCAGAGAGAGAGGGGGAATAAAGAGAGACAGATGACACAGAGAGGGGGCACAGGGAGGACAGAGAGAGGGGGCAGGTCAAGAGAGAGGACACAGAGAGAAAGAGGACACAGAGGGAGAGTGAGGGCCCAGAGAGAGAGGGGGAATAAAGAGAGACAGATGACACAGAGAGGGGGCACAGAGAGGACAGAGAGAGGGGGCAGATCATGAGAGAGGACACAGAGAGAGAGTGAGGGCCCAGAGAGAGAGAGGGGGCAGAAAGAGAGACAGATGACACAGAGAGGGGGCACAGAGAGGACAGAGAGAGGGGGCAGGACATGAAAGAGGACAGAGAGAGAGAGAGGACACAGAGAGGGGGCAGATCATGAGAGAGGACAGAGAGAGGATGCAGATCATGAGAGAGGACAGCGAGAGAGAGAGGACACAGAGAGGGGGCTCAGAGAGGACACAGAGGGCCCAGAGGGAGAGGGGGCAGAGAGAGAGAGAGAGACAGAAAACACAGGGAGGGGGCACAGAGAGGACAGAGAGAGGGGGCAGATCATGAAAGAGGACAGAGAGAGAGAGAGAGAGACAGAGAGAGACAGACAGACAGATGAAACAGAGAGGGGGCACAGAGAGGACAGAGAGAGGGGGCAGACCATGAAAGAGGATAGAGAGAGAGAGACAGAGAGAGAGGGGACACAGAGAGAGAAAGAGGGCAGAGAGGGAGAGACAGAGGGCAGGGGCATAGAGAGACAGAGAGGGAGCAGAGACAGAGGGCACAAAAAAGATAGAGAGCACAGAGAGAGACAGAGGGTTCAGAGACAGTGCACAGAGAGAGACAGAGCGTACAAAAGAGAGACAGAGGGTACAGAGAGAGAGAGACAGAGGGCACAGAGTGAGGGCACATAGAGAGCATGATACTGTCATTTATGAAGGCAAGTTACTAGTATACATACAGTGCCTTGCAAAAGTATTCACCCCCTTGGCATTTTTCGTGTCTTGTTGCCTCACAACCTGGAATTAACATTGATTGTTTGAGGATTTGCATCATTTAATTTACAGAACATGCCCACAACTTTGATGGTGTTTTTCTTTTTTTATTTTGAAGCAAACAACAAATAGGACAAAATAACAGAAAAAGTCAATGTGCATAACTATTCACCCCCTAAAGTCAATACTTTGTAGAGCCACCTTTTGCGGCAATCACAGCTCCAAGTCACTTTGGATAAGTCTCTATGAGCTTGCCACATCTTACTACTGGGATTTTTGCCCATTCTTCCTTGCAAAACTGCTCCAGCTCCTTTAAGTTGGATGGTTTTGTGAACAGCAATCTTTAAGTCTGACCACAGATTTTCTATTGGATTGAAGTCTGGGCTTTGACTAGGCCATTCCAACACATTTACATGTTTCCCCTTAAACCACTCAAGTGTTGCTTTAGTAGTGTGTTTGGGATCATTGTCCTGCTGGAAGGTGAACCTCCGTCCTAGCCTCAAATCCATCACAGAGTGGTACAGGTTTTGCCCAAGAATATCCCTGTATTTAGCACCATCTTTCCCTCAACTCTGACCAGTTTCCCAGTCCCGGCTGCTGAAAAACATCCCCACAGCATGATGCTGCCACCACCGCCATGTTTCACTGTGGGGATGGTGTTGGCCCTCCTTGCCCGGTCCGTGAGTTTTGGTGGGCGGCCGTCTCTTGGCAGGTTTGCTGTTGTGCCATGTTCTTTCCATTTGGTTATGATAGATTTGATGGTGCTCCTGGGGATCATCAAAGATTTGGATATTTTTTATAACCTAACCCTGACTTGTACTTCTCAACAACATTGTCCCTTACTTGTTTGGAGAGTTCCTTGGTCTTCATGGCAGTGTTTTGTTAGTGGTGCCTCTTGCTTAGGTATTGCAGCCTCTGTGGCCTTTCAAGAAAGGTGTGTACATGTAATGACAGATCATGTGACACTTAGATTGCACACAGGTGGACATCATTTCACTAATTATGTGACTTTTGAAGGTACCGTATTGGTCCAAATATAAGCCGCACCTTTTTTCCGATTTTTGAACTTGCGAGTTACGGGTGCGGCTTATATTTGAGACTGTAAAAAAAAATAATTTCCGATTTGCGAACTTTGCTTGTTACGTGTGCGGCTTCTATTCTCGAACGCAAAATTACTGGCGATTTGCGCGATTACGAGTTAAGGGTGCCGATTTTCGTGCTTGAGACTGCGGTATTGAATAGCGATTTACAGTTTTAGTGATTCTAACATCCTGTAAAGCCTGTAACCTGCAAAAAAAGCTACAGTGCTAATTAGAAAGCCAGTTTCTTGCAATGGCTGATCACTTTGAGAGTCTTTTTCTCTCCAATTTTTACGGGTGCGGCTTATATTTGAGTACTATGCATTTTCTATTTTTTCCCCTTGAACTTTACGGGTGCGGCTTATATGCGGGTGCGGCTTATATTCGGACCAATACGGTAATTGGTTGCACCAGAGCTTTTTATGGGCTTCATAATAAAGGGGGTGAATACATACGCACATGCCAATTTTCTGTTTTTTATTTCTGAAATAGTTTCATGTATATATTTTTTTCATTTCACTTCACCAACTGAGACTTTTGTGTTCTGATCCACCACATAAAATTCAGATTAACAAAACATTGAACTTAAGGCTGTAATGTAACAAAACTAGGTAAAAAGTCAAGGGGGGTGAATACTTTTGCAAGGTACTGTATAGTATACATACTCAGACACACATATGAAATGGTATTTGGATTAAAGAGCATTTTGTAAGTACATTTGCATGTCCCAGTCCAGTCTCCCAAAATGCAGTGTAATAACTGTATTTCTTGGAATTCTGGACATGAAACAAGATTTTTTTTTAACTTTAACTTTTACTTTTTTTAGACATTTAAATGTGAACACAAATGTACTATTTATTTACTGTATATATATATATATATATATATATATATATATATATAAATATATATATATATATATATATATATATATATATATATATTTATATATATATATATATATATACACAGTGGATATAAAAAGTCTACACACCCCTGTTAAAATGTCAGGTTTCTGTGCTGTAGAAAAATGAGACAAAGATAAATAATTTCAGAACTTTTTCCACCTTTAATGTGACCTATAAACTGTACAACTCAATTGAAAAGCAAACTGAAATCTTTTAGGTGGGGGGAAGAAAAAAATAATAATGTGGTTGCATAAGTCTGCACACCCTCTTATAACTGGGGATGTAGCTGTGTTCAGAATTAAGCAATCACATTCCAAATCGTGTTAAATAGGAGTCAGAGTACACCTGCCATCATTTAAAGTGCCTCTGATTAACCCCAAATAAAGTTCAGCTGCTCTAGTTGTTTTTTCCTGAAATGTTCTTAGTTGCATCCCACAGCAAAAGCCATGGTCCACAGAGAGCTTCGAAAAGAATCAGAGGGATCTCATTGTTAAAAGGTATCAGTCAGGAGAAGGGTACAAAAGAATTTCCAAGGCATTAGATATACCATGGAACACAGTGAAGACAGTCATCATCAAGTGGAGAAAATATGTTACAACAGTGACATTACCAAGAACTGGAGCTCCCTCCAAAATTGATGAAAAGACGAGAAGAAAACTGGTCTGGGAGGCTACCAAGAGGCCTACAGCAACATTAAAGGAGCTGCAGGAATATCTGGCAAGTACTGGCTGTGTGGTATATGTGACAACAATCTCCCGTATTCTTCATATGTCTGGGCTATGGGGTAGAGTGGCAAGACGAAAGCCTTTTCTTACGAAGAAAAACCTCCAAGCCAGGCTACATTTTGTAAAAACACATCTGAAGTCTCCCAAAAGCATGTGGGAAAAGGTGTTATGGTCTGATGAAACCAAGGTTGAACTTTTTGGCCATAATTCCAAAAGATATGTTTGGCGCAAAAACAACACTGCACATCGCCAAAAGAGCACCATACCACAGTGAAGCATGGTGGTGGCAGCATCATGCTTTGGGGCTGTTTTTCTTCAGCTGGAACTGGGGCCTTAGTTAAGATAGAGGGAATTATGAACAGTTCCAAATACCAGTCAATATTGGCACAAAACCTTCAGGCTTCTGCTAGAAAGCTGAACATGAAGAGGAACTTCATCTTTCAGCATGACAACGACCCAAAGCATACATCCAAATCAACAAAGGAATGGCTTCACCAGAAGAAGATTAAAGTTTTGGAATGGCCCAGCCAGAGCCCAGACCTGAATCAGATTGAAAATCTGTGGGGTTATCTGAAGAGGCTGTGCACAGGAGATGCCCTCGCAATCTGACAGATTTGGAGTGTTTTTGCAAAGAAGAGTGGGCAAATCTTGCCAAGTCAAAGTGTGCCATGCTGATAGACTCATACCCAAAAAGTCTGAGTGCTGTAATAAAATCACAAGGGGCTTCAACAAAGTATTAGTTTAAGGGTGTGCATACTTATGCAACCATATTATTTTATTTTTATATTTTTTCTTCCCTCTACCTAAAAGATTTCAGTTTGTTTTTCAATTGAGTTGTACAGTTTATAGGTCACATTAAAGGTGGAAAAAGTTCTGAAATGATTTATCTTTGTCTAATTTTTTTACAGCACAGAAACCGGACATTTTTACCGGGGTGTGTAGACTTTTTATATCCACTGTATATATATATATATATATATATATATATATATATATATATATATATATATATATATATTTTTTTTTTTTGGTAACTATGAATTGTCGGTCACGCCATGTTAAAAGCTACAGGCTTGCGCATTGCGGGCCTTGTGCCTGCGCATTGGGAGCCTCAGGATGAGCACCGTAGCCGCAAGGACCTCAAGACTTTGCCATTTTTTAAATAACGGGGGCTGCAATGAGCGCCCAATGCGCTCATTGCAGGCCTTGCGATATGCGCCGAAGGAGATCAATCGAGAGGGCCCAAGACTTTCAAAAAGGCTCGACATGATCAGCGCTGAAAGGTCATAGGCGCTGATTGAGAGGCACGAAGGCTTAATTGGCGTTTTTTGGAGATAGAAATTCGGCTAAGCAAGAAAAAAAATGGCAGCCGGAAAGACGTAAATATTTTGAAAAAGTCTCAAAACGAGGCCGAAGCCTGTAACTCTTAGTTGTTAATCACAAGTCATGCAATATTTTAAAAAAATAATAATAAATAACAGCGCTCATCGCGACGCACGCAAGACTTAAACAGGGAGATAGAGACACAGGGGAGGGAGAGAGGGGACTGGTTGGAAAGAGACACAGAAGAGGGATATAAGAGGGGGAAAAACTAGGCAGGGAGAGGGGGGGGACTCATTGAAGGGAGAGGGGGGAAACAGACACAGGGGTCATTGCCAAAGGCGCTCAGCACAAGGCACGAAAGTGGGGGGTTGGAAGTTGTCTGCAATGAGCGCACTTTGCGAAGCTCGCAATGAGCACTGAAGGCGGTCATTGCAAGTTTTTTAAAGTAGAGGGGGGGGAAGGCTTGAAACTTACATTGTGTGGCAAACAGCATTGCCAGCCTTTACTAGCAAGTCGTTAGTATATAAATATATATATATATATATATATATGGAACATTTCATATTTTTTGTTTTTGTTTATAATCTTTATTGGAAGGCTTACAAAATATAAAACATATTGATCAGCTGTATTTGTCAGTCAAGTTATGCAAATTTTCACAATAAAACATTAACCAATGATTAACTGACTAAACCTTCTCATTTTACATTTTTAGTTATGAAAGTATCATATATCATATCTTAAGATTTCAGTCTAAGCAGAAGATAGCACATAATAAAACAAACAACAAACAAGAATGTAAGAGAAAAGAAAAGGTAAAAAACAAAGAAGAACAGACATTGTATTGATTAGCTAAACCATAATACTGTTAACCAAATATATAAAACAGAGTAAGCTAAAATGACCACCACTAAGTTGGCCCAGAACAGACCTCAACAGGATACCACAATTTTCATTGCCTGGTATTTACCTTAATAGTGTAGCCGAAGGACTTCCAGGGCTCCTTTACTCCATGCTCCCCCCATTGTTGTTATAGCAAGATATAGGTTTTATATTAGAGGGACACTTAATGAGGATGCTACCCTATCCCAAATTGCCAGAAAATGGGGTACACTGTCCAGAATAATGTGGGTTAATCTCTCATTGATAAGTAGATAATTGCCTCCTGGAAGTTTAGAGTCAGTTTTTTTCCATCCTCTAGCTATGTGTATTTTGGAAGCCAACACCATTAATTGAAATAATTTATTCTGAGATTGAGATAGATTCTTAATATGAACCCCCAACAGGCATGACTCCATAGAGGGTGAGACCACCTTTTGAAAAGGTGTGGAGGCTAAATGATCTAGTCATTTCCATATTTTCTGGGAAAGTGGACATGCCCACCAAGTGGGAATGTGATCCCCCACTTGTTGGCAACCCCTAAAGCATTTATTGCTCTCATGTGGGTTACATTTCTGAAATTTGTTGGGCGTACAGTAAGCTCTGTGCAACACCTTGATAGCGGTCTCTAATAGAGCTGAGTTGAGGGAACCTCTGGAGAGATTGGAACAAGATTCCGTCCACTTGTCCCAGTCCCCCTCTACCCCCAGATCCTTTTCCCATTGTATCATAAATGTAGGCTTCTGGCTGCTTGTAGAATCAAGAAAGAATACAATGAACCCAGAATGCCTTTAGTAAGGGGGAGATTTTTACGTATAATAGACAGCCAGGAGGACCTGGGAGGTCCCAATTCTCTCAAAGTCTTACTGGCCCAACTTCTAATTTTGAAATAGTTATAAAATTCTGTAACTGGTAAATCATGGGACGTGCAGAACTGATCATAGGCCAACAGTTTATCATTGAGGACCCAGTTCCCTATACGGTCGAGGTTTCTGGAGGTCCACTAAAATTTGGAGATGGGATTCATGTCCGCTAGAATTTGTGGAAAAGACATAACTGATAGTAGGGGAGACAAACCCGAGCTAAGTCGATGCCTGGAGTTGGCCCACGCCCAAGCATGAAGAGTTAGAGAGATCATAGGGTTTTGATGCGTCGTGAAGGGGATTAATTCCTTGGGAATCCAAATCAACTTATCCCAACTGTGCTGGGGCATTTGCTGGTTTTCTATGAATACCCAGGATGGTTGGTGGGTGACAGAGTGTAACCTGAGCAAATGGGCCAGTTGAGCTGCCCTAAGATAGAGCCTCAAGTTTGGACACGCTAGTCCGCCTCTATTTTTATGCCTAAACATCACCTGTCTGGAGATATGAGGTCATTTATTACCCCATATAAAGCGAAATATGCTGCTCTGGAATTTATCCAGGTTCTTAAGTGACATTGGGATGGGGAGAGTCCTAAAAAGATATAGAAGTTTAGGCAGAATAATCATTTTTACAGCAGCTATACGGCCCGTCCATGAGATTTGAAATCTCGCCCACCTCTGCATATCTTCAGTCAAAGATTTGTACAAGGGGGGAAAATTTGCCTTGTACAAGTCAGCAAAGTTGGAAGTGAGCTTTACTCCCAGGTATTTTATAAACCGAGCGGGCCAGCTGAAATTATAGTCAGATTTGAGCTTGTCAATCTCAGTTTGCGACATACCCATCCCCAATTATTCCGTTTTCTCTACATTCAGATTATGGCCTGAGATTTTGCTAAACTCCTTTATAGTTAACATAAGTGCTGGTATAGAATAAGAGGGCCTGGTCAGGGTGCATAATAGATCGTCCGCAAACAGTGAGCATTTAAGATGCTGATGTCCTACTTGAACCCCCTGAATGTCTGGGTTAGTTCTGATTGCTTGCGCTAAAGGTTCCATGGCAAGTGTGAATAACAATGGCGAAAGTGGGCACCCTTGCCTAGTTCCTCTTTGAATTTGAATATTTGCTTTATGTACTCCTGGCAACTTTAAATGATCTATTGGGGAGTCGTAGTATCTCCTGAGCAGGTTAATAAAGCGTCCCCTGAATCCAAACTTGTCTAGTATTTTATACATATATGGCCATTCCACTGTGTCAAAAGCTTTCTCTATGTCTAGAGCTAAGAGGCATAATGGGGTGTTAGATTTCAGAGCTAGATACTGAACATTTAAAACCCTCCTGACATTGTCCCCAGCGTCTCTAAAGGGGATAAACCCTTATTGGTCCTTATGAATTAAATCCGGCAAAAATTTAGAAATGCGATTGGCCATGATTTTGGCCAAAATCTTAACATCTCCATTGATTAAAGAAATAGGGCGATAGCTTTTGACCCTTTAAATTATCCCTGCCCTCTTTTGGAAAGACTACCAAAGCACCCTGATTTAATTCGGGGGGCATGGATTCCCCATTTAAAATTGCATTAAAAACGGACGTTAGGGGGTAAGCAGGGGCTCAAATTTCTTATAATACAGGTTAGTGAAGCCGTCTGGCCCTGGGGATTTGACCAGTTTAAGACCCAAAATGGCCGATTTAACTTCCTCTCGGGATACGTCCAAGTTCAAGTTATCTAAGTGGTTGTCCGGCACACTGGGGAGGTCTTGCAAACATAGAAAGGAGTCAATATCTGATTCGCTACTATGGGGTTGGGAAGAATATATGGTTTGGTAAAAATCCTGAAATGTTTTTTGGGATGTCATTGGGGCTACAGGAAATTTGACCTTCTAATATGGGAGATTCTATGTTGGGAAAGTTTATTATTAAGTCTTCTAGCTAGCATAGTATCAGGTTTGTTTGCCTTTCAATAGTATAGATGTTTCATCTTTCTCATCGCCCGTTCAGTGCGGTGCGATAATATGCCATCTAATTTGAGCCTTGTCTTATCTATTAACTTGCGTCCCTTAAGGGAAGGGTTCTGTTGATTTACTTCTTCTAGCATCTTTAGTGCCCTTGTAAGATCTGTCTCATTTTGCCTAAGATTCTTTCTTAGGGTTGAGGCCAGCTTGATGCCCGTTCCCCTGATAAAGGCCTTATGGGCAACCCAGAGCCAGCCGGCTCCAGTTTCAGGAGAGGCATCAGTCTCGAAAAATAGTTTTATGTCCTTGGCAATTGATTCCACGCTACTCGGGTCGGTCAATAAAATGTTTTTATTTTCCAAGTGTAGAGGGGTTGTAGATTAGGCCCCAGCTCTAGCTCAATGAGTACCAGGGCATGGTCTGACCAGGGACAGGGAACAATCTCAGATTTCAAAATAGAATCATATAGGGAGGAGCCAACAAGGATAGCGTCAATCCGGGAATACGTCAAGTGAGTCGGGGAATAGAATGTATATTCTCTCCTAGCCGGGTGCATACCCCTCAAGGCATCGACCAACCCCAGTCCATCAAGCAGAGACACAATCTGTTTGGTTTTGTTGGGGAACCTGTTGTTAGAGGGTCCCCCCCCCCAATTATCAGTCTTCCTAAATCCAGAGATTCAATTGTTTTCAACAAGCCAATTAAAGTTGTGTAAGGCAAGTTAGTGGGGGGTATAGGGAGACTAATGTCGTTCTAACCCCCCCAATAGTTCCAGTCACCATAACATAGTTACCCTCTTTGTCAACAAGGGTATTCTCAAGCTGAAGCGGAAAAATTAAATGTAAAATAATTGCACAGCCAGCTCTCTTAGTGGGGAGGGTGGCCAAGAAATAGGTGGGATAATCCTTATGTATAAATTTAGGTTTATTATTATGGGAGAAGTGGGTTTCCTGCATGAAGATAACTACGGGTTTATGTTTTTTATAAAATGCGAAAGCTTTCCGCCTTTTAAAAAGGAGAGTCGAAACCCTTCACATTGTGAGTTATTAGGGTGTAATTAGAGAGAGCCATTTAAAGGTTGGTGCAATACCCTAGATGTGTAAGTCATTACCTGAGAGATGGTCTTGTGGGAAGGGAAACAAGGAGGAGCCCCGGAAGCCAACAGCGGCACTACAGGTTGGTCCACGGATGACGGCCTAATCTTCCTGCTTTCAAGTGGATAGAGAAGAGTGTAGAAAAAGAGCATTAGTTGTACTTCAGTAAGGTCGAGACGTTTGAGTAAACTAAAGAGTGGTATCAAATTAGCCATTAGCTTTACTTCAATGCAACTACGAAAAACGTGACAACTACGAAAAAAAAAAAAACTGGCAAACTATAGCAATACTAACAGATTGTGTCTGAAATTATTCTATTAATATAATTCAAAGCCCTAAGTATGGGCCGTTGAGCCCCTAACTTTGTACTTAGCAATGATCAGAGTTCTATCCAGTTGAGAGACATTTCATATTTTTAAGTGTCTTGGAGTAAACTCAGCTTGAAATATGGAGGTATGGTAATATATTGGGACACTATAATGCATCCAGTGCTTCCTGGGGCTAACAACAGCAATAAATCCACTTATCTGTGTGGATGGCAGGAAGTTGCGATAGGACGGTATTTGAGATACACTGCACATAATTTATGTTCCTGACCATATACTCCCAACAAGCGATTGCTAATTGCAGTGAGTCACACGCCTGGATACATCTCATATGAGGCATATTGCAATCCCACTCACTAATACACGCACAACACGGACTGATCCCACACTTAAACAGAGGTTGCCAATTTGTTATTATTAAAAATGATAGCCAATAGAGTACTTGTGATCCAGTAATGTGGTTTAAAAAATGCATTTTCCTATAGTAAAATAACATTGAAGTTTGCACTGTCACAAAACCAGATTTCCATCTTTTTTAATAAGCGATCATTGCATGTAATAAGGCATTGTTTTTGACCGAGTTGGCTGGACAAGACCGAGGTGGTTGCACAGAAAATGAAATGCAAAGATCTCTGAGGCTTCGACCTCATTTTGTGGGTGGATCAGAAAAGGAGACTGACCGCTCAAAAATGGCAAACCTCTTGTAGCTTCTACAACAGGATGGTATGTCCTTGTAAGCTAGTGAGCTTTCCATTAGTGGTAATAAAAGAATAGTGTTTAAAAGCCACTTTGTATTGTAATGGTGATAGTATGTATTAAATATATGTATATATGGGTGTGTATATGTACTTGGCGTGCTGTGGTCCATAGAGTCACGGAGAGTTGGACGTGACTGAACAACTAAACAACAACAAGTATGTGTATGTGTATATATGTATTTATGTGCATATATATATCTATATATATATATATATATATATATATATATATATATTATTATTTTTTCTTTTACAAATACTCACTTTTCCTCACCATATATTGCATACATACAGTAACTGAATTACATATACAAATGTATACCTTACAGTAAAAGACCCTCCTCCCACAAATGTGTCACTGTCTCATAGTGACTCACCTGTGCAGGTGAAGCCAATGACATCATTTTAGGGTGGAACCACTCACACCCCACGAAACCCCCTTAAAACAACCATTGGATACTCTCATCGTAACTGACATGTATAATATCCAATCACAGTCAAGGTGTCTAACTTGTGACCAATGTTCTGCTACTGGAGTGTGTAGGCGGGCATTGTTTTGATTAGCAGCCGCTCTCACCAATCACAATTGGGCTTGGCGCCTGCGTCCGTTGGTTTTGGTTATTTGATTGAGGTGCCATCCTGCCAATGAGAGGCGCTACACGCTTTTGTATTAGGCGGTGACCTGCTAGGGGCGGCTCATTATTGGCTGGGTGAGGAGGTGTTGGTGACAGCTTGGTCTGGGCTCGCGTTAGTTGTTGGAGTGTTGAGGACTGGGCGAGTCAGGAGGATCTGAGCGCTCCCTGTGCAGCCATAGGTGAGGACTGGGGGGCTCTGTGTAGGGCTGGGTGCCTCTTTATAGTGCTGGGTCACTGTATAGTGCCTCTATATAGTGCTGGGTGCCCCTGTGTAGTGCTGGGTTACTGTGCAGTCCCTCTATATTGTGCTGGGTGCCCCTGTGTAGTGCTGGGTCACTGTATAGTGCCTCTATATAGTGCTGGGTGCCCCTGTGTAGTGCTGGGTCACTGGATAGTTCCTCTATATAGTGCTGGGTTACTGTGCAGTCCCTCTATATAGTGCTGGGTGCCTCTGTATAGTGCTGGGTCACTGTATAGTGCCTCTATATAGTGCTGGGTGCCCCTGTGTACTACTGGGTCACTGTATAGTTCCTCTATATAGTGCTAGGTTACTGTGCAGTCCCTCTATATAGTGCTGGGTTACTGTGCAGCCCCTCTATATAGTGCTGGGTCACTGTATACTGCTGGGAGCCCCTGTGTAGGACTGGTTGCCCCAGTGTAGTGACTCTGTATAGTGCTGGGTGCCTCTGTATAGTCCCCATGTAAAGGGCTGGGTACTTTCTCTACCCTGTGTTTCCCTTGAATACTTGGGTATTGTGCTCTGTGTGAAGTTTTATACATCCTATGTACCTCTGTATAGTGCTACTGAGCAAGGGAGCTCCCTCTGTATAGTGTGTACCTGTATATGTCCATGTATACAGATTTGTCCCTGTATGGGTGTGTAGCTGTTGAGAATTATATATATATATATATATATATATATATATATATATATATATATATATATATATATATATATATATATATATATATATAGTGTTAGATATCAGATCTGGCTGCTTTTATGTGTATATTTTAATATTTCCGCTCTGTATATTGCAATTTACAACTTGAATATGCATTTTGTTACTTTGTACTCTTCTGTATTATACATAATACACCAGAGCACATGGGTTACATCAGTATGTGACTATATGATAAGAAACTGCATACAGATTGCTGATGTGACTGGTTTATTTGTGTGTATAATATATATATATATATATATATATATATATATATATATATATATATATATATATATATATATATATATATATATATATATAATGTGTGTTTTGGTTATCGTACGGTTCGTATTCTAGATTCCTTGGTATCTGGCATGTATATAGGTGTATTTACTTGTATACGTGAGGTGTGGTAGGTGACTTTTTGCATCATAAAAAGGGAAGGGTTACTGCCCTATATCTCTGTATACAGTTTTATATCCACAGACCATTACTTATCTAGTTGTTCAGTCATGCCAGACACAATCATTATGTCTCTGGTGGTTCTGATCTATAAGATTGTCAATGCATAGATGCTGGTTTCCAGTTAATCATGATTTATTTGACCTCTTGCTATGACCTGCCCATGTTGGGATGGTTATTGCAATATATCTCTGTATACAGTTTCTATGAAAGGGCCATTATTATCTGGTACTTCTGTATAAAATAGTCTTTGTGGATATTGAAGTTTGAGGACCATCTACATGCCCCCTCTACCTTCCAGTTAGATCCTTTCCCCTTGTGCATATTAACATTTCTAAATTTATTTATCCTTTATCCGAATTATTAAAATGTATATACTTATTGTTCCTGTCCAGCATTAAGATTATACCCACTTCAAAGACTGTAAGATGCCCACTGCTACACCTTTTTTATCCTTGCATCTTTTAATACCAACCCCCTCCTTGTGACATGCCCCTCAGTGTCATAACAACTCCTTCACAGCCTAAGGGTTAATTACACTCCCATCCATCACCACCCCCACTCCATCTCTATTCTGTAACCCCCTACCAGTAATCCCACCATGTTACTGTATGACTTGTCCTGTGATGTCATGGAGCTTACATAACATGCACCCACCCCTCACTCAAAACAGAGGGTTGTTAATTACTCATAGGGTCATTAACAAAGTAAATCTTAAGTCATTAATGCTGTAGCTTTCTAACCGTATAAGTGTAAAAAAAAAAAAATATATATATATATATATATATATATATATATATTTACTTTTTTTTTAAAATAAAGAAATCCTTGTTCTTATATATGATCTTTTATTGTATTTTTATGGCTTTATGTAAATACTGTCACAAAGTAAATAACATTGTAAAATAAATGGCGTAAACATGGTTTGATTTGCAAGAGGCCAATGCACTTATCACAGTGATTTAATGCTTTTTTTTTATGTCCCATGTAAATATACATTATATTGCATTTGCTGGTGAGTCAGGTGGACTTTGTACTCTGTCCCGTAGATATGGCCTCCACCCACACATCCGCCGCTCTGCATTGTTGGTAGTGCGAATATTCTCTGGAGTAACAAGCGTTTATTTGCTGATTGTGCGGACAATGGGTGCTAGTGTGGGTGACATTCCTCTTGTTAACACATGATTTGTGATGCTGGGTAGCTTGTGATTGTGTTAGGGGGGAAACCATCTCCCACCCAAAATCTTCAAGACATCTTTTTGTTTTGCTAAGATTCTTCAGTATGAGGAAGTTGTTGATACTTTATGTTTTTATGACTTGTAACCTTTATACAGAAGCTACATGATTGTAGGCTGGGCAAGCAGAAAAAAGTCCCTTGCTATGTTTGCTTTGGAATTTGTATCCATTGCAATCAGCGTATTGCTCTACATAAAGTGATACTTTTTTTTTAGTAATGATTACCGCCCCCCTTCTGGATTGCTACCTTGTTGTGGTGGGGCTTGTGTACTTCAGTGAAGCTGTGAGCTATACCATGTATGGTCACCCAAGATGTGCAGACCATAGCACAGAGGTCAAACGCATCTTGTTCCACTGGAGTAAAAACTGGCAACACAGTCCAGTATCTTATCCATAAGGGTTTCTTGGCAAAGTACAACCAGATGTACCAGGCATGCAGCTGTCCATAAGGTCACAGGGAGTCGGACACCACCTAATGACTAAACACACAATATGAGGTTACGTCAAAACTGGTTTCATTCTGAAGCGGACCTGGCTTTATTTTGAAACCTTTAGTGGTCCATTATGGACTTGGTGGTTGTGGATCAGCACAACCAGAGACACCACGATTATGCCATAGGATCACAGAGTAGGACATGACCGAATGACATAACAAATGTTTGTCCAATAGAAAAAAAGTATTACTATATACTGCAATACTCCTGATTTTTTGAGATAACTGCACATTCACAGCTACCCAACTTGCTGACTGCTTTTCTACTTGTATAACCCAGTATCTTTTAGTAAATAAGTTGACAAACTGCATTTTGGGAAATGTAGTCCTGTTTCAGCACTGCAAAACTACAAATTGAAGTTAATGCTATTGGCTGAAATGTGGCAAAATTGAGTGTTTCATTGCTCTATATGTCTAATAAAGACCTTAGGTGGATGTTGGTATCTCTTGCTTAACTTTGAAGCTTTATCCAACACTTCTCAAAATATTTAACAACCCGTTGCAATTCTATTTGTGTAACTCTTATTTCTGGAATAATTGGGATCGGATCTGTATTTCCAGAGAATATCAATGCAATGTTGCAGTGCTCCTGAGTTTTTTTTCATAGGGCAGTGAGAATTATCTCACTAGCACCAAAGGCATCTCATCCAGGCTGGAGGTCACTAACATTGCAGTCATATCGATCAATCATTTGGTGAGGAAGAGATTATTTCTGACAGGGGCTGGTAACCCTTTCATCGGAATAGCGATCCAATCTGTACACAATTGTCTGAATAAATGTGGCTTTATGAGCATAATATTATTGTAAAGGAAAGTTGATAGCGTAAAATATCCTATAAATTAGTCTCCCTTTCCTTGAGTTGGTTTGATTTGTTTTCAGCATTGTAATCTTTTGGAAAAGTTGTTACAATGTCCCAATATGTTTTTATGTTTACAAGTTTGTTTAGATTGAATTACTACAGAGATTGGCATCTTGGGAGTGTATGTGAAATTCCAGTCTTCTAGCATGTTCTGCCATTTTTGTGGGCAAGATCATGCTGTTTTCATCCACTTGTATACATACATATATATATATTGTGACATATGCAGTTTACAGTGTTTCTATACTGATAAGTTGTAATGACCTCATTTGGACATTACCGAATAAGTTTTTGTCATGCTTTAGTACCTTTTTTAAAATATGCAGTTCATTGGTTATTTTGGAAGAAAATATACTACATTGAATGAGGAAGAAATATTGAATTGTTTAAGCAACTGTGGTCATAAACATTGCAAAATAAAAAATAAAAAAAAGCTCAATGTTTGCAATTAACACTACTAATGCAGAAAAAAAAATATGTTTAAGGGTCTAGTAATATATCATGTGACTGGAGTATTAGTCAGTACTACAACAAAGTGGCTTACATTGCACCTTAGTCGATCCATATTATATCCCTAAAAGATTTGGTTGACTCCCTCAATGAGTCATGGGAAAGCTTCTGACTACAAAAGGTAATCAGAGCAGGGCTGGGCCCGGGGCGAGGCCGAGACGCCATCATCCCAGTTATAGCTGTAGGAAGCTGCTGGGCGTAGCTGGCTTTGGAGAGCTTCTTGTGGATCGCAAACATGTAGTCTTACAGGACACATTACCTGGAAGGAGCAGACTGAATAAACATCTCCTGTCTTGACGAGTTTCTGTTGACACATGGGTATTACATGAAGTGTGTATTCATTCCAGTTCTACTAATTGGAGGAAAACCTCTAGTAGTTTTGGAACAGATTTTTCCCCACCCAAAAAATGTCTTGCCTTCTGGATCATTCACAAACCATTACTATATCTATCTATACTTTTTTTTTTTTTTTTCATTCTGTTGAAAAATCTTATCTATACTTTAGGAACACTATGCAATTTAAGCTGAGCCAGCCCCCCCATTCTTTGATTTGATTTAGAAATCTGTTTATTTCTCCTAATTGGAGTCATGGACTTCAGTTGTTTGTATGACCAGGGTTTTAGGAGACCACATGAGAAGCTTTGTGGTAACTATGAAGATTTGCTGGTAGGGCTGAGGGTCTGAGCTATTGAATGCATTGGGTCTGTTCTGGTGTCCTTGGATCCATTTTGGACCATTAGGTTACATTCCGGACTATTGGATCCGTTTTGGATGCTGGGCAGGGAGTTTGCTCTTCCACCAAGAACGCTTATTAGTGTAGAGTTCCCTAAAATGATCAGACGGTAGTTTTTATAGTGTTTTCTGGACTATCTCCAGGCCTCTTTATTATTTAAGAGGTATATAAAATAGCTATTAAAATTTTATTTTTGGAAGCCCCAGGAAACTCTTCCTTCTGTTTTACAACATGATGGTTCCTGGTGAAAAAAAATAAAGGCTGTTTCTGAGAGGGATAAGACGAAGCCAACATGCTGTAAGGTCATTTGTGTTAGTTCTTCTCTTGGCCTCTCCAGACACTTCCAGCCTCCACAGTTTTGGCACATGCTGCTTCCCCAGGCAGTTACTCTACATTTGTGTCGGCTATTTTTGGCACAGCCATCCTGCCAGTTGGAGCCTTATTGTTGTGACTTTCAAACAAATGGAAATTCATTCCTGGCAGCTTCAGCCGCATCTACAAAAATCGGATTTTGTTCTGCTGAACAAAATGGATTTTGTAGCCCACAGGGTTCTCTCACCCCTATATAATTGTGCTGTGACCATAGGCTGATTAGAGCCGACTGTATACACATTTTGATGCATTTGTTGCATCTCGAATGATGAAGATACAGGTTTACTATTTTGTATGCATTCAAGGACCACCATAGTGGTCTTACATTAGAGATGTAATTTATTTAACAGATTGGCACCATGTTTGACAAATCCTGGGACTAAGAGCCATGGCTCCTAAAAGTTTAATGCTGTTAATAGGCATCTCTGCTCCAGGACATTTTAGGCAGATCCTCTCCCACTTGTTTGACACGTACACAAGGGGTGGAGAGAAGCATTGAAGGTTAAGGTAGAGCTGCTCAAGTTGCAATGTAATTTTGTTATGCTTGGTACAATAAGCAGATTTAAATGTTTAATTGCATGGAAGCCAATGATCCTTAAGTCTGTAGATCTCAGTGGCAGACCAGAATGACTTGTATCATATTGTATGCGCTCTGCACTTCCTGCTTCTCTTATCATGCGAAAAATAACCTTTATATCAATTTATTTTTTCCCTAATGCATGAAATCTGCCTTATGTTTTTATATTTTGTATTCACTTTTTTGGTGGGATAAATACTCACTTTGGCCTTTTTTATAGATCACCTTGTAGTGACTGAATTGTATATAGGTTTGACCTTTTGCCATTACCAGACACCAAACCAATAAGATTGTTTAGTCTGGAGAATATTGATTCCGTTAATTGACCAATCACTTACGAATACCACTCAGTACCAGAATTATGAATCCCTACATATCAATAGTAATTCACAAAATGTTTTGTACTACAAAAGTATATTCTAATTGTCAGTCGGGACTATTTGCTGCAATCTTCAGACTTTGTTGTGGTGTGGTTCACTGGTTCCTCAAAGGACTCTAAAGATGTCTACTTCAGTACAATCCATCCACCCGACATCTTAATAGATCAGCAAAGATGGAAAGAGATGGTGGTCCGCTCGGGGAAAATCTGTCAAGCAACACATTGATTGGTGCATGGGGCTGGCCACCACTTTATATATAACAGTGGGGTATGGGATGTTCCTCACTCTAGGAGGCCACCTCACCTCAAATAGTTTACCAAGCATACTTGTACCCAATAACTTGGGATTATGGAGTTAAAATGCATTCAAGTTTGACATATGAATATTTGAGATTAGTTTTTGGGAAAGGGTATCTAGATTGCTTACTATTTTATTAGGTGTCTTTACCAATTGCATGGAGCGCAAAGGAAACATTGGTCTAGTCCCACTGAATATACTTAATCTATTTAGTCATTCATTTGTCGGATTCTGTGACCTATGGACCACAGCATGTCACGATATCACGCACCTCTATCCCCCCCCCACCCATATAACACTTACAGATTTCTGCAATACCTTGGGATTTTAGTTCTTTGCCACACTGGGTTGCACAGATTTGATTATAACAGAAATGACTGCAGCAGCCTAACTCGCCTAATGTGATTCTCACGGACAATTTGCTTAAGAACCGGGGCTGTCGGTGAAGGTCAGGGTTAGGCCTGCATTGATTACTCAAAGTGGAAACTTGCAAATAAAGCTTTCTCACTTTTTTTCTCCTGCAACATTTTCACAGCTAGTATGCCATAAAGTGACCCCCATTATCACATCGCTGCTGAGACCTTCATTGATATTTTATAGGGACATCCAATTTAGCTTCCACTGTGAATTGACTTGGTCTTGTGTGAAAAATTTACCATGTTTGCTTTTTCTCAAGTTCATTGATTTCCTTGATAGCAGTCATAAAAAAATATCATAACATGTATATTTCTAAAGCATCGGTTGACACCCTTCAGAAGATGCTTGTGTGCTAGATAAGTGAGGAGCCCAGGGAATGGATTATACATTGAAATATATGAATAACAATAAAATGTGAGGCATCAGTAAAAATGTTAGCCATGGCTTCCTGTACAACATGATTTGTCATGTCCTATGAAAGTGACATTTAAAGCATAGATAGGGATAAGTCTTTCCCTATAGAGGTGGGTGTTCAAAGTTCAAGATAAAGTTATGCATCTGGGGAAGAAAAATAACCATGTGATCTATAAACTTAATGAAGCAAATCTAGGGGTATCTGATATTAAAAAGGGATTTGGGAGTGCTTGTGGACATCACCTAGGTAACGGTGATCAATGCCAAGCAGCAGCTGCAAAGGCAACTAAAACATTAGCATGTATTAAGGGTATAGAAGCAAGATAAGGAAATATAATTCTGCCACTATACAAATCTCTAGTAGGCCCTCATTTGGAATATGGAGTACAATTTTGGGCACCACTTCACAAAAAGGACATTTTAGAGCTGGAAAGGGTACAGAGGTTCTTGTGCCAATAGGTTTTAAATTGACAAGAGGACATCCTTTGAGGTTAGAAGTAAAAAGATTCCACCTTAAAGAAAGAAAAGTGTTCTTCACAGTACAGGTGGTTAATCTGTAGAATTCTCTAACAGAGGAGGGGGTGACAGCGGATTCAAAAGGGATTGGATATTTTTTTTATTAAAAAGGCATTTAGGGTTTCCTGGTTAATTGGAGAAGGACTATTGATCCAGGGAAGAATCCGATCGCCAGTATCTGGGGTCCGGAAGGAATTAATTTTTTTCCTTTTGAAACAATTAACAAATTTGTTTTTTGTTTTTTTGATCTTCCTCTGGATCAATTAACAACTAATCCGCATATTGCAGATCAGAGGAGATCTTAAAAGGTTGACCTTGATGGGCTAAATGTTTTTTTTTTTTTTTTTTTTTTTTTTTTTTACAACCTCAATTACGAAGTAATTATGTTTTCTGTATGTCAAGTTGGGTGTCCGGGGTCACATTTCTTGTGGTAGCTGAGGTCCCCCTCTCACCAGTGCGGACGGCCATGAAAACCATTTGCTAATGAGAGATTCTACAGAGCTGGTCATAATGTTCATTTTTGATCAACCACCTCACTATCATTTTAAGACCTTTTTAATCTGTAGTTTAATTCCAGGGAGATACTTCTTGGGAGCCAAACTATTTTTGGGTGACAATGGTAGATGGTGATAATCCAAACCTTGTAGGAGGAGCAAAGTGTTTGACAAACCAGCTTTATTGTGAATATGTGGGCTACACTTTAAAGCATTATCTAAGCGGCATCCATGATGTTCTAGCTTAGATTAATGTAAAACTACTATGCAATTAACAAACTCCAAAAAAGTGTGCTTTTGGAAATAAAAAAAAATATACAGGACAAAAAAGGATTACATTTTAATATGGTAGAAGCCTTGGTGCGGATTTGTTTTACATTTTGTCCATCATGATAGAGCATTATGTGTGTTTAGTGCTAATGTATAGGGCATTGATAGCTGCATTAGATTCCCTTTTAGTGAAAAGCTATTAAGTAGCCTACTTCAGCACATACATCCTCTTAGTTATGTTGTTTTCGGCTCTGATCATGGCTGCACCCCCTGTCCTCCTTGTTTTGGATGGTTCTCCCACCCCCCTCCTCCACATCGACCTGCTTTCAGAATCTCTATTCACATTCCTTGCATGCTAACAAGGGCTGAACCTCTCACCCTGGAGTGTCAATAACAAAAATCCTGCTATCTGTCTGTTTGGGCAGGAAATGCATTATGTTGCGTTTATTAAAATATATATATACTATCTTGTGGAAGAACCACTGCAAAGTTAGAAAATTCTCAAGTATGTGTCTAACTGCTATATAAAGCATGTGCATGAAACATTACTTGGGGGGTGGGGGTCTTAATTGTTGAAGATTGCGTACAAGAATCAATTTTCTGTTTGTCTCCCTCATCCATCTGTGAAGTAGTGTAGGTGTTTTTAGTTGTCTATGGGGCGGAGGAAGGAAGATGCAGAAGTCCAGAATCTGATTACTGGAGCATTTTTTTTATTTATTTCTTTAATTTGACCCTCCCATTTATTTATTTTTCTCCTTGCTGTACTGTGGTCCTTTTTAATTGCTGTTGGAGGCGTCCGCACTGGAGGATAATGGAAACGTATAGCTCTTGGCCACCACAAAGTAGATTAGTATATGGTGTACAATGTGCAGTTTGTTCTCTTAGAAAACGATAATAAACCCCAAACGGATAAGTCCACTTTCCAAAGTGTGTTGCATGAGAGTATTGTAGTACCATGGATACTTTTATTTGAGTAAAATTAGATTTGTTTTTCAACTAACACCCTCCAGGCATCTGTCATTTCCCTGAACATTGAGGGGAAAACCGAAAGGAACTAGGCCATGGTGAGGGTTGTACAGTACATTTTGAGGCTGAGGGTCCATTGGATATATGGAGGTTATTGGCAGGCAAATGATGATGGTCTCCCTTGTACATTGGTTGTCCAAATTCTAACAACTTTAGTTTCCAGAGTCTGGTTTATATGTTGAATATAATTTAGCATTTAGAAGATAACTTTCAGCATCTCATGTCTCCTGATTACCAGGATTTGTCAAGCATACCACTCCTGGCACAAGTAGCCAGTAGGAAGAAATGTAGCGTGACTGCCCAAGGAGTTTGGTCTCATGATATAACATTAGCACAGTAAGTTTGTTGACTAAGTGTATGGAACCGATGATTTCTGATGCAATGAAGCCTTACATTTGTATTGATGTATATTTGTACTAAAATACTTAAACAGATGTGCAAACTTATTGCCCTAAGAACGTGCCATCATTTTTATAGACTCCGAGAATGTGCCAAAAATATAAACCTTAAGATATATATATAATTTTTTTTTTTAAACTATATGATTTGCACACCTTGTATTATGCAATTGCAATACACTTTTTGGTATTGTAATGCAGTTTACGTGAGTTGCATAATCCATTTGTGCCAAGAAACAACCACCGTAGAACTGGTCTCTAAGCTCTGCTTTTTCTCTCCCTTAACTTGCAAGCTCTATCTAATAGAATAGGGAGGTGTCTACTACTCCCTAAGGCCATTTTTTTTTTTTTTTTTTTTTTTTAATCTCTGGGAAAGTGCACATTCATCAGAATACCTGTCTCCAAAACATGTCTAACCAGTGAGGTCACATATTTAGGCTTGTGAATGCAAGTAGGGTTGTCAGAAGCTGCTCCTAACAAAGGGGAGCTACAGTCTAGTGCCTCTGACAATTTCATTTACACCCAGGCTTATTCCATCATTTTGAAAGCTGTAAAGCAAAGGATTGCAGGTGTCGTGCAACACAAGGGGATTAATATAATCTGTAGCCCGATTACAAAATGGAAGTGAATGTAATGGTTCACTTCCACCGAAAAATAACAATGAAACCAGTTACCGCCCATTGTAAACACTTTTGTTGCATTATAATCTTGCTGTCACAAAGTTATTACAAGCACTCCTCAATTTTCTGCTGCTGGTGAAAAGCTTTTATTTGTGATGCTTCCAAGCCTTGCATAATTTACTCCAATGCATTTCCGACATAAGCAGTTGCATCCATCGTGCGTTAATGGATTCTGAACGGTTTAAAGGTCTTGCATGACTCTCAATCTCCCGGCTAGAGCTCAACTCCATATACTAAGTGTCCAATTATATTGTCCTCCAAGATCAAAGACTATAATTCTTCCTGGGAATTAAAATGTTATCCACTTTCACCTTTAAAAAGATGGAGGTTTTTTTTCTTTCCCTCTTTGCTATTTAAAAGCTCTGTTTAAGGCAAATTTGTGTTTTGTTTTTTTTTTGTTTTTTTTTTCTCCTCATGTATTGCACCATGTTCGACAGTGGTGGCCTAAGGCTATACCTAAAGGTGGAGGCTTCACTCTACATGATGTGCAGAATGAGATCCTGGTAACGTGAAACCCCAATTCTTTGTGTGCAGCCTTAGTTCACAGCTGTGTAACATGGCACCATACATGAGACAACAGAAAATCGTAGATTCCAGAAGGTGATATGAGATCTATTTAGGCCTATGAGCCGCTTTCTCATGCAGGCTTCTGAACATAGTATAGTGTCATTATCGGTGCATGAAACTAATCCCACGTGATGGGAGTTGGAGACAAAAGTGATCCATTTGGAGCCTCATTACCCAGAGTTCTTGGGAGCAATGGAAACATACCAAGTAGTTATATGTGAAAATATGCCTCATGGCCTCCTTTGGTTAGATTGATATACAATTCTAAGAATATCTACATAACCCAGCAGTTAATTGATTTTTTTACATTAATTTGTGAAGGTTTCTCCCGTTCTTTCCTCCTGAGTGAATTTTTCAAAGTTAACTTTTATTGCATAAAAAGTGCTAAATGAACAATACACAATATTGTACTTGTATCCTTTTAATGACTACTTGGCACTTTTTTTTTTTTATATATATAATTTCAGTTATGCAGCCACTCGCATTCTGTACTTGTGCACAAATGACATTGGCAAAGTGTAATCTCAGGCACGTAACCCATCCTACGCTCTGTTTCTTACATAGTTATCACTTTGATGTAGAGCCAAAAATCTAGTCTCTAGTCCTATGTAATGTTTATATTAAATGAACCCTATAATTCATAATGGTTCAAGCTCAATTCCTTCCAAAGATCACGTGGCTGCCAGTGGGCATGGTGCATTCGTTTAGTGTGTGTGTGTGTGTGTCATTCAGTGGTGTCCGACTTTCGATGACCTCATGGACCATAACACACCATGCTGATACTATTCATGGCAGAGATACTGGAGTGGGTTGGCCACTCCTTCTCCAGTGGTCCACAGCGTATAGCTCCTGGTATTCCTAGATGGTCTCAAAGAACTGACATGCCCAATCTTGCATGGCTTCAGGGTGGTGTGCCCTCTTGGTTCCATGACAAGAATCAAACCCAGGTTGCAGAGACTAAAGCACTGAATCCTAACCACTGGACCACCTTTGTCTCGTAGGAAGTGCTACATTTTGAGGCACAAGTTTTCAAGCAACACAATGAACTCCTTAGGAGACTTGCTGTATTTCCCTAGACCGCATACTCTTGCTATGAATGAATTTTTGGTCATATCTAATTGGGATAATTCTTAAAACCTTGGCATTTTTTAACTTGCTGTTAAAATAAAAAAGTAAAAAAAAAAAAATCACTGGCATTTTTAATTTAAAATATTTAACAGAAAAGTCAAAGCTAATATTTTCAGACATGTTTGGGGGCAAAAAAAGGCAGAATAGAAAAGTTTAAGGAATCTGTAATTAACCCTTTTTTTACTCGACCATTAATTTCTAGCAATATATAAAAA
Organism: Discoglossus pictus; assembly: GCA_027410445.1. Classification (NCBI taxonomy): domain Eukaryota; kingdom Metazoa; phylum Chordata; class Amphibia; order Anura; family Alytidae; genus Discoglossus; species Discoglossus pictus. The sequence goes on from CM050174.1 coordinate 35,196,595, forward strand.
ATAACCAGGGCTTCTTGTATAGGCTGGTCTTAAGTACATCAGCTTTGAATGGGAAGACAACAGTTTAAGAAATATTTATCATCCTGTCATGCCCTCAGGGCTCCTGTGGACAGACGGGTGGATCATTAACCCCCTTACTCTCTAAGGATGCTTCAGCAAATTGTACACGTCACATTAATTAAGACATCTTGGTGTCATGGGCATACAGTTCTGTTTGTCTTGGTCGGTTCCCAAACATCTGTAGCCCAGCAGCTGCTGTCGCTGTACTCAATCGATGTAATACTTCCCAGCAGCGAAAGGGGCGAATTTAACGTGATTGCTGCTCAGTGGGATGGAAGAATGGGTTTTGTGACCTTATAAGACCTCTGCAGAACAGACTTTTATGAGCTTGGTATTTTGAATCTCTAATACATCACCAACCTCTCAAGTAGGTACGTAGTCATGGAATTATGTTTCTGTCTTTCGTTGACTTGGGCTACATCATAACCTTAAGTGGGCCGTGGCCCTGTTAGAGATATTGTATTTGAAGGACAACTGCAATGACCCAACAAGGAATAGTTTTATCAATTTTATCAATAAAATGCCTACTAATTTTTTAAAATGTGTTAAGTGCTAAAACTACTTGTCTCCACCCCTTTTATGAGGTCATCAAGGGAGTGGAAGTAGGGGTAATAATTAACAACTTCCTAAAATGTTGCTTTCTACTCCTGTATTGGGATCTTGCAGGGACATGGTCCACTTCGCTTCCCCAGTTGGCTGGCTAAGTGAAATTGTAACCACATTCAGCACTTAAAAAAAAAAAAAGAGAATTTGCCATGTACTTATTTTTTTATTTTTATATATACTACTTTTTACTGCTCCTTTTCAAAGTGTTTTGGTTGCTTATATATTGTGCTGTGCTATATAGAAAGCCTTTAAAAGCCTAAAGGCAATGAGGAACCTCAGTCCTTGGCCACACATTACAATGTATTTGTGTGGTCAGTGATGCAGATTTTATTTATCTGTAGGATACAGTTCCCTTTTGTCTTCCTGTTATAAATTCTCTTCCTCCGCTTGTCTCAAGACAAAAAAAACAAACCCATAGGCGATTTTGCTTTCCAGTTCCCTTTGCTACTTAGACAGAAGCAGTTTCTGCACTGATCTGTGTCTTCTGCACTGCTCCATATACTAATGGCTCCAAAATCTCAATGTAAGCATACCAGAGGTCACATTTTTTATGAGTAGTGCATAAGAACATTTCCTCGGGCATCGATAAGAACCAATTTAGTAGCAAGATTGTGAGTTACTCTATTTAATCCATGCCACCACTTATTTCAGCATGAGAACATTAAATTGTACAAGATTTGTCCCAAAACTCCATAGGCTTGTATTTATTAAGATTGTACTCGTGTGTGTGTGTGTGTGTGTGTGTGTGTGTATGTATATATATATATATATATATATATATATATATATATATATATATATATATATATATATATATATATATATATATATATATATATATTTTTTTTTTTTTTTATTTATTTCTCCGTTCCCATTCTGTTAATGACCTAGGATAATTAAATCTGAACAGTGTACAGACTTCTAAAGCCTGGTTGAAAAGTGACAGATGAGGTTAATACAGATCCATGCCAATCCATTATGAGAAAATAAAACCTACCAATTGACTTGGTCTAAAAAGCACACTTATTTTGCCAACATATAGCAGCAAACAGGGCATAAATAAGAGGCAGTCTGGTACAATGTTTTAATAAGGTGGTGCTCAATGTCAGGCTGCAGCTTTAAAGAGTAATGTATTACAATTTTACCAGACCACTCTTGTTTATACATTCTCTCCAACTTTGAAGCTGCTGCCTGACATTGAGTGCTCGCATGCCACTATATAAAAGGTGTCTCTTGTACCTAATTTGTTTTTTTTTTTAAATCAAACATGCACACTTTCCTAGCTCTATGTGATGTAGGGGAAAGACTAACCAGATTCCATCCTGGTGTCTACATTCTTGTACATAGATCTCATATATTTGTCAGAACTGGTGACATTTGGGAAGTGGTCATGGCAAAAGTGCTTTAGTTTGAACTCAAAGGTGAGAACAACAACCTCTGCATAATTCCTTCGAAGGTGGTCAATGGCAAACTTTCTCTCCCCACTTGAGCATTGTGTAATGGCATAACACCGTTCTCCCTGGGAATATTACATTAAATCCCTCCTGGATACATTTTATTTCCAGGGTTAAACTCCTTCCACCAGTGGAATTCTGTTCTAATTTAGTATACATGATAAGGAGACACATGACCTTTCCAAGTGGGTTTAATTATGGTGCCAGTAGTTTCTCAAATACTTGCGTCCAAGGCAATTGAATATTAAGTGGAATTTGTGTAAAGCGGAGTAATTTATCACTATGCAATTTAATCTAAGTTGGTATTTGTTTTACAGCTAGAGAATTTGTGCAGGAGGTGTCTTTGGGTGTTGTGTTTGCTCTCAGATTACAATCTCTGCTTTCCAAGAAACTACACTATGGTGCAGAGATCTCACACTTCTTCTCTTCCATATATCCCCAGTTAGCTGGAGGGATGCAACCTCTTATCTATGAAACAATTAGGACTGGTAACACTGGGGAAAAAATGGGCATTCTGTGTTTCAGTTTGCTTCAATGTTGCAGAAGCCAGATCCACTTGCCAGTGATAAAACATAACGGATACCCCCCCCCCCCCCCCCCCCCCTTCAACTCACACACTATAACTGTCTTTAACAAATCCACTGGCCATTCCCATTCTGTAGAAGGCTTCAACTCTACATTAGTGGTCCCTAGTGTCCAAAGAGCTGCCTGCTCCTGCCCACCTATATTGTCAATGGTCATTTGTTCTCTTTGTTACCATACAGAATATAATTTAATTTAATCTGCTTTCTTTTTATTTTTTAAAAATATTAGGTCCCTAAAATGACCACAGTAGAGTGCAGGTAACTTCACATGTTTGAAGTATGTAACAAACGGAGAGCATAAAAGCCTTTTCAGAGAACTTTAAATCTGATTAACGCTGCTTGTCACGGAGGTCCCATATTATACTACTAGTTTGACTTTAGCTTGAGAAGGATGTTATCCTACTAGGGTTTACCCTATGGATCCATATTCTAGTGGCTGTTAATACTATCAGTCTTTCAACAGAACTGAATAGATGTTGTTCAAATCCCCAGTTCATCCCATTCCATTTGTTGGGAACAAAGGTTTCAGTGATGCTTTCCATAGTATTTTTTTTTTGCTTTCTATACACAAGCAACAGTGGATAATCTTAATTGGTCTCTTAATAAAGATATGGATGGTTAAATCTCAATAATTCTAACAATAACTTTTTTTTTTTTTCCGTCTTAAAACCTAAAAATGCTTTCTGCGCGTTGCTAAGCTGTGTCAACAGCCGCAACCACAAGCCAAGAACATCTCCTAGCAATAGGGAAATGAGTCTCCAATTTTAGTAACAAACTACATAGTGAAATTATTACAGCTCATGTGGTTGGCCCGACGTTTTTTCTGCCTCATGAAAAACTGGCTGTCGTATCAATTCTATTTGAGGGGGAAAAAAAACTCTGGTGTACTAGTATGTTTGCGTTTGTTTTTGTTTTTTTATTTTATTTCCCTCTCCTTATAAGGCCATTGTGATTTAGTTTATAAAACTTTGACAATGTTCTTTGAATTTGTCATTGGGAGCCTTGGCCAAAATCTAGTGCTTGATTCTTTTTTTTTTTGGGGGGGGCGGGGGTGGATATTATAAGTTATACCAGTGATACATAGTTTTTTTTTTTTTTTTTTTCTTCTTCTTTAAATCGACTATCCATAGAATATCTTTCTTTAAAAAAAAAAAAAAAGAAGTTGGTGGTCGTTTTGCATCTAGTTTCTTTTGAAGAATTTAATGTGCAAAAACTGTATTTTAGCAGCCTTTAATTTATTTTTATTATATTGGATTCCTTTTTTTTTTTTTTTTTTTTTTTTTTAAGGAATATAGCTTGTTCTCGAATGTAGACCTGGGAGGAAATCTGAATTCAGATTAGATTGCTATTCACGTCTGTTGAAAACTGTTGCTCTAAATTACTTGACAGTAGGACTCCAGTAATAAGCCACATAGGATAGCCCTCTCCCTCTAGCTACAGACAAGCAGTCTAAAATGGATTCCCTGTGACCTAATCGGTCTACATTTTAAGACTTTCAGTTCCCGTCTTGCATATCTGCTAATTTTTAACTTTTGTTTCATGCGTCAAAAGCATGTGAAGTGTTTGCTAGGCCATACTGATCCTTTTAAATCTCCTCTGTAGTTTGTGGAAAGCTTCACATATTTAAAGTATGTAAAACTATACTCCTATTTTACCCACTTGCCAACGTTGCATGTTAATTAATATTTTCAGCAAATTCTTATCATGAGATCTTTTGTCTTGGGGCTCCTAGCTAGTTCCCCCTTAAGGTTTTTCCAGTCCTGTTTAGGAACAAAGAAAAAATGTCTGTGGCCATTTAAAAAAATAAAATGTGATAACCATAGCTAAAAAAAATAATGGCTGTATTTTAAACCTTGTAAAATATTTTTTTTGTACATTATCCAGTTCTTCATAAGAGTATACAATAAAGGACACTTCAGTTGTCTTAATTTGTCCCTGTACATATTTACATGAATATAAAACTGCTTAATTGTCTACTTATCGGTTGCTGACAAACCTCTCGAGCAGGATCTACAATCTGATGCTATTCCAAACACCCTGCGTGTGTGTAGATTAGTGCTCACAATGAGGTTTTATGCCTCGGTAACTATATAAAAAAAAATCCTCTCTTGTTTAGTCACAAAATCCTTTGTTTATTGGAAGCCTGAGGATCAGCCTCAATATTGCATGGAGTGAGATTTCCTTTGCCCCCTGGCAGTCCCTGCCTTGTGTCTTCAAAAGGCTAATCTCGCCTTTAACATTTTAGGAGAGCTGTGACTATAGAAAAAGGACCCTGTACAGTTATCAAACAACAATCTGGCTACTCAATGTGCCCTCGTTGGCAACCTCTTCTTCCACTGTAAGCTAGCCTTTAGATTGTACGATTGGGAGTTTTCAGTCATGTAAGGTGCTCTAGGGTTACCTGGTGGTCCAGTGGTTGGGATTCAGTGCTTTTACCTCTGACCTGGTTTTGCCACCAATCAGGGAGCCAAGAGATCACACTACCCTGAAGCCAAGCGGGGTTGGGCCTGGACAGTACTTGACGGCAGCAGTTCTCCACGTTTTTGACCTGTTTTGTCCTGACGACCACAATTTATAATTAACGAATAACCTTAAAACTTAGTGTGCCAGATCAAGAATATTTCTTATAACACGTAAACTCCCCAATAACCTCTAACTGTGACTGGTGGTAAGTTTGGTACTTCAAGATAAGGTTTTGGGGACCAGCACTGGTTCTAGGACCAGCTGTTTAAAACCACTGATCTACAGTAAATTTTAGTGTACAACTTTGCAATACCCCCTTTTTTTTTTTTTTTTTCTTCTTTTTCTTTTTTTTTTTTTTTTTTTCATATTTTTTTTTAGTTGTAGAATTTTAATTTTAGGTTTAAATCCCATAAATATTTAAATCCCCACCAAAGCATTGACAAAATGTACAAAGTAGGAAACTTGTGCCCAGGAAGCAGTACTTTGCAATTTGCAAATTTTATATATATCTCAGCAGCCATGGATTGTCAAGCAATATGTTAAACTCTGCATAATTTAGTAAATTCATAGGTAATCATAATAATGTTGGTATATCTTCAACAATGGTGGCTTTCACAGTACTTTTTTTTTTGTCGGCAGTAAGGTATAATTGTTCTATAGAACTACGAAATTACTTTTGTTGTATAGATGAATATGAAGAAAAACAAGATTTTAGACCATGTATAATATGAAGCCCCATTTAAGCCAGGTATTGAGTGAGCCTCTGAAGTCTCTATCCCATTTAAACAAAGGCTCCGTTTGCAAACACTCATTTCCTGTTGTGCTCAGGAAGGATCACTCGTGTTTCCATCAATCTTCCTGTAGGAACACCATCCTCCACGATTAACTCTCTGCATCACCATGGCTGTTGCAAAAGCTTAGATATGGGGTAGCAATTAACTAATTAAAGCTCTTTGTCGGTTTGCATATACACCAATGATGCTCATTAACAAGTCAATGGACAGATGTTGTCCGTGACACAGTAATGATGAGGGTCAGAGTGTTATGAAAAGGGCAGACCAGCATTTTGCATGTCTATCATTGAAAAAAAAACACTTTATTCTTTAAAGATCAGTTTTATAAGGTTACTAATCTAAGTTAGGGACCCCTTTATTAACCTTACTGGGTGTGTCTCATAATAACAATTGACCATCTTTCTACAACATTCCGCTGAGATGGTCACTGACAGGCTAATTTTGAGACTGACATTCTTGGTTTCTAGTTTCTTCATGAGCCAACCCAAACATGCACAATTTGTATGATTTGTTTAAAGCATTTCTTAATAAAGTACATAAAGGTAAATAAATTCATGGTTCTATTTGATCCCTAGTGAAATTGAGTAACATTCCATGTCTCTTTTTAAACAATTGCTTACAATTTCAATTATCCCCCCCAGGCTATAAAAGCATTGTCCACCCCTGAATGAAGTATTGTGACTGGAGTTGGAAGTGACTAATTGAAACCACTCTCTAAAACTGGGAGCAGTGTAACATGAGCCGCTATCCATATACACATGCCAATTTAGATGCCTCCCCAATTGGCTCCACTCCAGCATAATACTTCATTCAGGGGTGATGAGAGCTGGAGTTTAAATAGGCTGGGGGCAGGATTTGAAACATTGAAATGATAGAAAATCATAAAAAAAATACTTTGTATTCAAACAAATTAAAAAGTGCTAACTCTTAAAGTCCACTCTGGATTAGTCATTGTTTGCACAGTGTTCGATAGAATTACTGACTAAGAAAAAGAGAACCCGAGCACATTCAGTACAAGACTAAAGGGACGGATTACACCCCCCATCTTGGTTTTCTTACAAATATTGAATTTTGTTTTAATTGGGGGAATGTGAGTGTTAATATTGATATTTAGTTCTTTAATATATTAGTGGTAGTATACTATGCTCTTGTGGTGTGATAATTGTGAGACCGTTCTTACGAGAGTGGGAAGCCTTGCTCATGTTTGTGCTTAAAATACCGGTTTGATGATTTTTTTTTTTTTTTTTGTCCAACTCCATTAGCTAACCAATTATAACCAAACCATTTTGGTAAACTATTTATACTTAGAAGGTGACACTGTAAAGGTGCAGTTATTGCATACATTTAGAAGCATGTGTCCCTTTTTAAGAGAGGATCACAAGTACAAATGTTCCTATTATAAGTGTGACAGGTACTTGGCATCACATTGAGGATCCTGACCATCCACCCTATAGTACATTGTAAAGTCCCATGTGTCTTGATTCCTAGACTAAACTGTTTTACTCCATCTTGGGATGGCAGCAGCTCATAGCCAATAAAATTTGCCACATGTCGTGAGCTGGCTTGGTGGGTATATAAGCAGACATGTAGGCATTCTGCAAACCGATTGGGCGCTTGATCAATCTATCCATCCTTATACCCATACATGTGACTGTCTTCCCTGGAACGGATGTGATCTTCCAGCAGGACAATGCAACATGTCCTTTGGCCTGATTTTGTCCAGTAATGGTTGGAGGAGCACAAGAAAGACTTTGAAGTACTTCCCTGGCCTCCAAATTCCCCAGATTTAAACACCATTGAGCACTTGTGGGACCACCATGTTTGCTATATGGATCCTTCAGCAGCTGTCTGATGCACTGCAGTCTGCATGGCTCCAGATACCCTTGCCAACCTTCCAGCATCTTGACTCAATACCATGCCGTGTAGCTGCTTTCCTGCTGTACACAGTGGTTATTTGGGATAATGGCTCAAAACCATGACTGACACAAATTTTAGCTAGTCCTATCTCAAATAATTTGTTGTAAATGTGTAATGGCCCAAAATGTAGGAGCCTTGGATTTGACTGTCCATGAATAGTACGTCCAGTGGGTAACCCTCCCCTCAAGCTACAGGCGAATTAACAGTGTCCAATGTAGTAATTTAAGTAGAAGATTCTCTCAGCAGTATTTTATGTTCTGGTCTTGCATACCTGCTAATATTTGCTTGTAGCTTTAAACCCTATTTTTGTGTTCTTGTTTTTATTCTGGCACAGCCCAAGGAGCTGTCAAACCATACTAGGAACAAAGTCTTTAGTGTTCTTTTTGAAGCAGCTCTGTAATTTGCTCCCACCACCAAGGCTCATTTTGTCCCCATTAAGGAAATAATTGTAACAAGCCACGTTGTGTAGAGGGAGATGGAGCTTGTTAATCAGAATTACCTTGACATGATCGGAGACTTCACATTTATGTAGAGACTGGACTGGACTGGACTGGAACTGTAGGATATTCCTGTATATCTAAACCAAATTATATTAAACTTAGGAGCCAGACAGGTTGTTTTGTTTGTTTTATTTTTTCTTTGTGAAAGGGACATGGAATGTTTTCTGGATCTCGCAACTTACAGTAGTCCTTTAAGACACTAGCACGAAGAACTGACATCTGATACTATACATCCTTTATTCTGAAAGGTGACTTAAAAAAAAAAAAAAAATGTTCTTTGCAACTCAGCAGATCTATGAACAATAAGATCTTTCAGTGAGTCGATGGGCTGGGAAGAAACCTCCAAGCTTACAGGAACAAACTAAGCGTGCGAAGGCTTGCTGTCTCTCACCTACAGAGAATGGCCTGGAGTGATGTAGCATTCACTGTCTGTGCTCATCTGGAACACCCTCACCTGCCCCCCCCCCCTGACTTTACACTTTTTATGTTCAAAAACTACCCAAACCAATTATGGCCATTGGAGTGAAGTAGCATGAGTCACAACGATTGGGAGGAGTATTGGAGTTCCAATTACCTCCTTTCTGCCCAAAGCAAGGTCTGAGGAGGCAACTAAGTGTACAAGTTGCTTCTTGTGGGCCCTGGTGTTTGGCTAAAAATTCCTGTTCATAGCATGTAATACGGACACTTGAGCAAGAAACCTTTTTGGGCTCCCAAAGCTCTAAGGAATATGTTGGCCATCATTTTATATTAAAATAGAAAAGGTTGTCTTGAACCTTTATTTTTTAATGTGTCCCCATTTTAAAGCGAGAGACCTTACACAAGTGTTTGAGAGGCGATTGGGGTTTATGGGGCGGGGGATGGGGAGTGGTGTTCTAATTTATCTCCCCCCCCCCCCCCCCCTCAAGGGGTCAAATAATTTTATATGGCCACTATTTAACCTGTAAGCTAGAGACCAATCCTTTTAAAATCTTTTCAATAAAGGGTTCTCCTAATTATGTTTGTATAGGCTTTTTTCAATAACCCCACTTTTGTAGAAAATACATGTGGGAAAATGATTTGCCATTTTATTAATATATAATTTAATACACATACATATCTACATATGTAGATTTTTTTTTTTTTCTTTCTTGGTAGTCTAGTGTTGGTTGGGTGATAACATCGCCTTGCAACCTTTTGAAAGAGGAAACTCCCCTTCCCAAGCAAAGGTTTACTGCACATGGGTGTTGGCTGAGAGGGGAACTCTTAAAGAAGCTGCCCACCAGAGTTAAAGCATAAGGGAAGACCCTGCACCTTTTTGGGGGGACTTCACTGTGGGTGTGGTAATATTTGCCATTGCGCAGGGGAACCTGGGCAAGCATAGGTGTGAATACAAAGGCAACCTGGGAATCCTCCTTAATCAGAGGAGCTAAAGTAGACCACTTCTCGGCCTCCTGGTTGTCCAAGATTTTAAAATGTGATTTCTGGCTCACTGATTGCATACAGATACTTCAAATTTAAAATATGTAAGTAGTGTGTTTTTTTTTTTTTTTTTTGTATTTGTCTTTTTTTTTTTTTTTTTTCCCATTTTGCTTTCCCCTCTTTCTTCCACCTTAGGCATAATGCTGCCTGTAGACATCATGTCTGAAAGATTTTAGCAAAAAAGATTATGTAGACACCTCCCCAACTGGTAGAACAACCACACCCGCTCCTATAAACCAAGCACCTCTCTCCATCTGAAGCTTAATTGTACGCACCCATTATGAATAGTAGTGAGTAGAAGGTGATAAATTGGCACTTGCCCCACCCTTGCACATACATGTACTTGGTGCTCCCTCACTCCACTATAATATCTGAATTTCATTTTTTCCCATCACTTCCTGATAGCCCTGTCATGAAGGGTGTGTTTTGTGAGTTCTTTTACTCCTATCAGTGGAGCAAGGCATTCGGGGTGAGGTCAGGAGTATTTGTTACATAATTGATCCTGACTGAAATTGACAACACCCACTTTCCCCTAAAGGTAGGAACTTTTTTTTTTTTGTATAGATGGAAGACCTGCTCTTCCAGAAGGATCATGGGCGTCAGCATGGACTTGAAAATGTATTCAGATGTTCTACCTAAAAACTGAAAATTAAAATAAAGTATATGGGTGTGTGTATATGTATATGTTTTTTTTTTTTTTTTTTTTTTTTTTATATATATATATATATATATATATATTTTTTTTTCCCCCAACTCCTCCCTCCACTGATTAATAAAAAAAATAAAACAATATCCCTCATGATACAGATCTCAGGAAGTGATGGTTTTCAACTTTTTTTTTTTTTCCTCAATGAATTTTCTTTCCACAGCTGTTACATACTTAACCAATAAGTGCCTTATTTTCTTTCTTTCACTGGACCTTTTAAAGGAACTTTTTTTTTTTTTTTTTTCTTCCTTGGCCCTTTTTAAATCGCAAGAAAATATCCAGGTTTATATCAATCTACAATATATTGCCCCCTCCTTTGTTTGTTCTAGAGACACGCACACATGCATGGATGGAGAGTGGATGTGTCAGCTAGTGCATTATTTAGCACACAGAAGGAGCGAGCCGGGCATTGCAGGGTAATGCTCTTGACAGGAGGCCTCAATGCTCATGTGGGGGAGATGCATCAAACCTCAGCACGCTTGCCGTATACTGACAGCTCTGGAAATATCCCAGATGCAATAGCGAGCAGAGCAAGAGATGAGACTGAACCAGGACCACTGGCCATGCATAGATATTTATCACTTTGTATATCCCTTTCTTAAAGGCAGTATTTTTTTTTTTTTTTATATATGTGTTAAAGCTTACATTGAAGCTTGACATGTTTATGATCATCTGATCCGCCATTAAGGGTAGAGTGTGTTGTGTGTGTGTGTGTTTTTTTTTTTTGTGTATGGTTGATTATGAATAACTCCCCAATTCCCCCACGTATTGTTCCATATGAAACTTTGATCATTACCAACAACCCCTTGTGGTTCCATATGAAACGGAGGAGACTGAGCATGTGCAAACCTCAAGGAGCAAATAGGATGAGTAGGCTACTGCACATGCTCAATTACTACCTAGATTTTTAGCTTATACCAGAGCTTGACTTATCCGAGAAGCCCGGGAGCAATGGCTTCTAAAATTATACTGTTGGCTCCTAACTTTAGTATTTACTTATATTTCTCTCTACTCCATATCCTGGCTCCTAAATGTTTGCTGACTCCTACGTTTCAGATAAGCTTGTCATCACCTTGGTTATACCATATTTGGATGTTTGGAACATTTTTACATTGTCCCTTCAAAAGGGACACTGCAAAATTGTGTAACAAAATCTATAGTTATAACAAATACCCATTAATTGAAGAAAAAAATTCTTATTGTAAATTTGCATTTGTTTTGGATGTTATAGATGGTGGTTTTTGTAATATATATTTCCCTTTATGATTCTATATTAAGTTGCCATGCCCATATACAGCAGTTTCATACCAAATGGAACTCCTGTGTTAATGCATTGAACCTGTAGTGGGCTCTTTTTGTTCACAAATTTTTGGATCAATTTCACTACTTCATGAACTTTTTAGTTGTCTGCTACAATTGACCAATCTGGTCAAAGTCCTCTTTCATGCCCATTCATGTCATGGTACTTGACTATTTGGATACCAGGCACTGAAAGATATTCCGCTTGAACCAATTGCTACCGTGTTGCAAGTCCTGTCGTGCCTTTGTGGTAGGGAATCTGACTCTAGACTCCTTGCCAAATAATTTGACACCTATCCCAATTAGCAGGGCTTGCATTATCCTAGTAATAGGATTGCTTTGTATATATTATCCAAAGTGTTAAGAAGCAAATCTTCCCTTATATATCATTTTTTTTTATTTTTACATTTTAATAAAAAAATTGACAACTTTTGTTAAATTTAAACATATGTCCTCATTTAATAAGCTTATTATATTGCCAAAATGAATCTTAAATTGTGCACAGAAATGTTACTTTTGTCTATTAATTGCTATGTGCGAGTTACTCATGAGTCTCTTCTTCAAATTAAACCACTTTAATTCCTGATTCATTGCACCCACACACGCCCATCCTTGTACGTACAATCCCTGCTCTTTGTGTGTGTGTGTCCCAGGCGGACATCATGATAACAATCTCCCTTGAGACAGAGCTGGAACTCCACTCCCATCCCTCCCTCCCTCTCTCCTGGGGGGGGGGGGGACCTAGTGAGCCCACTCCCCCCACAGACAAGGCTGTGACAGACTGACATTCCTCATCAGGGTGTGCCGGGCCCTGTCGAGCGGCTGGCTTTGTCCTTGCTTGTTTATTGTTGTGTAAAACCTCCCCCACTTATTTTCTGCTTTTTTTTTTTTTTTTTTTTTTTTTTTTAAGATGGTTTTCTTCCACCCCAGTTTTTGGGGAGGGGTGTCATTTAGTTCCCATCTTTTGTTTTGTTTTCCTCTTCCTTCACTAAAGCTTTTAACTCTAAATGGCCTATCATTTTCTTTTCATTCGTTCCACATCACCAGCCTAACCAGATAAGCAAAAGGAAGTGGCCTAGGGCACTTTGTTTTTTAGGTTACCATGGAACAAACCACATAATGTTGGTTCCAAATTTAATATAGTGGTGTGTGTCCAAATAAATGTTCCATATTGCAATTCTTTTGTATTAATGGAGTCAAAATAGAGCTGACTGGCTTTAATTTGATACAAAGCTATACGTTTTTAATGGATTTGTGTGATTCTTACTTGGTCAAGCCCTTCCCTAGGCTCATGTTTTCAGAGCCGTAAGAACCAATCTGAGGAGCCAACAATTTTGTCAAGCCCGTGCCTAGGGCACCCCCAACTCCCTTAAGGGTACATTACCAATAGAACTCTAAAAAGGTCACAATCGGCCCTGGTCAGCGAAACTACTATTCAAATCTATAACCCACACACATCCTGTGGCCGCTGCGTTCTCTGCTCAAGTCATTTGGGACACAGATCTGTTAGGACAATGGAGTTTCCCTTTGTTTATTTATCCCCTGTACAGCTGTCTCCTTTATAAAATATTTCCATGCTGTACAGCAGCTGTAAATATCATACCCCCATCCCCCAAACAGCTGAATGCGTTCCAAACACCAAACCTTTGCAGCGTTGTCTGTGTAAAAAAATAAATAACATTTTCTTGAGTTGAAAGTGCTTTTTTTTATTTTTATTTTTTCTTCCCCTTTTCAGAAGGGAATATCAATTCAAAGGAGCAGTTCATGGTTTTGTGCCTAGCGCAGCATTGACACGTTAAAATGTTGCAAAATCAGACATGACTAAAACTAATTAAACAAATTAAAACTGCTGTATTTGCTTGTCACATTGAGCATGTGACCTCTAGCCCAGGGCATATAGAATATTGCAGCCCTGGGCTAGTTTAGTGGCTTTCTACAGCTGGTGCCTGAGATCTTATTTATTGGGCTGTCCTTATCTATCTTGGTTCCAGAGGACCAACACTTAAGACATACCTCTGTTAATCAGATTTATTGATAAAATTACCTTTACTTAATATGTACTATAGCCTAAATGTGAAATCCAGGACATCTGTAATACTACTGGTCTATGTATGTCCTTGTGAGCATTTAGAAAGTAATTGGGTGGTCCCCAGATGACAGATTGGTCTAGGTCAGAACTGGGCAGTTTGGTCCTGGAAAGCCAAACACAGTTCTGGGTTTGAAGATTTCCTTTCGGTGTACAAGAGCCAATCAAAATGACTGGAAATAGTGATAGCCTCACATGTACGCAGCAGGGATATCTTACAATCCTAGCCGGTGTCGGGCTCTCCAGGACCGAGCTTGCCTACCCCTGGTCTAGTTTATTATGAAAATGATTAAGTCCATGGCTACAACTTCTACTTTTAAAGTCCCTGGTGGTAATAATTCATAACTTTATATTTGCTGTTGCATTGATGAGGGGATTCGGTTAAGATCTGTCTGTACCCTACGCTGGGTTGCATTTATGATTGGTTGAGCTCTGTGTCTGACCTTGTCTTCTCTCCTCCTTGTCTTGCAGAAGTAGAATGGAACTAATCGATGTAGCAGATCGGCCTATAAAGGTCACGGAGTGGCAGAAAACCTACACCTATGACTCTGGGATAAACTCTGGGGTGAACACAAGTGCCCCGTCTATGAATGGCAAGATGATGATGGAAGATGATGATATGGGGTACTCCAAACAGTACACAACAGTGAAAACTACAACCTACACACAGCAAGGGCAACAAGCAGGTATGGCATGGGGGCAGCTATATCTGCTGGGAATGGTGGGTTGGTAGGAGGCCAGCGGTCCGTGTTCTGCTGTTCCTTGTAGGAGAAGGTTGCATATCTGTGGTGTCTTTGTGGGGAGATCAATGCTTTGGTTACTTGGTATTCGAAGGAAGAGATACATACTTCTCACCTTCTAAAACAGAGATTAGGACATCAAGATGCCTCCTTAATTAGAAGCATGTGAGTGGTATAATAAATCTGCCATACACCCCTTATTAGACTTTCATAATATTTCCTTATAAACTAAGAACATATCTAAACCTTGTGAATTCCCAGAGGAGAAATGTTACATTTCCTTCCCTACAGCTGGCATCCGCGCCCGTGCCATGGCAATGCCCCTGACCTTGGGCTGCTGAATAAAGACTCTATTGTTTCTATGTACTTGTCTGCAGCATATTTAAACACTCTCTAAAAAGCTGGGCTCTGTCCAATTGAGGGCACTATGATGCCAACTTTATTTATTTTTTGAAGCCCTCAAGCACGAAGTGGTTAATGTTCTTCTAGCATTTGTAGTGTGCAGTTGGTACATAATCTTTTCAGTGCAAAAAATACATTTTTTTTTTATCAAAGGACTATGAATTCATGAATACTGACCCACATTATGTGGAGCAGTAAATATCCAGTGGAGAAGTTGCATAAAAAAATAAATGGTATTTGAAGCCCTTTTTCACCGCTTTTAATTGTTCATCTACAGCACGTCCGCTGTACCATCCATTACACTTTGGGGAAAATGTATGTTGGGGGAGCCTTTATATTTTTGGAGAGCTATGGTTGCATCCATTGATGCAAACGTCCTGCTTCTAGGCTTATGGTGAAGGGGTGTGGTATCCATTTCAGTCTGATTCGATTATCTGGTGCGTTCAGAGCATGCTGATTTTAGTTTACATTGTAATATGCATCAGTTTGCCAACTAGGTCCTGTTTCTTTGGGAAACTTATCAAATTATCCCTGGTAATTGGTGCTCTGTTGGACTTTATTTACTGTTATAGCTTGTGAAAGAGAAAATTACGCTACTGCTATTTATATAGATTTGTTACATGATGCAAATCACAAATATGGATTATACAAATTTGAAGGAAAATACTGGTGTGTAAGGTGCCATTTTTTAAGTTCGAGGGTGTTTTTTTTTGTTTTTTTTTTCTTTTTTTGTCATTGACACCCAAAATGCTTAGTTTAATATACTTTGATTTATTTTTTTACCTAGATCAAATAGAATCTGGTAATAAAAGAACAATTTATCTCTGCACCAATTAACCATTAAATGTACATGTTGTGTTTTTTTGCCATGAGAACAGGCTTATTGTTTTTTAGAAATGTCCATATAGGGGGAGAAAAGTTAGTAATGTTTACTTCTCCTGTAACTCAGATATGGAGTCCCAGCTGGCCATGACGAGGGCGCAGCGTGTCCGGGCAGCCATGTATCCAGAGACGGTGGAGGACCGGTCATACCTGCTCTCCACACAGATTGACGGGCAGCAAACAAATGTGCAAAAACTGGCAGAACCTTCACAGATGCTGAAATCTGCCATTGTTCACCTAATTAATTATCAAGATGATGCGGAGCTGGCGACCCGTGCTATTCCTGAGCTGACAAAACTACTCAACGATGAGGATCCGGTGAGCAATTTATTGGTTTTTTTATTATTCTTAGTGTCGTTTTTATTAATGACATGGGAAAGGTCCAAGCTACTGCAGACATGAAGACTACACACAATTTAAACAGATTGTTAAATAAAATTTAAGTGAAAGCATGGAGATTACAAGAAAGTCATCCCACACTCCTGATCACTTTATCTGATGGGATTGTTTGTTTCTCAAAGTTAGGGTAATCTGCTGAAATGAGGGGGATCAGAATGAGATTTACAATAACAAAACATTTAAGGCCTTAGTGTTACACATGTATAGATCTACTAATGGGCCATGCTCATGTGATTGGTCACCTCACTGTGAAAATTAATGGGAGTCTTCTCTGCAGATGCCACTGCAGTCAGTCTATAGGACATTCTGGGGTTTTCTGGGCGCATATGCTTCAACACACTGGCCTAAAATGGGGGGTGGAGCAAAATGTAAGTCTGAGACCACAATGTTGATTTTCAAATGTAATTTTTTTTTTTTTAACAGCATAGTGATATTTTTCTTTCTTTTTTTCCCAGGTGGTCGTCAATAAAGCTTCCATGATAGTGAACCAGCTGTCCAAGAAGGAGGCATCTCGTCGGGCACTGATGCAGTCCCCACAGATAGTTGCAGCCGTGGTGCGCACCATGCAGAACACAAGTGACATGGAAACGGCCCGCTGCACCACCAGCATCCTCCACAATCTGTCCCACCACCGTGAGGGGCTTCTGTCCATCTTCAAGTCTGGGGGTATTCCTGCTCTAGTGCGCATGCTCAGGTATCTGCCACTCAAACAACTTTAATTCTATTGGGTATATTCCAGGAAATGCCAGTGTCTGGAATTAGTCTAGCTAACTTCATATTGGAATGAATAGTATCAGTTTGTGTTCATTAGACAAATTAAAGCTCAAGCCTGTGCTGCTCAGTATGTACTCATAGAATACAAGGGTGCTGTAGAAGCGGCTGGAAACTGCCATCTTCAAATGATAACTATTTTTAGTAGCAATTTTAAAAAGGAAAGTACTTTTTCACCCTTTTGATGTAGTGACTTCATATTGCCTTTCTGATCCATATTGTAGAATGATGATAGCTATGGGTAACATTCTAGCTGTGGCATTCTGGCTATTTGTATCTTGCCTTTCTTCAACCTAAATAAATATTTACATCTATTTGAAATCTGCACCCTTTAGATACATAACCATTTATTCATAAAATTTAGTATTCATTAATAATATGCGTCATATGTTTCTTGTAGCTTCTATTGAGTGTTTTTCAGCCATGTTAACCTATTTACATTTTTTACCCTTAGTTCTCCTGTAGAGTCTGTGCTGTTTTATGCCATCACCACCCTGCACAACCTCCTGCTGTACCAGGAAGGAGCAAAGATGGCCGTGCGTCTGGCAGACGGACTGCAGAAGATGGTGCCCCTACTAAACAAGAACAACCCCAAGTTTTTGGCAATCACCACAGACTGCCTGCAACTCCTGGCTTACGGCAACCAAGAAAGCAAGGTGAGGACCTATACTGTCCTAAAAGAACTGCTTTAAAACTTCATGAGCTTTGTCCAATGAATATTCATGTTCTGCATGTAGATGAGCAGTAAGTGGTGACCGTTGCCTACATTATTAGATTACTTAAGGTGAAGAACCATTCAGGTGGAATAATTGGCAGAGGGCTAGACAAAATTGGCAGATGGGCCCGCTTGGAGTCTTCTGTCCACCTATTAATTACTCCTGACAGATGGGTTATGACATAAGACCAGGGTTATCCAGCATAATCCAAGCTGATATAGCGCATACAGATAATTGATAACTTATGGACGCCGTCCTTTAGGCCAAAATTTTCTCAAAAGTAAACCATTTCCCTCAGGTCTGCAGGACCTAAAAGTACAGTAAGCTTCAAAATTGTACATTTCTAGTCCTTTTGTGTGACTTGCAGAGCTGTGGGAGGGAGAGGAGTACTAAGAACTGAAAGGGATATATGTACATGTAGAAATAATTATTTATCCATGGTTCTTTCTGGACCTGCAGCAATAATGTCCGACTGAGGATGAAAAACTGATATTTAAAATTAATATACTTTCAGGCAAATTTTTGTGTATTTTTAATTTTCCCGTGGTACTTCCCCTTTTAAAACACATTTATAATAACCTCCATTTTTTTTTTTTTTTTGCAGTTTGTTAAAATTTATATTTTTCCTTGTACTTTTCCCCTGTATAGTGCTATGGAATATGTTGGCACGTTAATATTATTATTATTATTATTATTATTATTATTATTATTATTATTATTATTATTATTATTATTATTATTACTATTACTATTTGTTTAATTTTGAAAATATATTTAATATTGAATATTCTAAAGATTAAAGTATCTGCCTCTAGTTGTGTTTCCATCTGAAAAGATAATTAAGTTGGGGGGGGGGGGGGCTACTGGTTGAAAGACGCCTAGAGAGTTTTATCCATTTGTATAAGAGAATACACATTCATTTGATAGGCTGCCCCAACAGCAAATGCTCTCTGCCAAGGGAACTTTCTAATAGAATCAAATCTCCATCCAATGTTGGTGTGCATTGTTAGAAAGAGAAAAAAAATAGCACTGCGTGGTAGACAAAGCCACCGCTCCCCATTGACTTTATATTAGGTAGAGATATGCAGCAGCTGAATTTATTTTAAAGTAAGATTAACACTGGATAGTCTAAAATCATTGATTCTGCATTTTATTACTAATCAATGCCTTGTTAAAGCATCTAGCTCATGGTAGGGCATTACTACGATCCTTAAATCTTTTAGCATAGTCCATATCCTCTGAAGTGATTCACTTGACCATCACAAGGCTGAGTTTCATTATCCAGATTATTCCAGTGAGATTATAAATCACGACTTCTCTTTCTTCTTCCATAGCTGATTATCCTGGCTAATGGAGGACCACAGGGGCTCGTGCAAATCATGAGGACATATAACTATGAAAAGCTTCTGTGGACCACAAGCCGTGTCCTAAAAGTTCTGTCTGTGTGTCCCAGCAACAAGCCAGCCATTGTGGAAGCTGGTAAGTATGCACCAGCATCCTGAGATTTCTGTCTGCTATATTTAAAGACCACCTTGCTGGGTTTTTTTTTTGAGATTATCTTGTTGCTTAGGGAAGTGCCAGCACCCAAGGAGGATGCCTTGTTTGAAAACCTGGCCGATACTCTGTGACTGTGTATAGCAAATTAATGCACAGTTTTTTTTTTTGTTTTTTTTTCCTCTCCTTAATTAAACCTGATTGAATATAATTTCTGTGCCTGTTGGCAAACAAAATTTGAAATATTAAATCTATGTAAACTGTCGAATTGTTTCTGAATCTTTGAAGATTCCAGCAGTAGAGGACTTTCTGTAATGGCATTTTTTTCAGTAAAATGTCTTCCTGGCCTTTCAATCCCCTGGCTGCTAATTTCAAAGATTTACACTTGATGAGTCAGACGCTGGCCCTTCTGTTCTTTGCAGACAGCCCTTTGTGTGGCTTGTAGGGAGTTGAAAAGCTGTTTCAGAGCCGGTCTCATATGGCTGCATGTGGAGGGTATTCCTGAGGGACTCCGTACCAGGCTCTCATTTCCCCAGCAGTAATGATCCCTGTAGCAAGTGGCATTTGCAGAGTGTGCTTAACACAAGCTTTAGGAATCGGAAATCTACTATGGATTAAAAAAAAAATCTGTATCTAATGGGCCACCAAACTCACATCATAGTGAGCAAAAATAGTTCTAGACAGTAGAGCTTCTTTATGTTTTAAACTCATGCAATTATATTCTTCCCATGGTCATTTAATATTCTAAAAGATCACAGATGAATAAACTTCTTTGCATTCATAACTGTCAGGCTTGTCCCTGACCTACAATATGCAGGAATATTAGTACATTGACACCTACATACTATGGTATGTAATGTGCACAGAGGCATTTCCTGTTTGTTTCAAATACGTTTTTTAATAGGTTGAACTTAAATTTGCCTGGTAGAGGGTATTATAAAACTATAGATATGTACATTATCAATTGAATGTTCTTAAATACTTTCTTACAGTAAATAAACACTGAGGCTTGTAGATAACCTTCCCGATCCACCCACAGACTGACATTTTATGATGTTAATAAGATTGCCGCCTTAATTAATAATTAGCCTCTGAGATACTGGGTGCAGTCACCTGCATAGAAGAGAGCAGTTGACAGTCAATATGGCTAGGTTCCATGTAGAAAAATGCAATATTTGTAATATTTTTTTAAAGATATATATGAAAGTGAGCTGGGTTATTAATGCATCCGATAGAGGATTTATAGTGTCTGGAATTTTTTTTATGCAAACCATTTAAAAAAAAAAAAAAATTAACAGTTAAACCGTTAGCCTGAAGTTTGCTGAATTTCTTGCTTTTGCAAACAGTTTTCTCTTAATGTTGACACCCTCTGAAATTCCCAGGGATAATTAGCATAACTTATACAATGTTTCTTTTTTGCTTGGGGATTGTGCAGACATGCTCAGTTATCACCTGTAGTCTGCCCTACTGTGGGAAGTCCACATGTCAGACACTTTCCTTTCCTTTAGCCAATCAGCATGTGCATTTGCTGCATATTGGATATCTCATTAGAAATTAGATATCCAATATGCAAATCTGTTGATGGGGGTGTCTACATCACCCCAGCACTTTTTTTTTTTTCCCCCTCTCTGCTTAAAAATGTTGTTTTTTTTTAGTATGTTATCAATTGTCTGTTATAATGTAAGCTAGAGAGAATATTTGAAACTTCTGTTATAATTTCATCAAGCAAAATCCACTTTTTGCAATGTCTAATGCATGATATTAAAATGTGGCATTAAGTGTCCTTTTTGCTACAGGTGGAATGCAGGCCCTGGGTAAACACCTCACCAGCTCCAGCCCCAGACTGGTACAGAACTGCCTGTGGACTCTAAGGAACCTCTCTGATGTCGCCACGAAACAGGCAAGAGATTGGGGGGGCACATGGTGATTGAGAGAACACTTTACAGGGGGGCTTTTTTTTTTGCAGATCCATGTAATGCCCTAAGCAGTGGAGAGGGTGGTTTTAGTTAATACAATTTATATTCAATGATTTGAAAAATAATATTCAATAACTTTGTGATTTAAACTTGGCTGCTGTTTATCTTTCCCTATTCATTGTACAGTGGGCACCTAAAGTGGCTTCTCCATGGACATCAGCTTTTTGCAGTTTTGGCCTTTTATCAAATCAGGATGGTCTTAAAACCCTTAGTATCTGAATAGTCTTATCCAAACCCCCTTCTCCCTCAAATACTTTATCACAGTGGAGACAATACTTGCATGGAGACTGATACTCTAGACTTTGAAAGTGAATTGAATAATTAATATTGCTATTATAGATCATAAAATATTAGTGATCAATGCTAGATTAAAACATTATCTTGTTGGTGTACTACTGTGGCCCATTTAGTTTCACACATTTCAACTTGAACAGCCAAACGTTGCTTGTGTGGGAAATTATCTCTGTGCATAAACTATGGACATGAATCTAGCCATTCATGAGCTTATAATGGACTTGGTGTTTGAACTCTCAATTTGATGTGAGTATTACGTTTGGTTAAGTGGTGTTTTACATGTGGTAGTAAAGTGCTTTTAGGCATCATGGTAATTCATTGTACAGACGAAAAGCATTAAATCTTCATGCAAGCATCAAGACAAAGTGCAATGCTGTGCATTTCCAACTATACTACAGTAATATCCTTTTGTGCAGAACCGTAAGGGAATCCAAACTCAATGGCATTGTTTTAGCAGATTTTACACCTTGCCTCCTATTCCAGGTAGACCTCTGTATATTGGGTGATGTGACCCACTAAACATAAAATTGGATGGAACTGTGGTAGTTTTGAGCTCATTAGGTCAAATGTTCAAGAGATGGATCAAGATCCAATCAAACTGCAGCTGATCTCTAAGAGCATTGTCTGGCACCATCCACTCTCCACAAACATAAGGTTTGCCAGTTACTCCATAATTTATACATAGTTAATCGTCTCGAAGCGTGATCTTTAATATAATGGTGGAATGTGCCCATTAAACTGCAGAAGTCCCAGTTATGGTAGGATAGTTAACACTGTTGAAATTTGCAACTATTCATATCTTTATTAATTTAAAATTGTCCTCTTGCAGACATCTGCCCTTAATCTTTTAGAAAACTGTACTTCTACATGGCCGCCTCGAAATATTGCCAAACAGGCAAGCAGATGGGGGGGCACTTGGTGCTTTGGAGAACACTTTGTTGGGGGCGGGGGCTACTACTTCCATTTTTTTTTTTTTTTTTTTTCTGCAGACCTAAGCAGTGGAGATAAGTTTTAACTAATATGAATTGTACCAATGATTGATGTATAGACTTAATTTGAATGATCAAACTCTACTACTGGTTGGTTTTTGCCCACAAGCACCCAATGGAGCTAGTTGGCACAGCTGCAGTTTACGAAACTATCGTACCTGTTTTATGACAGGTTCAGTAACAATATTATAGGCCTCAATTAACCAAACACTGGGTGTGTGCAGCTTCTAAATCACAACCACACCCTCACTGAGACATCCATTAACCTCAGGACTAATGTGGTTTATTATGCTGCACCTTTTTAGGTGATGAACATTCTCTCTGCGCACTCACACTTGTACTTCCGGGGTGTACAGAAACTGATGAGTATTTAACAAGCAATATAAGTAATGAGGTAAAATTTATAATTAATATTCAGATGGTATCTGAAATGATTTCTATTTTCTGACCACAAAGTACAAAACTTGTTTTCAGTTGGTCACCAAAGATATCGACCACTAAAACCGACTTCATAGAGATGTTATAGACTCATTGAAATGGGGTTAACATGCCAAACCGGTTACAATTAGGTTTATATCGATATGTGGTTGTTAATTTGCCTCTTAATTACAGGAGGGGCTTGATAATGTGCTGAAGGTCCTGGTGAACCAGCTGAGTTCAGATGATGTGAACGTCCTCACCTGCGCCACTGGCACACTCTCCAACTTGACCTGCAACAACAGCCGCAACAAGACCTTGGTGACACAGAGCAATGGGGTGGAGTCCCTCATCCACACTATTCTGCGCGCCAGTGACAAAGATGATATCGCCGAGCCAGCTGTCTGTGCCCTGCGCCACCTTACCAGCCGCCACCCTGATGCCGAGGTGGCCCAGAACTCAGTGAGACTTCACTACGGTATCCCTGCCATTGTCAAACTGCTGAACCAACCCTTCCAGTGGCCACTGGTCAAGGTAAGTTATCTGGCCATACAACAGATGGCTGAGAACCATTGAGTGACAGGCCAGTGTGCTAAAGGAGCAAAAAAAAAGGTTGTGAACTTCATAATGTAGTGTTTATTGTATATTTAAGCATATTAAATATTTATAACTTTGAAACACTAGCTCTTAAAGAATTCTCACATGTTCTAAACATTTAGCTGCATTTTTGTAACAATGTTTTGTTTTTTTAATTACTACCTTAATTTTAATTGAAAACCTTTTTTTATTTAAATATAAGCACTTTAGGTCTGTCAAAGATATGTGGTTTTTGATAGAGCTTGCAATGTGTGGTTTTAATTACTAGCTTCAATAGTTTAGTTCTAAGAGCACATTTTAATGGTTTTAAACCAACTTTGTTTTTAATATCTGATTAATCTACACTATTAAATTACTTTTTTCTGGCTCTTTTTTTTTTTTTTCCGTTAAGGCAACTATTGGCTTGATCCGAAACCTTGCCCTCTGCCCAGCCAACCATGCCCCCCTGCATGAAGCTGGTGTCATCCCCCGGCTGGTCCAGTTGCTCGTTAAAGCTCACCAGGATGCCCAGCGGCATGCGGCTTCAGGAACACAGCAGCCATACACGGTGAGTTTGGGAACACAGATGGGGCATCTTCACCCTTTCAATCTCCATCTATTTAAAGCACTCCTACAAAGGGGCAAATTCTAGTGCTTAATTCTCATATCACAAAAGATCAATACTTGATAGTGCTGGATCCATTGTGCACCCATGGGGGATGAGTCTGTCAAGACCATTGGTCAGATGTTTGGACGTGCATGGTAAACCACTTCAGATTTGAATGTTTTAAAGAGCTGTCTGCAAATCCTGAATTTTAATATATTCCCATGTGGCTAATTTAAAGTTTGGGAAGTATCTAAAAACACATAGGGAATTTTCAATGTATTAGAGATGGTCAAGCTTAGCCAGAACATTGCTGATAACCTTTTCAAACACAGTAAAGGTCTATTTTTTTTAATAAAAAACTTGAAATGTAGTTTAAAAAAATGTTTTGCTATAATTTAGCTGATTAAAACTTGCACACAATGTAAGTTCCTGCCAGACAAAGCCACTTCCACATGCATCATTTAGTGGGCTGAGACTAGCAGTAAGGGAGTCTTTTTTTATCTTTGGAGGGAGTTTAATATTTTTTTAAGGGGTGGGGGGTTAATTGGATATTAATTTTTATGATCAAAATCTATGCTAACTAGGTAACTGTTCACGCAAAGTGAATCATTTCAATCCACTTTTAATAGATATCCATGTCCTGACTTTCTAGGTGGGGAATGCATATGTGAATATATAGTGTAACCCATCCCCCCTATGCCTGGAATGACGCTCCTCCTAATGGATAAGGGATTACATCAGCCCCAAGTAAATTATTAAGCAGATAGTAAAAATGAAACTCCCCTGTCTCCATTCCGAGGGGACGTGTGTGACACAGCTATTTTTTTGAAGTCACTGCCTTCTAATTTATATATTAACCCTTTCATACACACGCTCCTTGCTGGCCTGTGTGTTAATATCTACTTGGAAATATCCTTATTTATAGGTAGTAACCACCCCACCCCCTCCTGTGTCCCTCTTAATGACCTGTTGCATGATTAAAATGGAAACCGCTCACTAATTTTATAAATAATTTTTTATAAAATAATGAAAAAAATCTCTTTAACCAGAATCTTACAATATTAAAATGCATTTTTAAGGTAGAACATATTGCAGCATTGTTATACAGAGTTGTTTTTTTCCTGATCCCTGCCCCTCTAACAGGCCAGCTTGTATGGATATCATTTACTCCCAGCATGTCCAGGTATTTTAAAATATGCTTGGCAGAGTTGCAAAAAAAGGAATGTTCAGAGTCCGTAAAACTCATAAAGCAATTATTTTGGGTAAAACAAAAGGATAACTTCTATATTTTAAGGTGCATCAGCCTAGCATTGGCTGTAATTATTATGTTAATTTTTGCATGTCTGTCAATTTGATATATTTATTAAATGGGACCTTCTCTACTTCACTTTAATAGGCTCAAGAATTTTAGATTGATTGGATCCTTGAGCTTTTCTAGATCTCGTTTGCTAGAGTTTTTAATTTGGAATCCTATCTTTAGAAACAGATTGTCATACTTAAGCCAATGCTAGAGACCATATCTGCAGCCTGAAGAACTTTTTTGGTTCTTAATTAACTTAGGATGTATTCATATTCCAGGCATTATTTAATTGCTATAATATATTTCAGTACCCTCATTTTTGTTGGCATCTAAAGGGACCGGCCTGGGTTTCAATCTAAAATAAACTTACAAATAGCTGATGGGATAGTGGCAATTCTGACCTTGTTTGCTTTTATTTTTATTTTTTAAGGATGGAGTAAAAATGGAGGAGATTGTTGAAGGCTGCACTGGCGCTCTTCACATTCTGGCCAGGGAACCCATGAACCGCATGGAAATCTACAGGCTCAACACCATCCCCTTGTTTGTACAGGTGAGTGCTTGTAATTTACAAACTGCTTTTGCAACAATACTAAGCTTCTGGGACAATCAAGCACAGCCAGAAGAGGGTGTAACATATATCTGTTAATCAGCGGGAGGTCCTGACTCCAATGCCAAGCTCCAGTTCCAGAGCTCTAAATAAGTTTTACAGTTCCCATGATACATCCACAGAATTTTTTTTATGTCTTATGGACCACTGCAGTGATCATTTTGTTCAGTATCTTCGCTAAGAAAAAATGTGAGGTCAGGGAGAGCGTGACAACTGAAGTGGGTTGCCAGTTCCTTCTCCAGTGGACCACTGTCTGACCTTTCTGCTATGACTTTCCTATCTTGGGTAATCCCTCATGCCATAGCTCACGGCTTCATTGAAATGCACACGCTCCTTCAGCCGATAAGGTAGCAATCTAGAAAGGGCAGTGTTCATATAATGGGTTAATTAGTTTATTTAATAACTGATTTGAAATAAAAGCAGTATTTGGAGACAAATCAGTGTAGTGTTCAAAGTTTTACATTTGGATTCTAGTTTGACTTCAGCAAAGCGGGCACCTAGAGGGGATGTCCTGATAGTGGCCAGGGCAGGTATTTCCTTACTCCATAGATACTTAATATGGGTCTAGAGAAGCAGACCCAAGTTTCAAATATAAGTTTATTTTTATTTTTTAAAGCTAAAATTCATTTTTGGATATAAATTTTTTTTTTTTTTTTATTTAAAAAGTTTTATTTTTATTCTCTCCATGACTGTGGCCCTTAATTCCCAAGTGTGCCATCTAAATTTATAGGGACATTTTAACAAGTTCTCTGCCAGCCATATACTGCATAAGGAATTCTAAATATGCCAGGATGTGAAAAAAAAAATATGCTGTCTCTATGCTTCCAAATACTCAATGTCACGCCAGTCCCCAGGTGCTGGCGCTGGCACATAATAGATTAGTATGGGAGTTCAGAACTGACTGCACGCTGGCTGCCATTAATTAGTAATCTGTGCAGCTAATTGCTCCATTAAACGGATCCATATTTCTGGCACAGAGGTGGGCTAAGTGACTTCTGCAGTGTTTGAGGGGGTGGGTATCTGCTGATGTAATGCCACCTGCTGGTGTACAAATGTGTCAACACCGCGCTCTGGAGTTCTGCACTTAGTGTGCACCCTGCTTTCCAGTATAATTATGCAAAGTACCTCAATAGGGCACCCATTAAACTAAGAATGTTGTGAATATTCCTATGAAGTGTCCATTGGTGTGCGCTTTCAGACACATGTGCATGTTATTTTTTGTCATTGCAGTAAGCTTAATGGACAACAGAAACTGCATTTAAAATGGCCAGTTGTGGGAAAAAATAATTTAGTTTTCTCATTTGTGATGAGATATTGCATTAACAGTTCTAGCTTATTAAATATGTTTGGGGGGGGGGGAGAAAGTTTGCTGTACTCTTTCCTCTAGGCTATATCCTCCTGATAACACCCCCAGATCTATGTAGAAGACTTGGTTTCACATTACACCAGATTCAGAAAACCTGCTCTATACCAGTCTGTAATATCAAATACTTTATCAATTAAACTGTATTTTAAATAACTACATTTTCCTACAATAACCTTAACGCTGAGGTTTGTCATTTTTGGCTGTTGGTCAGCATTTCTGATCACCACATCTCTTGCTTATATGAGATCATTGCCAATAATTACGGATTACCCTACCTGGGTTCATTGTGTTCAGTTTTAGACAGGACTGCACACGCTCTCTGCGATCTGAGCATGCACAGTCTTTAGTCTTTTCAGATGACAATGGGCCTAGAGCCCCAGGCGGGTATTTGGTAATTTAAAGTTCGTTCTAAAAATATAGGAAATTTGTTTCCAGGTGGGTCAAAGTCTAATGGCTAAAAGTTGCAACAACAAAAAAAGTGCTAATTAAAAATCTGTGTCCCAACAATGTAATGTTATCCTGTGGATTGTGTCTGCCATCTTGTGGTTCTTAGTCTAGATTCCTAAAGTTAGTGAGGAATTGCTGTTTGTAATTTTATTTATTTGACACTTTTTTTTTTTTTCTTCTCCCTCCCTACTCAGCTCTTGTATTCCCCTGTTGAGAATATCCAGCGTGTGGCCGCTGGCGTCCTGTGTGAACTGGCACAAGACAAGGAGGCCGCAGACACCATTGACGCTGAGGGAGCTTCTGCCCCACTCATGGAACTGCTGCATTCCCGTAATGAGGGCACAGGTGAGAATAAGATCCGGGCGCCATCTGTAGGAAATGATGATAATAAATTAGTTGGCGTATGCCCACATTGTTACTAAACATACCCCCTTTCGCACAGCCACCTATGCCGCTGCCGTTCTCTTCCGTATCTCTGAAGACAAGAACCCAGATTACAGGAAACGCGTATCCGTTGAACTCACAAACGCCATCTTCCGCCAGGACCCGGCAGCTTGGGAAGCAGTAAGTGGCTTTATTATTAACCAAAGATCGCAATAATCGTTTCTGGGAAGCAGGAGATAAGTAACTTATTTTTAGACATTAAAATGGGAACATTAATGTACTATTGCATACATAGTGTTTTTACGGGAGAAAAGCGCGACCTTTTTCTTGTCAGGTCTGTAGCAATACTGAACTATAAGTGGAATATACAATAAACATATTTATACTGCAATACTTTTTTTTTTTCCATCTGCATCAGAGGGCTAACAAAGATACATCAAACTATGTGTAGTAGATTTTTTAAAAAGACCTTTCAGTTTTATTATATTTTGTTCCTTAAAAAGTCAGGTTAGTGACACTACCATAATCTCAAGTGCTCATCTATTTACTATGTGCATGCATACATACACCTATATATTGGGTAGAAAATAATTTTATTTAGTGTTTTTTTTTCCAAAGTATATTGAGAACTGACTTTCCATTTTATCTCCCCAGGCACAGAGTATGATTCCTCTCAGTGACCCTTACCCAGATGAGATGGAGAATTACCGCTCCATGTACCCTGAGGACATCCCATTGGACCCCATGGGAGATATGGACATGGAGTATCCCGGGGACGCTTACAGTGAGCATGGGAGGATGCCCTATTCTGATAACATGATCGCCTAAAGCCACTTGCACAAGGTATCTATCATCTAGAAGCAGACTCTTGTACCGGTGGTTTGGGGCCATAATCCGGACAGGTAGCTCAGAGATCACACTAATAGTTTTCAGATGCTTCTCTGTAAGGAAAACTAGTCGTATTGGCAGCTTTTGCCCAGCTTAAAGTCCTGTATCTCAATTAAACCATTCAATAGAACTCCTAATTATTTTTTTTAAATGGCTTAACCTGTATTGGCAGAAAATGAGATGATAATGTCCCTATATAGACCTCCAACAAGGAATAGAAGTAATAACATCACAATATAGACTCCTCATCAGAAATAGAGGTACTAATGTCACTAGTCGTGCCCAGTACGAGCTGTTCCAAACACTGTAAAGTTACATAGTAAATGAGGTTGACAGTTCAAACTTTTTAAATCTCCTCTGATCTTTGTAATATGTGGATTAAGGGGGGGATAAAATTCCTTTCTGATCTCAGATACTGGCGATTAGATTTCTCCCAGGATCAATACTCCTTCTCTGATAACCCTGAATGAAGAAGACAAAAACCCACAAAAAGTTATACAAATGTAATGGGCCAGTTACCTCACCATAAGTGCTCTTCTTAGTGTGAAAGAGCACAAGACGTAATGAAAAATATGAAGTACAAGCTGTTTAGACTTGCACATAGCATAATGTGGTGAATAGATATCACTGGCTGCATTACCGCTGCCACACCAGTTAAACGTTTGAATCATTTTATTATGCTAGGTGCAGAATTAAAATAAATAAAACAAATAAAATTAAAAAAAAAGACCCGCTTATTGCCAGGTCAAATGCAACAAAGACCAACATTTATTTCCATGTCCCTTTTTTAAGCTGTATATATTTTATCTGTGTACATGCCATTTCTAACTCAAATTTATTTTTACTTTCAGATCTTTTTTTAACAGAAGAGTGACCCAAGACAAAGTGCCTATAATAAATGTTCCTTCCCTTCTCCATAAGCCTTCGATTTATCCCCCCTTTTTTTTTTTTTTTTTTTTTTAAAGAGCTTTTTATTTGATAGAAATTTGCACGGGGGTGTATTTTTTGTGAAGACCCCCTCTGCTTTTGGGGCCCTGCTTTTTAGAAAGCTGCTTTATTAACCCAAGTCTTCTGCGACCTAAAGGTTAATAAGTTATAGTTCCGTAGATCTTAAATCCTGAAAGCTTGTGTTGACCTAACGCCTTCTTTTTTCTATATATTATAAATATATATATAAATATATTTCATTTTTTTAAAGATTTTAATATGGTGCAAAAGGCTTTCACCCTCTTTATTTTTACATTCCCTTGTTTTTTGTTTTTATTTTAATGCTTTTACGCTAGTGAACTTCAGAAATACATATATACATTCACAGGGTTGTCGTCATAGCGCCAGAATTAAAGAAGCAGTACACACAAGAAATTGTAACCTTTTGCAGCTACAGGGATAGATACCCTAGACAGGTTGGTTATCTGTTAAGTAGAAATTAATTTTGTGAATAAATACATTTAAAAAAAAAGTATTTGTTTTGTGTCCTTTTTTGTAATTTATTCTTTTTTTTTTTTCATTTTTTTTTTTTTTTTTTTTTAAATCTTGCCACCAAGCTTGTGTTTGGGTCAGTGTAATGAATAATTATTGGCAGATAACTCCCTCATATGCGTTAATTATTAGGTCAGATGGATTTTATGAGAGCTATAACTATAGTTTTGCCTTTACTATAGTTGAGCAGTGCCACAATTAAAATATTAGGTGCTATCCTTTAGCCAACATAAACCTTCAGAAGTGATCGAGTAAAGAGCAGGCTTATGACCCCAGAAGGTCCTCCTCACTGGAAGGCTCACTGGTTGTTGTCCTAAATCTGGATAGAATATGATAGAAGGAAACAAAGATCATCCAAAAGAAATACCTTAGGAGGTACAATTCCTTGCTGGAACTAGTGGCACACAATATATCCTCTGTATTTCTTCATACAGAGGTTTACATTCTCCTTCAAAGGATAGAATTATACCTGTTCATCTAGGATATACTGTAAGTCTAAAAATGTGTTAAACTATTATTATTATTATTATTATTATCATTTATTTGTATCGCGCCAACATATTCCGTAGCGCTGTACAGGGGAGGAGAACAAGGAAATATACAACATACATTATTGACAAAAGCATGGATGGCCCTGTTTTGAGCTTCAAATCTTGTAAAAGTGCTTTTTCACAAAGCACCCCACAGGATTAGACACTCGCCACTTACAATCTAAAGGTAATGGAAGAGACAGAGACCTGGGAAGGGTAGATAAGGAAAAGCAAGGTTAGGAAGGAAGTGAGAGGTACATAGGAAGGAAATTGTGAAAGTAAAGAGGTTAGGTTATCCATTCGTTAGAGAGGGAAAATATGTGATATAAGTGATTGGCACTATTATGTAATATGGTATCTGCCCCTAGTGGTCAGATAATGTAACCTGTAGATGGAAATGTCAGGAGACACATAGTTTAACCACATCTTAAGTAGAAGTAGTTCATGGGAGGGTAAAAGAGGAGAGGAGGACATGAGAGCTGAGATGGTTGTGTTGGAGACAAAAGTTGCAGAAGTTAAGAAGAGTCTGAGGAAAAGGCAGGAGGATATGAGGAAGAAGCAGGCAAGAGGAAACATTCTGTAAAGGGTTAATAGGAAAGGGTAGCAGAAGCTGCTAATTGGTCAGGTGTAGAAGATTAGTGTGACTCAATAAATTAAAGCTAACACAGGGTGGGCTGGGTGAGGGGCAGGGAGGGAGGGGATTGAGCCAGGGAGATAGTGAGAAGAAGCCCAGAAGAGTCTGAGATAGAGGGGATGTTCTTAGCAGCCTTGAGCCAGGGAGATAGTGAGAAGAAGCCCAGAAGAGTCTGAGATAGAGGGGATGTTCTTAGCAGCCTTGAGCCAGGGAGATAGTGAGAAGAAGCCCAGAAGAGTCTGAAAGCAAATGGAGATAAATTTAAGATGGGGTATAGTTTTGCTGGCCAAAACACATGGCTAGCAATCAATGCAAATGATGGGGGATGGTACAGAGGAAATACAATTATATCTAGATAATAAAAAATAAAATGGCTATGTCAGCAGATATAATAAACAGATATTAATCACAAAATTGATAAATATCCAGGAACAATGGTAGAAAATCCTCAGAAGTCCAGATACCTGAGATAGAGGGGATGTTCTTAGCAGCCTTGAGCCAGGGAGATAGTGAGAAGAAGCCCAGAAGAGTCTGAAAGCAAATGGAGATAAATTTAAGATGGGGTATAGTTTTGCTGGCCAAAACACATGGCTAGCAATCAATGCAAATGATGGGGGATGGTACAGAGGAAATACAATTATATCTAGATAATAAAAAATAAAATGGCTATGTCAGCAGATATAATAAACAGATATTAATCACAAAATTGATAAATATCCAGGAACAATGGTAGAAAATCCTCAGAAGTCCAGATACCTGAGATAGAGGGGATGTTCTTAGCAGCCTTGAGCCAGGGAGATAGTGAGAAGAAGCCCAGAAGAGTCTGAAAGCAAATGGAGATAAATTTAAGATGGGGTATAGTTTTGCTGGCCAAAACACATGGCTAGCAATCAATGCAAATGATGGGGGATGGTACAGAGGAAATACAATTATATCTAGATAATAAAAAATAAAATGGCTATGTCAGCAGATATAATAAACAGATATTAATCACAAAATTGATAAATATCCAGGAACAATGGTAGAAAATCCTCAGAAGTCCAGATACCTGAGATAGAGGGGATGTTCTTAGCAGCCTTGAGCCAGGGAGATAGTGAGAAGAAGCCCAGAAGAATCTGAGATAGAGGGGATGTTCTTAGCAGCCTTGAGCCAGGGAGATAGTGAGAAGAAGCCCAGAAGAGTCTGAAAGCAAATGGAGATAAATTTAAGATGGGGTATAGTTTTGCTGGCCAAAACACATGGCTAGCAATCAATGCAAATGATGGGGGATGGTACAGAGGAAATACAATTATATCTAGATAATAAAAAATAAAAAATAAAATGGCTATGTCAGCAGATATAATAAACAGATATTAATCACAAAATTGATAAATATCCAGGAACAATGGTAGAAAATCCTCAGAAGTCCAGATACCTGAGATAGAGGGGATGTTCTTAGCAGCCTTGAGCCAGGGAGATAGTGAGAAGAAGCCCAGAAGAGTCTGAAAGCAAATGGAGATAAATTTAAGATGGGGTATAGTTTTGCTGGCCAAAACACATGGCTAGCAATCAATGCAAATGATGGGGGATGGTACAGAGGAAATACAATTATATCTAGATAATAAAAAATAAAAAATAAAATGGCTATGTCAGCAGATATAATAAACAGATATTAATCACAAAATTGATAAATATCCAGGAACAATGGTAGAAAATCCTCAGAAGTCCAGATACCTGAGATAGAGGGGATGTTCTTAGCAGCCTTGAGCCAGGGAGATAGTGAGAAGAAGCCCAGAAGAGTCTGAGATAGAGGGGATGTTCTTAGCAGCCTTGAGCCAGGGAGATAGTGAGAAGAAGCCCAGAAGAGTCTGAAAGCAAATGGAGATAAATTTAAGATGGGGTATAGTTTTGCTGGCCAAAACACATGGCTAGCAATCAATGCAAATGATGGGGGATGGTACAGAGGAAATACAATTATATCTAGATAATAAAAAATAAAAAATAAAATGGCTATGTCAGCAGATATAATAAACAGATATTAATCACAAAATTGATAAATATCCAGGAACAATGGTAGAAAATCCTCAGAAGTCCAGATACCTGAGATAGAGGGGATGTTCTTAGCAGCCTTGAGCCAGGGAGATAGTGAGAAGAAGCCCAGAAGAGTCTGAGATAGAGGGGATGTTCTTAGCAGCCTTGAGCCAGGGAGATAGTGAGAAGAAGCCCAGAAGAGTCTGAAAGCAAATGGAGATAAATTTAAGATGGGGTATAGTTTTGCTGGCCAAAACACATGGCTAGCAATCAATGCAAATGATGGGGGATGGTACAGAGGAAATACAATTATATCTAGATAATAAAAAATAAAATGGCTATGTCAGCAGATATAATAAACAGATATTAATCACAAAATTGATAAATATCCAGGAACAATGGTAGAAAATCCTCAGAAGTCCAGATACCTGAGATCGAGGGGATGTTCTTAGCAGCCTTGAGCCAGGGAGATAGTGAGAAGAAGCCCAGAAGAGTCTGAAAGCAAATGGAGATAAATTTAAGATGGGGTATAGTTTTGCTGGCCAAAACACATGGCTAGCAATCAATGCAAATGATGGGGGATGGTACAGAGGAAATACAATTATATCTAGATAATAAAAAATAAAAAATAAAATGGCTATGTCAGCAGATATAATAAACAGATATTAATCACAAAATTGATAAATATCCAGGAACAATGGTAGAAAATCCTCAGAAGTCCAGATACCTGAGATAGAGGGGATGTTCTTAGCAGCCTTGAGCCAGGGAGATAGTGAGAAGAAGCCCAGAAGAATCTGAGATAGAGGGGATGTTCTTAGCAGCCTTGAGCCAGGGAGATAGTGAGAAGAAGCCCAGAAGAGTCTGAAAGCAAATGGAGATAAATTTAAGATGGGGTATAGTTTTGCTGGCCAAAACACATGGCTAGCAATCAATGCAAATGATGGGGGATGGTACAGAGGAAATACAATTATATCTAGATAATAAAAAATAAAAAATAAAATGGCTATGTCAGCAGATATAATAAACAGATATTAATCACAAAATTGATAAATATCCAGGAACAATGGTAGAAAATCCTCAGAAGTCCAGATACCTGAGATAGAGGGGATGTTCTTAGCAGCCTTGAGCCAGGGAGATAGTGAGAAGAAGCCCAGAAGAGTCTGAGATAGAGGGGATGTTCTTAGCAGCCTTGAGCCAGGGAGATAGTGAGAAGAAGCCCAGAAGAGTCTGAAAGCAAATGGAGATAAATTTATGATGGGGTATAGTTTTGCTGGCCAAAACACATGGCTAGCAATCAATGCAAATGATGGGGGATGGTACAGAGGAAATACAATTATATCTAGATAATAAAAAATAAAAAATAAAATGGCTATGTCAGCAGATATAATAAACAGATATTAATCACAAAATTGATAAATATCCAGGAACAATGGTAGAAAATCCTCAGAAGTCCAGATACCTGAGATAGAGGGGATGTTCTTAGCAGCCTTGAGCCAGGGAGATAGTGAGAAGAAGCCCAGAAGAGTCTGAGATAGAGGGGATGTTCTTAGCAGCCTTGAGCCAGGGAGATAGTGAGAAGAAGCCCAGAAGAGTCTGAGAGAGAGGGGATGTTCTTAGCAGCCTTGAGCCAGGGAGATAGTGAGAAGAAGCCCAGAAGAGTCTGAGATAGAGGGGATGTTCTTAGCAGCCTTGAGCCAGGGAGATAGTGAGAAGAAGCCCAGAAGAGTCTGAGATAGAGGGGATGTTCTTAGCAGCCTTGAGCCAGGGAGATAGTGAGAAGAAGCCCAGAAGAGTCTGAAAGCAAATGGAGATAAATTTAAGATGGGGTATAGTTTTGCTGGCCAAAACACATGGCTAGCAATCAATGCAAATGATGGGGGATGGTACAGAGGAAATACAATTATATCTAGATAATAAAAAATAAAAAATAAAATGGCTATGTCAGCAGATATAATAAACAGATATTAATCACAAAATTGATAAATATCCAGGAACAATGGTAGAAAATCCTCAGAAGTCCAGATACCTGAGATAGAGGGGATGTTCTTAGCAGCCTTGAGCCAGGGAGATAGTGAGAAGAAGCCCAGAAGAGTCTGAGATAGAGGGGATGTTCTTAGCAGCCTTGAGCCAGGGAGATAGTGAGAAGAAGCCCAGAAGAGTCTGAGATAGAGGGGATGTTCTTAGCAGCCTTGAGCCAGGGAGATAGTGAGAAGAAGCCCAGAAGAGTCTGAGATAGAGGGGATGTTCTTAGCAGCCTTGAGCCAGGGAGATAGTGAGAAGAAGCCCAGAAGAGTCTAATATCCATATATGGAGAAACCTATATGAAGGAAACTACACCTGCTATAAATCCTCTCCTAGGCCATAACATATGGCCTATGAGAAGATTGGGGCTCTCGCTAGCCGCAATCACTGATGCCGGTTGGGAAGCCTTACAAATAATGTAATAGCCAATATGTAAAGACAATAAGATCTCTACTTTTTGAGCCACAGTCGTTTTGTTACTGGCAGCTTTTTTAAAGGCTATTCTTATAATGAATGCATATTTTACTATGTATTATACCTGCCTACTTATTATTATGTTATATATTATTTATGTTGATTGTTTAATAAAGCGATTATAAGCTCTGTTACTGCCTAAAATCAACAAGTGTTTTCTGTATGGATCTGCCCACTGCAGTATGTGAAGTGTAGTGTCCTAGCCTATCGGGGATTGCGTCTTGGCATCTTGTTGCTGAGATGGTCACTGATTGGTTAGTGTGAGTCACAGATAGTACAGCAGACTTTGTCTGTGAGCTGCCGAGGGCAGTAAGTGCTCATTGCACAAATCACACCAAATCATGGATGCTTCCAGGTTCTAGCAAAGTCATAAACATTTCCACCTATTTATTTTTACACACAAAATCTATATATCTCTATAGATTGATCTATGCACCTTCCATGCCCTGAGGGGTGTGAAAAATCACCTGGAGAACAGGACCACCCAGAATTTGTATCCGCAGCAGTGCTGTGTAGTAGGACGCCATCTTTAGCTTTCTCGTATTCTGTATTCCACTAGGAGAACATGTATTCCCCACTTCTCTCTCCTATATGTGATTTATTGGTTGGTTTGAGGTCTCTTTTTCCAAAACTCTCACGGCACAAGCCAGAAACCAACCTCCCACATAGACCAGCTGTACAAGACTGTGAGTCCTGGCACCGCATCTAAGACATGGGCCAGGCTTCAAAACCTGTACCAAGGAAAGCAGCGTGCCCGTCCCTGCCAGACAATGCGGGATGAGACAACATAATCTTGTATTTGCCATCATTAATATAAAACTGCAGGTTTTAAACATCATAATTTCTGTCCCATTAAAGCTGAAAGTGCCAACATTTTCTGCAAAGGGGTTTGCAAAGCAGAATAAAGTAGAGGGTACAAACAGAATTTGTCTTTGTAATTTGCCAAGGTAAGTAGAAGTGCAGGTACAATACAAATATGAGATATAGGTCTGTAGACCACTTGGTGCAACAGAAGAGATCTGCTCGGAAGAGCTTACAGTCTAGAAGGCAAAGTTTTTGGTGTGATAAGGAGGATGATGGATAAAAGATGACAGTGTGTAAGACCATAGAAGGTGTCTGGATTTGTAGGTGTGAGTGATACAGGATCGCGGCACATTATTATGACCACTGCCTACTTTTGATGTCGGCACGTAGCCTATGAAATACAGCACGTCATGAGCTGGGCTGGTCGATATGAGGTGACATATAGGCGTTCTGCAAACATATGAACAGTCGTGGTCATTGGTAAAATGCAATTTTTCTGGCTTTCAAAAGGGGATGGTCATTGGCTTTTGTGCAGTTTGTGAACTGTTCTCGTGCTGCTGTGATTAAAGTGACTGCACAAATGGCACGTTGCAAATAAATGATTTGGAAACTGCGGAGCACCACATGTCATTGAGGTCAGAGTTGAACATCCGCTGTGAGAGCGCTACAGTTTAGCAATTCCCCCATTCAAGCGATCCAGGGGGCTACCATACGGGTGTGTAAAATGACAGTACAGTGACCTTGTTGCGTATGGGGCTCCGAAGCAAACGGCTGGTCACTACACCTATGTGCCAAAGTTGGACCTTTTCTGGCATTGGATTGCTTTCTCTGAGCAGAAACGATCACTCAATCGGCTGGACGGATGTTAGAGTGTCAGGCGCGAAACCGCAGAGAACAAACACTCTGCAATCATTATTGGAAAAACACAAGCTGGTGGCGACAGCGTTATGGTCTGGGGAATGTTTTTCTTTGCATTCTCTGGATCCACTCATACATCTGGAAAGCACTTTCATCTGATTGGGTTATCTATCCATCCCTGCAGATCAAGTGCACCCATGGAATGGTTGAAGGAGCATGACTTAGACTTTCAAGTACTTAAAGAGAATAGGGGGTGGGGAGAGAGAGAGAGCACCAATTCCTAGTGCAAAATAACCAATATATTGTAATCCCAAACCCTTGTTTACAGAGATCAGTAGGTAAAGCTCTCACCTTTTCTAACCTCAGTCTGAGGTATATTAGACGTCCCAACACTTGTTGGCTTGTAGGTTGGTGGTACTTTCCTCTGTGAATGTCTTATCTCATATTCTTCCAATAGTGTGGGTATTAGGGTAATGTATCTGTGTACTTTTCAGAGCATGGGGAATATTACAACACTATCAATATATAGTGGTACCCGAATATAAATATTTTGGCCGGGTATAATATATCCCCTTTGGAGTAATAGGTGTCTATAATCAAAATCACATGTATCGTATATAGTTGTGAGCATGCGGGTTGTTGCTAATGCTGCAGGCTCGTGTAGCAAGCCTGCGGCCCGTTGCTAGCAAGGAGCGCCTTTGGTGCTCCTTGCCAGCAACGGCGGACCTCGCAAAATTTATGGACTTATGACGCAAAAATACAAGACGCGTTACGACCCATTACGACTTCGCAAAAATACGACCTTACCGCCCGAAACCTGCGCACATGAAAACATTAAAAACACAAATACACACAACAAATACATAAAAAGGTTACCTACAGGAAGGAGAGGCACCCAGGACCTCAATTTCACTTGAAATAAAAGAAAATGAAAATCCCCCTAAGCGAGAGAAAAAATGGGCGTGGAAAAAACGCGAAAACGAGTCTACAGGACTCTAAAGACGCAAAACACCTAAGAATTTTCCGAAAGACATACAAGAATCGAAAACAAGGACGCAACCTGCGGACCCGAAAAACATTACAAACACAATAAATACACACAACAAACACATAAAAAGCTTACCCACAGCAAGGGGGGCACCCAGGACCTCTTAGACACCCGAAAATCACCTAAGCTGCCGAACAAAACAAACAAGGCTAAAGGACCCTAAACACGCAAAACACCACCAAACACCTACGGATTTTCCGAAAAAGTCGGACGACATCCGAAAACAAGGACGCAAAATCAGCCACAGCCGCATACCACACATTAGGCGCCATCTTAGAAGACTAACTTATACAATGCGGAAGTACGCAGCTACCCTAACGGATTTGCCTCGCGCACGCACACTATTACACTACACACATTCATGGCACTTACACAGCAGCTCCACAGCACTGATGCTGCAGCAACATGAAAACAGATTGCCAGCTCTTCAACACAATGCTGCATATATTACTTCAAAATAGGTAAAGTATATGAATTTCTTATTTTATTTATTCATTGCCATACCAAAAAAAAAAAACGCTGCTCATAGCACACAAACAACCAAGAGCCTCGCAATGAGCGCCAAAGGATCTTGGAACACCAACAAAATGAATTTCTCACACAAACATTACCTGCCTTACAATCTTATTGCCGTCATTTTTTGACGGGCAAGTCGCTAGTACTATATAAAACATGGTTTCGATATAAATACTCCATTTATTCAATGATTGTAAAAAAAAATAAAAAAAATAAAAACTTAAATATAATATATGTTCAATAGCGAAAAAAATAAAAATGGCAAATTATACAGTGACTCTAATATTAAAAAATAGGAAAAATACTGATATGATGCGTTTCCTCACTTTTATCCTGTGGCTCTTTCATTGATTAAAAATAACTGTGTACAAAATATACATACATATATTGTATATTCATCGTATATCCACACCGTTCTAATATTCACAATCATATTGTATAGAGTGGGCATCAGAATATATAGTGATATAGATATATAGAGAGATATATAGAGAGAAACGAGTAGGTTGGTAGGTATATAAATATAATTCTGGAAGGGGAAATATGGAGATAACAGATATATACACACAAATATAGATACATACACACACACACACACAAACAACACACACTGTTGCTCGAAGACATTTGTAAATAAAACAATAATAATAATAAAACAACTCTAATGATGTCACTGTTGCTTGAAAACATTTGTAAATAAATAGACATACATATATACACATACAGTGGATATAAAAAGTCTACACACCCCTGTTAAAATGTCAGGTTTCTGTGCTGTAAAAAAATGAGACAAAGATAAATCATTTCAGAACTTTTTCCACCTTTAATGTGACCTATAAACTGTACAACTCAATTGAAAAACAAACTGAAATCTTTTAGGTAGAACAAATATAAAAATAAAATAATATGGTTGCATAAGTCTGCACACCCTTAAACTAATACTTTGTTGAAGCACCTTTTGATTTTATTACAGCACTCAGTCTTTTTGGGTATGAGTCTATCAGCATGGCACATTTTGACTTGGAAAGATTTGCCCACTCTTCTTTGCAAAAACACTCCAAATCTGTCAGATTGCGAGGGCATCTCCTGTGCACAGCCCTCTTCAGATCACCCCACAGATTTTCAATCGGATTCAGGTCTGGGCTCTGGCTGGGCCATTCCAAAACTTTAATCTTCTTCTGGTGAAGCCATTCCTTTGTTGATTTGGATGTATGCTTTGGGTCATTGTCATGCTGAAAGATGAAGTTCCTCTTCATGTTCAGCTTTCTAGCAGAAGCCTGAAGGTTTTGTGCCAATATTGACTGGTATTTGGAACTGTTCATAATTACCTCTATCTTAACTAAGGCCCCAGTTCCAGCTGAAGAAAAACAGCCCCAAAGCATGATGCTGCCACCACCATGCTTCACTGTGGGTATGGTGTTCTTTTGGTGATGTGCAGTGTTGTTTTTGCGCCAAACATATCTTTTGGAATTATGGCCAAAAAGTTCAACCTTGGTTTCATCAGACCATAACACCTTTTCCCACATGCTTTTGGGAGACTTCAGATGTGTTTTTGCAAAATGTAGCCTGGCTTGGATGTTTTCCTTCGTAAGAAAAGGCTTTTGTCTTGCCACTCTACCCCATAACCCAGACATATGAAGAATACGGGAGATTGTTGTCACATGTACCACACAGCCAGTACTTGCCAGATATTCCTGCAGCTCCTTTAATGTTGCTGTAGGCCTCTTGGTAGCCTCCCAGACCAGTTTTCTTCTCATCTTTTCATCAATTTTGGAGGGAGCTCCAGTTCTTGGTAATGGCACTGTTGTGCCATATTTTCTCCACTTGATGATGACTGTCTTCACTGTGTTCCATGGTATATCTAATGCCTTGGAAATTCTTTTGTACCCTTCTCCTGACTGATACCTTTTAACAATGAGATCCCTCTGATGCTTTGGAAGCTCTCTGCGGACCATGGCTTTTGCTGTGGGATGCGACTAAGAAAATTTCAGGAAAGACCAACTAGAGCAGCTGAACTTTATTTGGGGTTAATCAGAGGCACTTTAAATGATGGCAGGCGTATGCTGACTCCTATTTAACATGATTTGGAATGTGATTGCTTAATTCTGAACACAGCTA
The DNA here is from genome assembly GCA_027410445.1 of Discoglossus pictus. Lineage (NCBI taxonomy): Eukaryota > Metazoa > Chordata > Amphibia > Anura > Alytidae > Discoglossus > Discoglossus pictus. The sequence continues at coordinate 35,238,270 of CM050174.1, forward strand.
CATCCCCAGTTATAAGAGGGTGTGCAGACTTATGCAACCACATTATTTTTCTTTTTTTTCTTCCTCCAACTAAATGATTTCAGTTTGTTTTTCAATTGAGTTGTACAGTTTATAGGTCACATTAAAGGTGGACAAAATTCTGAAATGATTTATCTTTGTCTAATTTTTTTAGAGCACAGAAACCTGACATTTTAACAGGGGTGTGTAGACTTTTTAAATCTACTGTATATATAAAAAAATAAAATAGGACCGTGCCTCCTTTGCGAGGCATATAAAGAATAGCATGTACACTGAGGTTTACTGTACGGATGTAATGTGTGGATTGTGAATTGGAAATTATGTGCCCACATCTACGTGTTTGATTTTTCAATAACTGGCGGTCAATGGCGCCAGATATATCTTTACCTACAGATATATTAATAACCTATCTATGGATACAAGCTAATTGTACATACATATATGTCTTATAAAAAAAGATAAGATGATCAATGAAAGGACAAAAGTATGAATAAAAAGTAATACGAAAGATTAGCGGTACAATGCAAGAAATAGTTCAGGGGCTATGGCACTGTCAGGTCTAGGTGAGTAAAAAAGCTGCCAAGTCTATATCCCGGTTTAATCCATATGGTTCCTAAGGTGTGAATCCATTTGGTTTCTTTTCGTCTGAGTGCCAATAGTCTGTTTCCTCCTCTTCTTTCTGTTTTAACATGTTCTACCACTTGCACTGTTACTTCTTTCATTTGTTTATTGCGTTATTTTGTCATTTGGGCTGAGAAGCCGATGGTGAGAGTGGTAGATGTGTTCACAAAATCTTTCTTTTAAGCATCTTTGTGCGTCCCACATATTGATGGCCGCAATGACAGGTGATCACATATATAACAAAGTTTGTATTACACTTGGTGAATTTTCAATTCCTTCTTTTCTTAGTTGATCTAATGATGTTCCTCTCACTTTTCTTTAGATACAGACATGTGCTGCATCTTTGAGTACTGCATCTATATGTACCGGTGGTATTCCTATTCAGAAATGTTAGTTTTGTCTGTTTCTTAAGGCACCTTAAATCACTCGGTGCTAAGACATTCTTAAAATTGGAGATTCTCCTGTAGGTAACTGATGGAATATCTGGTAATTCATTCTTTAGTAATGGATCCGCCATCAAAATGGGCCATATTTTTTTGAAACTCAGTTATCTTGTTCGTTGCCCCATTGAACTGCAGTCGTTATTCCCTTTTAGAGTTTGTTGTTTCTTCTTAATAAGATATTTTCTATTGAGGTTACAGGACTTTTCTTTAGCTTCTTGAACCACTTTGGGATCATAACCTTATCCAGAAATTGCTTAGTAAGCCCTATACTTTCTTGATCGAAGTCTGTTAATGTTGTGCAGTTTCTCCTGATCCTCCTGAACTGATCAAATGGTATGTTCTTAATCCACTTTCGATCATGACCGCTACTAGGGTGAAGAAACCCGTTTGTATCAGTAGGTTTAGCATAGAGAGTGGCAGAAACATGCCCTTCTTTCCCCATCAAGACAATGTCCAAGAATGGTATTGAAGGTTTATCTGAATTCATGGTGAAAGACAAGTTCATATGGTTTTTATTAACGTATTTCAGGAAATTATCTATCTCCTCAGTATCACGTTCTTCCCATATGATCAAGATATCGTCAATATATATTTTCCAACAGATTATATTTCTCTTGTAGGGGTTGTTATTCCAAATAAAGATATCTTCCCATAAGCCCATGTAGATGTTGGCGATGTTGGGGGCAAATGTGGTGCCCATGGCCGTTCCTTTAATTTGGAGGAAAAATGTATCTTCAAACATAAAATAATTGTGTTTTAAGATGAATGAGATGGAATCAGTAATGAATAAGACTTCCAAACACTTCCCTGGCCTCCAGATTCCCCAGACTTGAACCCAATCAAGCACTTGTGGGACCACCTCGATCGTCATGTTCTCTTTATGGATCCTCCACCACGTACTCTTCAGCAGCTGCTGGATGCACCTCAGTCTGCATGGCTCCAGATACCCTTGCCAACCTTCCAGCATCTTATTGACCATGCCGTCTAGTTCCTGTCTGTGCTGCACATGGTGGTTATTCGTGAGATTAGCTGGTGGTCATTATAATGTGACTCAACTGTGCACAATGCTGTAGAACAGGGATGGGCAAGTTTGGTCCAGGAGATCCTCACACAGGCCTGAATTTGAGAATATCCCTGCTACGGTGTAAAGGTGAGATTTATCACTTCTTCAGTCATTCTTATTGACTCACCTGTGCACAGAAAGGGACAAGACCTTTTGAGGTCCATGGCGGTCTTTGAAAAATAATGATCATTAATTTTCTTCTATTAAAAGCTCTGGCGCTAAGGATTGCCATGTTTTTAGCAGGTGAAATGGTTTGTTGCATTCAGTCTCCTCCTTCCTGTAAGGCAGATACATAGAAATATAATGGTAGCTCCCACTACAGCATACTTGAATAGAATAGCTAATAAATTAAAGGCTCTATTTGTTGTTCTACTTTCTAAAAATATTTAATCCATTATCAAGTGTAAACATTTGTATTTTTTTATTGCACTGTAATGTATTTCATGCTATATTAAACTACGTTAATCAAATCACTTACAAGAGCTTGAATTGTGAAAATAATCTAATGACTTTCTATTCTAAATCAAAGCATAGGTTGTAATTACTCATCTTCACCACAGGAGGGCACAACATAGGTTTAAATCTTAGCTACACAATTAAAGTTGCTCTGTAGTGTACATGTGTTATTTAGCACAAACTATAAATTAATGATTTGAAATTTTGTAATCATTAATTTAGAACAAATATCTCATTAACATACATGCTATATCCCTTAAAAGGCCACTGTAGCCATTTAAACTTGATTATGAGTTAAGAATCTTTAGGAAATTAAGTGGCACAGCTTTTAAATATTTAAGTTTTACATTTAACCACTCTTTTCTGTGTGGTTCTATTTTCTTTATTTGCTGCTATCTCATGAGCCCCTAAACTAATGATATTTGTCCTGTAGAAAGCACTACCAGTTTTAGATGTCACTTTCTCATTGTGGAGATAGAAGCTTCATCTGCATTCCAAGTCTCGTCCCACCTAAATAAGTTGATCAACAGAACAAGCGATTCCAACAGTAGTATAGTTAATTTCATTTTTTTTTTTAAACCACAGATCATCGTTAATTTTTCATAGGTGGTTGGTGTTGGATTGTAATATAATAAATATTCTATGTTGCATGCATACATACATACATACATACATACATACATATAGTATTGGGCACTTGCCTGTCTAGCCCCTTTTGTGGGGCACCTAGTGGGACTGCCACTAAGGCACAGCGAGATGCGGATCCCTGGATGATGGACGCTGGGAAATTGAGCCAAAGCATCGATTATGTGGTTAATGGCAACAATACATCAAAGGGACCTTGCTACAGTTCTTGACCCCTAATTGTCTTCATGGTTAACCACTACACTAAGGTGGCTTTCTAGTACCCACAACATCTAAAAGCAGGGTAATGGCAGGCGTGACTGGCACCTTTGGTAAAATGGGTGACCTTCAAATATCCACCAAAGGCGCCGGGCACTATGAGTACATGGAGATGGGCCACTGTCTTGGGCCAGGCCGGCAACCACCAGCCATGATTGTTCTATTCCCTCAATAGCTTTTATGCCAAAATGTTCTTATTTGGCCCCAACTCTCTGGCACTTGTTCCCATTTCAGGGCCGTCTCATTCCCATGCCCACTACCAGGCAACAAAACAGCTCTTGTCACTAATACCACAAGCAATTGGATACCATGCAGGTTTTCAATAGCTGACATTCATGTTTGTGTTGCCCCTCTGTGACGACCAGAGACGAGGGGTCCAAGTACACCTAATGCTCCTGCTTTAGCTTACAGGAACAATCTCCAGGTTCTGACATTATATTCATCTCAGCAATTCAGATGAGGACATCCTTCATGGAGAAGCAGAGAAATCAGATGAGCAACACGATTCAATGCGTGTAGAAACGGACTCTTTCTTCCTTTACATGGCTATTTAACAATTCCAGAAATAAACCATCCTCCAGTTCTAGCCCACCCACTTGGGCAAAATAGGCTTGCTTGATCTCCCCCTATGGTTTTCAGATCAAATCTGTTTTACACCCCCAGAAGGGCAATAAACTAACATCATACAGTAACCCCAACATTAATTATTGTGGCCCACACTACATTACACATAAAACATGTCCCAGTCCTTACAACAAGTCTCATGTCAATTGTATAAGCCTTTGTTATTAGCAACCAAAGTCCCCAATACCAGGGTCACTGTAGCCCCAAATTCAGTCATGACACCCACCTTGTTCTGCCCCTATAAATTATTTATTTCCAAAGAAAGTGAGCTTAGATTTGCTAACAAGTGACAGAGCTGACATCCATTTATTTAATTGGAAATCAATATGTATGTCTCGAGATCTGAACCCAGTAGAGTTCTAGCTGGTCCAAGCGCTGATACCCAACTCTCCTGATTGGAGCCTACCCACCGCAATTCCCTTTATGGCCGGAAGTCTGTACCATCAGATGCATGTAATCATCTAGAATAAAATTAGCACCTAGTCGTAAGATATAGGAGGAGGGAAGTATGCTTGATGATTATTTGCATGGGTTATGATGTCTCTGCAGCATTGGGGCAACAGCAATAATACAACCCCTAGCACTGTATGCTTATTTATAGATATATATTGGGGTATCCCATATATGGACACGTGGACAAGAAAGTAGGCAGAATTGTTCAGTAGTGTCTGACTGTCCATGACCTTGTGCACTGCAGCACGCCAGGGACATCTTGTGTCTGGTTGTGCTCATCCATAAGATTTTCATGGTAAAGATACTGGAGAGGGTTGCCAGTTCCTTCTCAAATGGACCGTGATTTGTCTGACCTCTCTGCTATGACCTGTCCATCTTGGGTTACCCTACATGGTATAGCCCACAGCTTCATTAAGTTACACAAGCCGCTTCACCATGACAAGGTAATGATCCACAATGTGATAGGTAGAGTAGATGGCCCAAATCACAATTCTTTTTAATGTTACTTCCTAGTTCTAACACAAGAGGGAGCAGCATCCACAGTTTTCAGAAAGCAGATAATATAACATTATGAATGGCATTTAAAGGGACACAGCAGAGGTCTTCTTTATTGCAGAAATTACAGGCACATGGTAACCTTATCTAAAGTTATTTAACCATGGACCAACATCCTTATTACAGCACACATTACCTCTCGGGAATGCTGTCCCAAATAGAGATGGATGATGTATCCAAATTCTGGCTTTACTATATTCCCTGCTCAAGAGAAGGTCTAGACCAATATTACTAATCCTGTACCACAATAAATTAGGACTTATTATATTAATGGATGAGACAGTCTGGGGTCATAATACAGAGACTCACTCATAGACTGACTAACAATGACCCATTGCCAGTGAGTGACCACACAGACAGGCAGATGTAGACACACACACCACACCAAACACACACACACTACTGTCGTAGGTAAGGAGGGGGCTCCAGAGAGGCAGTGTGTGTGCTATAGTGATGAGGAGGGGGCTCCAGAGAGGCAGTGTGTGCTATAGTGATGAGGAGGGGGCTCCAGAGAGGCAGCCTGTGCGTTATTGTGATGAGGAGGGGGCTCCAGAGAGGCAGTGTGTGTGTTATAGTGATGAGGAGGGGGCTCCAGAGAGACAGCCTGTGCGTTATAGTGATGAGGAGGGGGCTCTAGAGAGGTAGTGTGTGTGTTTATATTGATGAGGACGGGGCTCCAGAGAGGCAGCGTGTGCTATAGTGATCAGGAGGGGGCTCCAGAGAGGCAGCCTGTGCGTTATTGTGATGAGGAGGGGGCTCCAGAGAGGCACTGTGTGTGTTTATATTGATGAGGACGGGGCTCCAGAGAGGCAGCGTGTGCTATAGTGATCAGGAGGGGGCTCCAGAGAGGCAGCCTGTGCGTTATTGTGATGAGGAGGGGGCTCCAGAGAGGCACTGTGTGTGTTTATATTGATGAGGATGGGGCTCCAGAGAGGCAGCGTGTGCGTTATAGTGATGAGGAGGGGGCTCTAGAGAGGCAGTGTGTGTGCTATAGTGATGAGGAGGGGGCTCCAGAGAGGCAGTGTGTGTTATAGTGATGAGTAGGGGGCTCTAGAGAGGCAGTGTGTGTGCTATAGTGATGAGGAGAGGGCTCTAGAGAGGCAGTGTGTGTGTTATAGTGATGAGGAGGGGCTCCAGAGAGGGAGTGTGTGCTATAGTGATGAGGAGGGGGCTCCAGAGAGGCAGCCTGTGCGTTATTGTGATGAGGAGGGGGCTCCAGAGAGGCAGAATGTGTGTCTTAAAGTGATGAGGAGAGGGCTCCAGAGAGGCAGTGTGTGTGCTATAGTGATGAGGAGGGGGCTCCAGAGAGGCAGTGTGTGTGTTACAGTGATGAGGAGGGGGCTCCAGAGTGGCAGTGTGTGTTTATAGTGATGAGGAGGGGGCTCTAGAGAGGCAGCGTGTGTGTTATAGTGATGGGGAGGGGGCTCTAGAGAAGCAGTGTGTGTTATAGTGATGAGGAGAGGGCTCCAGAGATGCTATGTGTGTGTGTTCTAGTGATGAGGAGGGGGCTCCAGAGAGGCAGTGTGTGTGTTATAGTGATGAGGAGGGGGCTACAGAGAGGCAGTGTGTATTATAGTGATGAGGAGGGGGCTCCAGAGTGGCAGTGTGTGTGTTATAGTGATGAGGAGGGGGCTCCAGAGAGGCAGTGTGTGTTTTTAGCGATGAGGAGGGGGCTCCAGAGAGGCAGTGTGTGCTATAATGATGAGGAGGGGGCTCCAGAGAGACAGAATGTGTGTCTTAAAGTGATGAGGAGAGGGCTCCAGAGAGGCAGTGTGTGTGCTATAGTTATGAGGAGGGGGCTCTAGAGAGGCAGCGTGTGTGTTATAGTGATGAGGAGTGGGCTCCTGAGAGACAGTGTGTGTTTATAGTGAGGAGGAGGGGGCTCCAGAGAGGCAGCGTGTGTGTTATAGTGATGAGGAGGGGCTCCAGAGAGGGAGTGTGTGCTATAGTGATGAGGAGGGGGCTCCAGAAAGGGAGTGTGTGCTATAGTGATTAGGAGGGGGCTCCAGAGAGGCAGTGTGTGTGTTTATAGTGATGAGGAGGGGGCTCCAGAGAGGCAGTGTGTGTATTTATAGTGATGAGGAGGGGGATCCATAGGCAGCGTGTGTTATAATGATGAGGAGGGGGCTCCAGAGAGGCAGTGTGTGTTATAGTGATGAGGAGGGGCTCCAGAGAGTCAGTGTGTGCTATAGTGATGAGGAGGGGGCTCCAGAGAGGCAGTGTGTGTATATAGTGATGAGGAGGGGGCTCCAGAGAGGCAGCGTGTGTTATAGTGATGAGGAGGGGGCTCCTGAGAGGCAGTGTGTGTATATAGTGATGAGGAGGGGGCTCCAGAGAGGCAGTGTGTGTGCTATAGTGATGAGGAGGGGGCTCCAGAGAGGCAGTGTGTGTTATACTGATGAGGAGGGGGCTCCAGAGAGGCAGTGTGTGTGTTATAGTGATGAGTAGGGGGCTCCAGAGAAGCAGTGTGTGTGTTATAGTGATGAGTAGTGGGCTCCAGAGAAGCAGTGTGTGTGTGATAGTGATTAGGAGGGGGCTCTAGAGAGACAGTGTGTGTTAAAGTGATGAGGAGGGGGCTCTAGAGAGGGAGTGTGTGTGTTAAAGTGATGAGGAGGGGGCTCTAGAGAGGGAGTGTGTGTATATAGTCATGAAGAGGGGGCTCCAGAGAAGCAGTGTGTGTTATAGTGATGAGGAGGGGCTCCAGAGAGGCAGTGTGTGTGTTATAGTGATGAGTAGGGGGCTCCAGAGAAGCAGTGTGTGTTACAGTGATGAGGAGGGGGCTCTAGAGAGGCAGCGTGTGTGTTATAGTGATGAGTAGGGGGCTCCAGAGAGGCAGTGTGTGCTATAGTGATGAGGAGGTGGCTCTAGAGAGGCAGCATGTGTGTTATAGTGATGAGTAGGGGGCTCCAGAGAAGCAGTGTGTGTGTTATAGTGATGAGGAGGGGGCTCTAGAGAGGCAGCGTGTGTGTTATAGTGATGAGTAGGGGGCTCCAGAGAGGCAGTGTGTGCTATAGTGATGAGGAGGTGGCTCTAGAGAGGCAGCATGTGTGTTATAGTGATGAGGAGGGGGCTCTAGAGAGGCAGCGTGTGTGTTATAGTGATGGGGAGGGGGCTCTAGAGAGGCAGTGTGTGTGTTATAGTGATGAAGAGCGGGCTCTAGAGAGGCAGCGTGTGTGTTATAGTGATGGGGAGGGTGCTCTAGAGAGGCAGCGTGTGTGTTATAGTGATGAGTAGGGGGCTCTAGAGAGGCAGTGTGTGTGTTATAGTGATGAAGAGCGGGCTCTAGAGAGGCAGTGTGTGCTATAGTGATGAGGAGGGGGCTCCAGAGAAGCAGTGTGTGTGTTATAGTGATGAGGAGAGGCTCCAGAGAAGGAGTGTGTGTGTTATAGTGATGAGTAGGGGGCTCAAGAGAAGCAGTGTGTGTGTTATAGTGATGAGGAGGGGGCTCTAGAGAGGCAGCGTGTGTATTATAGTGATGGGGAGGGGGCTCTAGAGAGGCAGTGTGTGTGTTATAGTGATGAGTAGGGGGCTCTAGAGAGGCAGTGTGTGTTATAGTGATGAGGAGGGGGCTCCAGAGAGGCAGTGTGTGTTATAGTGATGAGTAGGGGGCTCTAGAGAGGCAGTGTGTGTGTTATAGTGATGAGGAGGGGCCTCTAGAGAGGCAGTGTGTGTTATAGTGATGAGGAGGGGCCTCTAGAGAGGCAGTGTGTGTGTTATAGTGATGAGGAGGGGCCTCTAGAGAGGCAGTGTGTGCTATAGTGATGAGGAGGGGGCTCCAGAGAGGCAGTGTGTATTATAGTGATGAGGAGGGGGCTCCTGAGAGTCAGTGTGAGTGATAGTGATGAGGAGGGGGCTCCTGAGAGGCAGTGTGTGTGATAGTGATGAGGAGGGGGCTCCAGAGTTGCAGTGTGTATTATAGTGATGAGGAGGGGGTTCCTGAGAGTCAGTGTGAGTGATAGTGATGAGGAGGGGGCTCCTGAGAGGCAGTGTGTGTGATAGTGATGAGGAGGGGGCTCCAGAGTTGCAGTGTGTATTATAGTGATGAGGAGGGGGCTCCAGAGTGGCAGTGTGTATTATAGTGATGAGGAGGGGGCTCCTGAGAGGCAGTGTGAGTGATAGTGATGAGGAGGGGGCTACTGAGAGGCAGTGTGTATTATAGTGATGAGGAGGGGCTCCAGAGAGGCAGCGTGTGTGTGATAGTGATGAGGAGGGGGCTCCAGAGAGGCAGCGTGTGTGTGATAGTGATGAGGAGGGGGAGCCAGAGAGGCAGCGTGTGTGTGATAGTGATGAGGAGGGGGCGCCAGAGAGGCTATGTGTGTGTGATAGTGATGAGGAGGGGGCTCCAGAGAGGCAGCGTGTGTGTGATAGTGATGAGGAGGGGGCGCCAGAGAGGCAGTGTGTGTGTGATAGTGATGAGGAGGGGGCTCCAGAGAGGCAGCGTGTGTGTGATAGTGATGAGGAGGGGGAGCCAGAGAGGCAGCGTGTGTGTGATAGTGATGAGGAGGGGGCGCCAGAGAGGCTATGTGTGTGTGATAGTGATGAGGAGGGGGCTCCAGAGAGGCAGCGTGTGTGTGATAGTGATGAGGAGGGGGCGCCAGAGAGGCAGCGTGTGTGTGATAGTGATGAGGAGGGGGCGCCAGAGAGGCAGTGTGTGTGTGATAGTGATGAGGAGGGGGAGCCAGAGAGGCAGCGTGTGTGTGATAGTGATGAGGAGGGGGAGCCAGAGAGGCAGCGTGTGTGTGATAGTGATGAGGAGGGGGCTCCAGAGAGGCAGCGTGTGTGTGATAGTGATGAGGAGGGGGCTCCAGAGAGGCAGCGTGTGTGTGATAGTGATGAGGAGGGGGCGCCAGAGAGGCTATGTGTGTGTGATAGTGATGAGGAGGGGGCGCCAGAGAGGCAGCGTGTGTGTGATAGTGATGAGGAGGGGGAGCCAGAGAGGCAGCGTGTGTGTGATAGTGATGAGGAGGGGGCTCCAGAGAGGCAGCGTGTGTGTGATAGTGATGAGGAGGGGGCTCCAGAGAGGCAGCGTGTGTTATGATAGGAGGGGGTGTCAGCCTGTAATATTGTGAGTTTCTTCCAGTTGTATTTCAATATACAGGCTGAACTTCAAGGAGAGACATTAATGGACAAGGAACTCGGGACAAGACTTGGATATGGACCGAGGACTGTAAGTGCTGGTCTGATCTTATCCTAACTTTAAACTCCACTTAAGGCTGCTTATTAGCGTTCTTGCCCCAAGCTCACTCTCTAAATCATCAAACTCCCATATGTCCCCTTGTACGTGGGGCACCTTTATGTGTTTGCCCAGGCCCTTTTCTTTCTTACCCCTTATTATTAGTCCTATGACCAAAGCTTATCCATAAGGTTTTCTTAGTAAAGACACTGGAGTGGATTGTGAGTTCCTTCTCCAGTGGACACTTTATATGTAGCACAGGATACCTTCAAGATACTTGTTTTTCACATCTTTGCCACATGGCTCCCCTTACTCAAAGCTTATTTGGAATGCCTATTACAGATATAAACATACAACTCCGGGAATTACATTGTGCCTCGTTGTCTAGTCGTTCAGACATGTCCAACTCTCCATAACTCTATGTACTGCAGCACACCTGAATCCTGCTGTCTCATGATATGGTAAATATTTGAACTTCAGCCTCATGATCAAAACTTCCAGTGAACAGCTTGTTATGATTTCCTGTAATACTGATTTATCAGACCTTCTTGCAGTCAAGGGACTCTAAGCATTTTTCTCGAACACCACAACTCAAAGGCGTCAATTCTACAGCTCTCAGACTGCTTTATGGTCCAGTTACTACTGGGAAAACCATGGTCTAACTATGCTGACCCGGACTACATTACCCCTAATAGGCTACAGTGCCTTGCAAAAGTATTCACCCCCTTGACTTTTTACTTATTTTGTTACATTACAGCCTTAAGTTCAATGTTTTGTTAATCTGAATTTTATGTGATGGATCAGAACACAATAGTCTAAGTTGGTGAAGTGAAATGAGAAAAATATATACATATATCAATTTTTATAGAAATAGAAAACAGAAATTTGTCATGTGCGTATGTATTCACCCCCTTTGTTATGAAGCCCATAAAAAGCTCTGGTGCAACCAATTACCTTCAGAAGTCACATAATTAGTGAAATGATGTCCACCTGTCTGCAATCTGTGTCACATGATCTGTCATTACATATACACATCTTTTTTGAAAGGCCCCAGAGGCTGCAACACCTAATTAAGAGGCACCACTAACCAAACACTGCCATGAAGACCAAGAAACTCTCCAAACAAGTAAGGGACAATGTTGTTGAGAAGTACAAGCCAGGGTTAGGTTATAAAAAAATATCCAAATCTTTGATGAACCCCAGGAGCACCATCAAATATCATAACCAAATGGAAAGAACATGGCATAACAGCAAACCTGCCAGGAGACAGCCGCCCACCAAAACTCATGGACCGGGCAAGAAGGGCATTAATCAGAGAGGCAGCACAGAGACCTAAGGTAACCCTGGAGGAGCTGCAGAGTTCCACAGCAGAGACTGGAGTATCTGTACATAGGACGACAATAAGCCGCACGCTCCATAGAGTTGGGCTTTATGGCAGAGCGGCCAGAAGAAAGCCATTACTTTCAGCAAAACACAAAATGGCACGTTGTGAGTTTACGAAAAGGCATGTGGGAGACTCCCAAAATGTATGGAGGAAGGTGCTCTGGTCTGATAAGACGAAAATTGAACTTTTTGGCCATCAAAGAAAATCCCATGTCTGGTGCAAACCCAACACATCACATCACCCAAAGAACACCATCCCCACAGTGAAACATGGTGGTGGCAGCATCATGCTGTGGGGATGTTTTTCAGCAGCCGTGACGGAAACTGGTCAGAGTTGAGGGAAAGATGGATGGTGCTAAATACAGGGATATTCAAGAGCAAAACCTGTACCACTCTGTGCGTGATTTGAGGCTAGGACGGAGGTTCACCTTCCAGCAGGACAATGACCCCAAACACACTGCTAAATCAACACTTGAGAGGTTTAAGGGGAAACATGTAAATGTGTTGGAATGGCCTAGCCAAAGCCCAGACCTCAATCCAATAGAAAATCTGTGGTCAGACTTAAAGATTGCTGCTCACAAGCACAAACCATCCAACTTGAAGGAGCTGGAGCAGTTTTGCAAGGAGGAATGGGCAAAAATCCCAGTGGTAAGATGTGACAAGCTCATAGAGACTTATCCAAAGTGACTTGGAGCTGTGATTGCTGCAAAAGGTGGCTCTACAAAGTATTGACTTTATGGGGTGAATAGTTATGCACATTGACTTTTTCTGTTATTTTGTCCCATTTGTTGTTGGCTTCACAATAAAAAAACATCTTCAAAGTTGTGGGCATGTTTTGTAAATTAAATGATGCAAATCCTCAAACAATCAATGTTAATTCCAGGTTGTGAGGCAACAAAACACGAACAATGCCAAGGGGGGTGAATACTTTTGCAAGGCACTGTATATAATACATATTGAAAGATTGAAGTCTGCCATTCTAAGTTGTCCGCCTTTCTGATCCACCCACAAAACACGATTCTTATCTTTTGTTAATGAGTTATCATTCACATCAATGACTGATAAGTCCCTGAGGCATTGCTCCTGGCTGCAGTTGGCTGTGCAGTTCCTTCTTTGTGTAACAATCCGCAGGGAAGCGCAGGAAATAGTGCAGGGGCTGTCACTCACACCTCTACATGATTACCTTATTTGGAGCCTATGGGACATCCCTGTTGCAGCAGAGGATTGTGGGAGTGGAAGTCCTGCAGGCCTGTTTGGGAGTCACCTTGGGAACCTGTTGGACTACAATCCCAGCATGCACCTCGCCTGCCCCAACCCTCTACTACCTGGGACTTGGAGCAGTTTAATGATTTGGTGACAGTTACAGAGGAGGAAAGTGACAGCCGGCTGGGGGGGCAGCCTGTGACAGTAAGTACCCTGAGAGGCACCACAAGGGCAGGGGGGTAACAACTGGCACTTATTGGCACAGCTGTACAGATTGCAAGCTCTGTGGGCAAGGTGAGTCTTGTATTAGTATTGCAGGACTAACAGGGAGCAAAAGGGTTCAATACACTGCCAGCTTTCCATACTAATCTACTTGGTCATAAATAGAGTGTAAGCTCTTCAGGAGAGGTATTACAGTCTCTTCTTGAGTGTAAATAGAGTGTAAGCTCTTCAGGGGAGGCATTACAGTGTCTTCTTGAGTGTAAATAGAGTGTAAGCTCTTCAGGGGAGGCATTACAATATCATGGTCAATATATACAGAGGGTAAGCTCTTCAGGAGAGACATTATAGTATCAAGGTGAATATATATAGAGTGTAAGCTCTTCAGGAGAGGCATAACAGTCTCTTGGTGAATACATACAGAGGGTAAGCTCTGCAGGAGAGGCATTACAGTCTCATGGTGAATATATATATATATATATATATATAGAGAGAGAGAGAGAGAGTGTAAGCTCTTCAGGAGAGGCATTACAGTCTCATGGTGAATATATATAGAGTGTAAGCTCTTCAGGAGAGACATTGCAGTCTATTGTTGAGTGTAAGCTCTTCAGGAGAGGCATTACAGTCTATTGGTGAATATATACAGAGGGTGAGCTGTGCAGGAGGGGTATTACAGTCTATTGGTGAATATATATAGAGTGTAAGCTCTTCAGGAGAGGCATTACAGTTTCTTGGTGAATATATACAGAGGGTGAGCTGTGCAGGAGGGGTATTACAGTCTATTGGTGAATATATATAGAGTGTAAGCTCTTCAGGAGAGGCATTACAGTTTCTTGGTGAATATATACAGAGGGTGAGCTCTGCAGGAGGGGTATTACAGTCTCTTGGTGAATATATATAGAGTGTAAGCTCTTCAGGAGAGGCATTACAGTTTCTTGGTGAATATATACAGAGGGTGAGCTCTGCAGGAGAGGCATTACAGTCTTTTGGTGAATATATATAGAGTGTAAGCTCTTCAGGAGAGGTATTACAGTTTCTTGGTGAATATATATAGAGTGTAAGCTCTTCAGGAGAGGCATTACAGTTTCTTGGTGAATATATACAGAGGGTGAGCTCTGCAGGAGAGGCATTACAGTCTTTTGGTGAATATATATAGAGTGTAAGCTCTTCAGGAGAGGTATTACAGTCTCTTGGTGAATATAAATAGAGTGTAAGTTCTTCAATCCAGCTGGTGCATTACAGTATTATTTATGGAGTGTAAGCTCTTCAGGTCAGTTGGAACATTACAGGAATATAAATAGAGTGTAAACTTTTCAGGGGAAGGGTGACATTGTCTTAGTGAATGTATGTACAGAGTGTAAGCTCTTCAGGGCACTTGTTATTTACCTTGTTTTACATATCTAGAGTGTGAGCTCTGCAGGACACTCAACTCTTCGAGGAATGTTGATACACTCTATATATAAATGCAAAACGCATACACACACACACACATAGAGTGTAAGCTCTTCAGGACACTCATTACTTTACATATTTAGAGAGAAGCCTCTTCAAAACGCTTATTAATTTAGCGTATTTTACATATCTAGAGTGTAAGCTCTTCAGGACACGTGTTACTTACCTTAATTTACATATCCAGAGTGTAAGCTCTGCAGGAAACTCATAACATTATTTTGATGAATATACCAAGAGTGTAAGCTCTAGGGAATGTTGATGTGTTTAAATATAGCGAGTGTAAGCTCTTCAGGCAAGTGTTTTCCCATTGATGACTTTATTTATGGTATAAGCTCTCTAGATCTAGGTTACCAAATGTAGAGTGTAAGCTCTTATGGGCAGTAATTGTTAGTGAATATAGAGTGTAAGCTTTTCAAGACATTAATTCATTTTCAATGGTCATAATCCTTAGACTGTAAGCTCTTCAGGATAATCATAATATCCGAGAACCTTGACATTTGCTGAGTGTAAAAACATTACCCACTTTGCTGAGTTGTTAAGCTCTTCTAGCAGTCAGTACCTCTCCTTGAGGAATATAGAGTGTAAGCTCTTCTGGATAGTTTTTAGTTTTCTTTTGGTCATAGTACTTATTTTGGTGAATATAAATAGAGTGTAAGCTCTTCAGGAGAGGTATTACAGTCTAAAGGTGAATATATAGAGATTGTAAGTTCTTCAGGGGAGGCATTTTTAGTTTCTTGGTGAATATAGAGTGTAAGCTCTTCAGGAGAGGCATTACAGTCTCATGGTGACTATTTATCTAGGGCACACAATACCTTAGTTGAAAATGCAACATTCATGCTGATCCACTTGGTATTCATGTTAGAGATACCGGAGTGGGTTGCCAGTTCCTTCTCATACAGCTCCTGGTATTCCTAGGTGGTCTCCCATCCAAGTACTGACCAGGCTCAACTCTGCTCAGCTTCAGGGTGGTGTGACGTCTTGGTTCCCTGACTGGAATCGAACCCCAAAAAAACATGACGGTCCTGAAGATTTATTAATCCTGAGATTTTTAGGTAGATATAATGGCCTATTGTTTCTTATCTGCTGTCCCATCTATGTCTGTCTATTGCATCAGAATGTCATGTATGGCAGCTGAGGGGTTAATCAGACTTCCTGGCTGCTTATTAACATTATATATTGTGCCAATAATCAATCAACATTCCGGGATCTAAAGAATTTTATCTTAAAATATTTAAAAAAAAATTTTTTTTTTAAATATTTAAAAAATAAATTAATGAATTAAATTTGATTTCAGAATAAAACCAAAAAAAAAATGCCTTTAATTTATTACCTTTTATGCTGCAGTGGAATCTACCATCGTATTTATTGCTGAGGAAGCTTCTATCTGCACCGTGTTAAAACTGCAAATGGGACTAATGGAAAGCTTGTTACATACAATGGCTTGCTCTACTGAGAAAGTAGCAGGCAGAGATGAGTAAATGTAATGTAAAGATAATGAATATTCATCTTAAAACTGTTTCATATGGATTCATATCTAAATATGCACTCTGCCATCTGTCAGCCAATCACCGGGCACATCCTGGGATGTTTATTCTCTGTGTTGATTGGCTAAAAAAGTATTGTAAAGGGGATCTGGCAAGGGAATATCAAGGCTTCATGATATAGTAGTGTTATGGTGCATTTATATATATATATATATATATATATATATATATATATATATATATATATATATATATATATATATATATATATAGTCTCTTCTTACTTTAGGAAGGTAATCAACAGTAACCAAAATGGTAGATTCCACAGCACTATAATTCATTATAAAAGGAAATAAATTGCATTAAAATTAAATTTTCCTATTTTTAAATGTAGTTCTTAAAATATATTTTTTTAATATACACTGGTGTATAAATTCTTATTGTTTAGTCGTTCAGTCGTGTCCAACTCTCCGTGACCCTATGGACCGCAGCACAGGCACAATCATTATGGTGGTGCTTATCCATAAGGTTATCTTGGCAAAGTGGATTGCCAGTTACTACTTCAGTGGGCTCCCATGGAACAGCCACAGAAAACATTTTATAATGTCTTATGGACCACTGCAGTGATCATTTTGTTGTTCAGTTGTGTCTGACTCCCTGTGACCTCATTTTTTTTTCTTTTAGCAAAAATACTGGAGTGGGTTGCCAGTTCCTTCTCCAGTGGGGCGCAATGTGTCTGGCCTCTCTGCTATGACCTGCTTGCTCATCTTTGGTGACCCTGCATGGTTTATCTCACAGCTTCATTGACGTATACAAGCCCCTTCACCACAAAGGGGTTACATTTTGATAGTAGCCACAATTTCCTAGGAAAGGACGAATAGTTCGGACTTGACTTTATTGAAAAATTAAATTTTGTCTTAAAAACACAATTTAAAACTTGTGAGATTTTTATATGGCAATGTGATTGCCCGTAAAGTGTTAATTTAAAGGGACGGTTATTTCTGGCACCATATTAACTGCTCATAAAATTGCCCGGTGATTACAGACAGATCATAACGTCCTGTCCCAGACTGGACTTGTTGCATTTTTTCCAGGATTAATGTGACTGTCACACGGCAAGATGTCACGGTGTGAGAGCGCCGGGCGGCACAAGACAGGCGCTAATGGGGTTTGTAGCAAAATGAAAAGAATGAGCATGTTCAAGGTCCCCTCTAAATATAAATAATTAGAGCCCTAATTATGATACATCAATGATAATTTGTACATGAACGGTCTATTTTTGCATTAAACACGTTGGAAATGCAGCTCTTCAGCACTGTCGGAGCCTCCTGTAAAACGAGGCTGCACAGAATCTGTGGAGTATTTAGACTGATAGGTCTAATTGCTCCCAGGAGACCGTGGTGGAGCAATGGGCCCTGCACCTTTGAGGAACCCAGTGCTCATCCTGCCGCGGCCTTTCTTGCCCCCCACCCCCATGCCTGTTGGTGAGATATTCAGCATTGTTTGTGCTGTATTATTATGCTTTTTCTTGACACTTTGCTTTTGCAGTTAGATCCCAGCTACTTTTATCAAAGCGGCGCAAATTAGCATATACATGAGCACTATACCACAGCACAAACAATGCTGAATATCTCAGTAATGGTTCAAAAGGGCTATGGCAATGCATAGGCATATATTAACGCCACTTAAGATGGAACAACATGTAGTTATGGTCCGTATACCTCTTAAGGGTATCATGTGCTTCTCCCCGTGTTATATTACGAGGTTCCGCCATGTAGTACGTGCTGCAACCGCAGTGTTTCTAAAAAAAGTGTCTGGCTTATAAATAAACAAGAAGATGACTACAAAAGACTTCCTGCACACAGATGTCAGAAATAATCCCTTTTAATGTCTAAAAATGGACAATTTCATGAATGCACCAAATTGGGCTGAATCAACAACTAAACACTGCTGTTTTTTTTTTTTTTTTGTGGTTTTAAATTAATTTGTTTGTGTCACATGTCCAGACTATTCTGCTGAGGAGCTTAGTCATCCAAGCTCAGCTAAAACACAGGGAGTGTTTAACAGGTGTGATTGCCCTTTAAGATATTCTTTCAACTAGTGTGAGAGCAGGATCAGGCTGCTATTTTAATAGTAAAAAAAAAAAAGTTGTTTATCTTACAGCATATTGCAAGGGGCTGAGTGGCCCTTTGAGCTCAAAGTTATACATTGTGGTGTTAGGTCTCTATTTCCTACTACAGCTGTACAGATTCTGATTGGCCGAGCAAAGTGATGTTATTTTGTCAGACTTTTTTTTTTCATGTAATGCTTAACACTCTTGTTTTTAGTTGTATGCCACAAGATTTGGGAAGACAGGTCTTAGCATATTAATCAGAAACTTTTTATCTTTTAAAAATAGTCTTATGTGAGTAATATTGCTGCATAGAATAACATAGGAATCAAAGCAGTTTCTCTAATCTTAGTGAATATAGCCCATGGGGTCTCTTTTTGTAGAAAACCCATCTTACTTTGAGCAATTGTGTTTGGGGTTAATAAGACGCCAATTAAAGTGTGTGCCGAGGCTGGGCATTCATAATTCCAGGCCCAGGAGCCATTCTGTAATCTGCAGGTGGGTGTGGCAGGTGATGCGGGCGAGGTGGGCACACCTACCTGTGACTCACTGACACCCTGCAGAGATACCCAGGTGTCTGGGAGAGCTATGGTGGATGGTGCATGGAAGGTGGATTTAGGCTTTGTGTTTTGCCCACTCTACTGGCTGTCTATCTGTCTAGCCAGGCATTTCTGTGCATCTCTATCTCTGACACTTTCTGTGGATCTCTCTCTGATATTCATGTGGATCTCGTTCTCCCTCTCTGATTCTTCCTGTGGATCTCTCTATCCCTCTCTGATTCTTCCTGTGGATCTCTCTATCCCTCTCTGATTCTTCCTGTGGATCTCTCTATCCCTCTCTGGTTCTTCCTGTGGATCTCCCTCTCTGACTCTTCCTGTGGATCTCTTACTTCCTCTCTGACTCTTCCTGTAGTTCTCTCTCTCTCTCTCTGACCCTTCCAGTGGCTCTCTCTCTCTCTCTCTCTCTGTCTTTTCCAGTGTATCTCTTTCTCCCTCCCTGGCTCTTCCTGTGGATCTCTCTCTGACTTTTCCTGTGGATCTCTATCTTCCTCTCTGACGAATTCTGTGGATCTCTCTTTGACTCTTTCTGTGGATCTCCCTCTCTCTGACTCTTCCAGTGGCTATCTCTCTCTCTGACTTTTCCTGAGGATCTCTCTCTGACTCTTCCTGTGGATCTCTCTCTCTCTCTCTCTCCTTCTGTGACTCTTCCTGAGGATCTCTCTCTGACTCTTCCTGTGGATCTCTCTCTCCTTCTGTGACTCTTCCTGAGGATCTCTCTCTGAATCTTCTTCCTGTGGATCTCTCGCTCTCTCTGACTTTTCCTGAGGATCTCTCTCTGACTCTTCCTGTGGATCTCTCTCTCTCTCTCTCTCTCTCCTTTTGTGACTCTTTCTGAGGATCTCTCTGTTACTCTTTCTCAGGATCTCTCTCTGACTCTTCCTGTGGATCTCCCTCTCTCTCGCTCTCTGACTCTTTCAGTGCATCTCTCTGTGACTCTTCCTGTGAATCTCTCTCGCTCTCTGACTTTTCCTGAGGATCTCTTGCTGACTCTTCCAGTGGATCTCTCTCTGACTCTTCCTGTGGATCTCTCTCTGACTCTTCCTGTGGATCTCTCTCTCTGACTCTTCCTGTGGATCTCTCTCTCTCTCTGACTCTTCCAGTGGATCTCTCTCTGACTCTTCCAGTGGATCTCTCTCTGACTCTTCCAGTGGATCTCTCTCTCTCTCTGACTTTTCCTGAGGATCTCTTGCTGACTCTTCCTGTGGATCTCTCTCTGACTCTTCCTGTGGATCTCTCTCTCTGACTCTTCCTATGAATCTCTCTCGCTCTCTGACTTTTCCTGAGGATCTCTTGCTGACTCTTCCTGAGGATCTCTCTCTGACTCTTCCTGTGGATCTCTCTCTCTCTCTCCTTCTGTGACTCTTCCTGAGGATCTCTCTCTGACTCTTCTTCCTGTGGATCTCTCGCTCTCTCTGACTTTTCCTGAGGATCTTTCTCTCTGACTTTTCCTGAGGATATCTCTCTGACTCTTCCTGTAGATCTCTCTCTCTCTCTCTGACCCTTCCAGTGGCTCTCTCTCTCTCTTTGTCTTTTCCAGTGTATCTCTTTCTCCCTCCCTGGCTCTTCCTGTGGATCTCTCTCTGACTTTTCCTGTGGATCTCTATCTTCCTCTCTGACGAATTCTGTGGATCTCTCTTTGACTCTTTCTGTGGATCTCCCTCTCTCTGACTCTTCCAGTGGCTCTCTCTGACTCTTCCAGTGGCTATCTCTCTCTCTGACTTTTCCTGAGGATCTCTCTCTGACTCTTCCTGTGGATCTCTCTCTCTCTCTCTCCTTCTGTGACTCTTCCTGAGGATCTCTCTCTGACTCTTCCTGTGGATCTCTCTCTCTCTCTCTCTTCTGTGACTCTTCCTGAGGATCTCTCTCTCTCTCTCTCTCTCTCTCTCTCTCTCTCTCCTTTTGTGACTCTTTCTCAGGATCTCTCTCTGACTCTTCCTGTGGATCTCCCTCTCTCTCGCTCTCTGACTCTTTCAGTGCATCTCTCTGTGACTCTTCCTGTGAATCTCTCTCGCTCTCTGACTTTTCCTGAGGATCTCTTGCTGACTCTTCCAGTGGATCTCTCTCTGACTCTTCCTGTGGATCTCTCTCTCTGACTCTTCCTGTGGATCTCTCTCTCTGACTCTTCCTGTGGATCTCTCTCTCTCTCTGACTCTTCCAGTGGATCTCTCTCTGACTCTTCCAGTGGATCTCTCTCTGACTCTTCCAGTGGATCTCTCTCTCTCTCTGACTCTTCCTGTGGATCTCTCTCTCTCTCTGACTCTTCCTGTGGATCTCTCTCTCTCTCTCTGACTCTTCCTGTGGATCTCTCTCTCTCTCTCTGACTCTTCCTGTGGATCTCTCTCTCTCTCTCTCTTCTCTGACTCTTCCTGTGGATCTCTCTCTCTCTCTGACTCTTCCTGTGGATCTCTCTCTCTCTCTCTGACTCTTCCTGTGGATCTCTCTCTCTCTCTCTCTCTCTCTTCTCTGACTTTTCCTGTGGATCTCTATCTTCCTCTCTGACGAATTCTGTGGATCTCTCTTTGACTCTTTCTGTGGATCTCCCTCTCTCTGACTCTTCCAGTGGCTCTCTCTGACTCTTCCAGTGGCTATCTCTCTCTCTGACTTTTCCTGAGGATCTCTCTCTGACTCTTCCTGTGGATCTCTCTCTCTCTCTCTCTCTCTCTCTCTCTCTCTCTCTCTCTCTCTCCTTCTGTGACTCTTCCTGAGGATCTCTCTCTGACTCTTCCTGTGGATCTCTCTCTCTCTCTCTCTCTCTCTCTCTTCTGTGACTCTTCCTGAGGATCTCTCTCTCTCTCTCTCTCTCTCTCTCTCTCTCTCTCTCCTTTTGTGACTCTTTCTCAGGATCTCTCTCTGACTCTTCCTGTGGATCTCCCTCTCTCTCGCTCTCTGACTCTTTCAGTGCATCTCTCTGTGACTCTTCCTGTGAATCTCTCTCGCTCTCTGACTTTTCCTGAGGATCTCTTGCTGACTCTTCCAGTGGATCTCTCTCTGACTCTTCCTGTGGATCTCTCTCTCTGACTCTTCCTGTGGATCTCTCTCTCTGACTCTTCCTGTGGATCTCTCTCTCTGACTCTTCCTGTGGATCTCTCTCTCTCTCTCTGACTCTTCCAGTGGATCTCTCTCTCTCTGACTCTTCCAGTGGATCTCTCTCTCTCTGACTCTTCCTGTGGATCTCTCTCTCTCTCTGACTCTTCCTGTGGATCTCTCTCTCTCTCTGACTCTTCCTGTGGATCTCTCTCTCTCTCTCTCTGACTCTTCCTGTGGATCTCTCTCTCTCTCTCTCTCTCTTCTGTGACTCTTCCTGAGGATCTCTCTCTCTCTCTCTCTCTCTCTCTCTTCTGTGACTCTTCCTGTGGATCTCTCTCTCTCTCTCTCTTCTGTGACTCTTCCTGAGGATCTCTCTCTCTCTCTCTCTCTCTCTCCTTTTGTGACTCTTTCTCAGGATCTCTCTCTGACTCTTCCTGTGGATCTCCCTCTCTCTCGCTCTCTGACTCTTTCAGTGCATCTCTCTGTGACTCTTCCTGTGAATCTCTCTCGCTCTCTGACTTTTCCTGAGGATCTCTTGCTGACTCTTCCAGTGGATCTCTCTCTGACTCTTCCTGTGGATCTCTCTCTCTGACTCTTCCTGTGGATCTCTCTCTCTGACTCTTCCTGTGGATCTCTCTCTGACTCTTCCAGTGGATCTCTCTCTCTCTGACTCTTCCTGTGGATCTCTCTCTCTCTCTCTGACTCTTCCTGTGGATCTCTCTCTCTCTCTGACTCTTCCTGTGGATCTCTCTCTCTCTGACTCTTCCTGTGGATCTCTCTCTCTCTCTGACTCTTCCTGTGGATCTCTCTCTCTCTCCTTCTGTGACTCTTTCTGAGGATCTCTCTCTCTCTCCTTCTGTGACTCTTTCTGAGGATCTCTCTCTCCTGTGACTCTTCCTGCGGATCTCTTCTCTTTCTCTCTCTGACTCTCCCTGTGCATCTCTCTCTCTCTCTCTGACTCTGACTATGGATCTCTCTCTGACTTTTCCAATTGATCTCTTTCTCTATCTCTCCCTGTGAAATTTTTCCTTTCTCTCTATGTGCACTTCTTGGCCAACCTGTGCATCTGCTCTTCCTGTGGATCTCTCTCTCTCTCTGACTCTTCCAGTGGATCTCTCTCTGACTCTTCCAGTGGATCTCTCTCTCTCTCTCTGACTCTTCCTGTGGATCTCTCTCTCTCTCTGACTCTTCCTGTGGATCTCTCTCTCTCTCTGACTCTTCCTGTGGATCTCTCTCTCTCTCTCTGACTCTTCCTGTGGATCTCTCTCTCTCTCTCTCTCTCTCTCTCTGACTCTTCCTGTGGATCTCTCTCTCTCTCTCTGACTCTTCCTGTGGATCTCTCTCTCTCTCCTTCTGTGACTCTTTCTGAGGATCTCTCTCTCTGACTCTTCCTGAGGATCTCTCTCTCCTGTGACTCTTCCTGCGGATCTCTTCTCTTTCTCTCTCTGACTCTCCCTGTGCATCTCTCTCTCTCTCTCTCTGACTCTGACTATGGATCTCTCTCTGACTTTTCCAATTGATCTCTTTCTCTATCTCTCCCTGTGAATTTTTTCCTTTCTCTCTATGTGCACTTCTTGGCCAACCTGTGCATCTGCTCTTCCTGTGGATCTCTCTCTGACTCTTCCTGTGGATCTCTCTTGCTCTCTCTGATGCTTCCTCAGGATCTCTCTCTGACTCTTCCTGTGGATCTCTCTCTGATTTTTCCTGTGGATCTCTTTCTCCCTTTCTGACTCTTCCTGTGGATATCTCTCTGACTCTTCCTGTGGATATCTCTCTGACTCTTCCTGTGGATATCTCTCTGACTCTTCCTGTGGATCTGTCTCTGACACTTCCATGATGATAACTCTCTGACTCTTCCAGTGGCTCTCTCTCTCTGACTCTTCATGTGGATCTCTCTCTCTGACTCTTCCTGTGGATCTCTCTCTGACTCTTCCAGTGGATCTCTCTCTCTCTGACTCTTCCTGTGGATCTCTCTCTCTCTCTCTGACTCTTCCTGTGGATCTCTCTCTCTCTGACTCTTCCTGTGGATCTCTCTCTCTCTCTGACTCTTCCTGTGGATCTCTCTCTCTCTCCTTCTGTGACTCTTTCTGAGGATCTCTCTCTCTCTCCTTCTGTGACTCTTTCTGAGGATCTCTCTCTCCTGTGACTCTTCCTGCGGATCTCTTCTCTTTCTCTCTCTGACTCTCCCTGTGCATCTCTCTCTCTCTCTCTGACTCTGACTATGGATCTCTCTCTGACTTTTCCAATTGATCTCTTTCTCTATCTCTCCCTGTGAAATTTTTCCTTTCTCTCTATGTGCACTTCTTGGCCAACCTGTGCATCTGCTCTTCCTGTGGATCTCTCTCTCTCTCTGACTCTTCCAGTGGATCTCTCTCTGACTCTTCCAGTGGATCTCTCTCTCTCTCTCTGACTCTTCCTGTGGATCTCTCTCTCTCTCTGACTCTTCCTGTGGATCTCTCTCTCTCTCTGACTCTTCCTGTGGATCTCTCTCTCTCTCTCTGACTCTTCCTGTGGATCTCTCTCTCTCTCTCTCTCTCTCTGACTCTTCCTGTGGATCTCTCTCTCTCTCTCTGACTCTTCCTGTGGATCTCTCTCTCTCTCTCTCTCTCTCTGACTCTTTCTGAGGATCTCTCTCTCTGACTCTTCCTGAGGATCTCTCTCTCCTGTGACTCTTCCTGCGGATCTCTTCTCTTTCTCTCTCTGACTCTCCCTGTGCATCTCTCTCTCTCTCTCTCTGACTCTGACTATGGATCTCTCTCTGACTTTTCCAATTGATCTCTTTCTCTATCTCTCCCTGTGAATTTTTTCCTTTCTCTCTATGTGCACTTCTTGGCCAACCTGTGCATCTGCTCTTCCTGTGGATCTCTCTCTGACTCTTCCTGTGGATCTCTCTTGCTCTCTCTGATGCTTCCTCAGGATCTCTCTCTGACTCTTCCTGTGGATCTCTCTCTGATTTTTCCTGTGGATCTCTTTCTCCCTTTCTGACTCTTCCTGTGGATATCTCTCTGACTCTTCCTGTGGATATCTCTCTGACTCTTCCTGTGGATATCTCTCTGACTCTTCCTGTGGATCTGTCTCTGACACTTCCATGATGATAACTCTCTGACTCTTCCAGTGGCTCTCTCTCTCTGACTCTTCATGTGGATCTCTCTCGCTCTCTCTGACTCTTCCTGAGGATCTCTCTCTGACTCTTCCTGTGGATCTCTCTCTCTCTCTCCTTTTGTGACTCTTTCTGAGGATCTCTCTGTGACTCTTTCTCAGGATCTCTCTCTGACTCTTCCTGTGGATCTCCCTCTCTCTCGCTCTCTGACTCTTTCAGTGCATCTCTCTGTGACTCTTCCTGTGAATCTCTCTCGCTCTCTGACTTTTCCTGAGGATCTCTCTCTCCTTCTGTGAGTCTTCCTGCGGATCTCTTCTCTTTCTCTCTCTGACTCTCCCTGTGCATCTCTCTCTCTCTCTCTGACTCTGCCTATGGATCTCTCTCTGACTTTTCCTATTGATCTCTTTCTCTGTCTGTCCCTGAATTTTTTCTTTTCTCTCTATGTGCACTTCTTTGCCAACCTGTGCATCTGCTCTTCCTGTGGATCTCTCTCGCTCTCTCTGACGCTTCCTGAGGATCTCTCTCTGACTCTTCCTGTGGATCTCTTTCTGACTTTTCCTGTGGATCTCTTCCTCCCTTTCTGACTCTTCCTGTGGATATCTCTCTGACTCTTCCTGTGGATCTCTCTCTGACTCTTCCAGTGGCTCTCTCTCTCTGACTATTCATGTGGATCTCTCTCTCGCTTTCTCTGACTCTTCCTGAGGATCTCTCTCTGACTGACTCTTCCTGTGGATCTCTCTCTCTACTTTTGTGACTCTTCCTGTGGATATCTCTCTGACTCTTCCTGTGGATATCTCTGTGACTCTTCCTGTGGATCTGTCTCTGACACTTCCATGATGATATCTCTCTGACTCTTCCAGTGGCTTGCTCTCTCTGACTCTTCCTGAGGATCTCTCTCTGACTCTTCCTGGGGATCTCTCTCTCTCTCTCTCCTTTTGTGACTCTTTCTGAGGATCTCTCTGTGACTCTTTCTCAGGATCTCTCTCTGACTCTTCCTGTGGATCTCCCTCTCTCTCTCTCTCTGACTCTTTCAGTGCATCTCTCTGTGACTCTTCCTGTGAATCTCTCTCGCTCTCTGACTTTTCCTGAGGATCTCTCTCTCCTTCTGTGAGTCTTCCTGCGGATCTCTTCTCTTTCTCTCTCTGACTCTCCCTGTGCATCTCTCTCTGACTCTGCCTATGGATCTCTCTCTGACTTTTCCTATTGATCTCTTTCTCTGTCTGTCCCTGAATTTTTTCTTTTCTCTCTATGTGCACTTCTTTGCCAACCTGTGCATCTGCTCTTCCTGTGGATCTCTCTCTGACTCTTCCTGTGGATCTCTCTCGCTCTCTCTGACGCTTCCTGAGGATCTCTCTCTGACTCTTCCTGTGGATCTCTTTCTGACTTTTCCTGTGGATCTCTTCCTCCTTTTCTGACTCTTCCTGTGGATATCTCTCTGACTCTTCCAGTGGCTCTCTCTCTCTGACTATTCATGTGGATCTCTCTCGCTTTCTCTGACTCTTCCTGAGGATCTCTCTCTGACTGACTCTTCCTGTGGATCTCTCTCTCTCCTTTTGTGACTCTTTCTGAGGATCTCTCTGGCTCTTCCTGTGGATATCTCTCTGACTCTTCATGATGATATCTCTCTGACTCTTCCCGAGGATATCTCTCTGAATCTTCCTGAGGATATCTCTCTGACTCTTCCTGAGGATATCTCTCTGACTCTTCCTGAGGATATCTCTCTGACTCTTCCTGATGATATCTCTCTGACTCTTCCAGTGGCTCTCTCTCTCTCTGACTCTTCCTGTGGATCTCTCTCTCTCCTTTTGTGACTCTTTCTGAGGATCTCTCTGGCTCTTCCTGTGGATATCTCTCTGACTCTTCATGATGATATCTCTCTGAATCTTCCTGAGGATATCTCTCTGACTCTTCCTGAGGATATCTCTCTGACTCTTCCTGAGGATCTCTCTCTGACTCTTCCTGAGGATCTCTCTCTGACTCTTCCTGAGGATCTCTCTCTGACTCTTCCTGTGGATCTCTCTCTCCCTTTCTGACTCTTCTTGTGGATATCTCTCTGACTCTTCCTGAGGACCTCTCTAAGACTCTTCCTGTGGATCTCCCTCTCGCTCGCTGACTCTTCCACTGGATCTCTCTGTGACTCTTCCTGTGAATCTCTCTCTCCTTCTGTGACTCTTCCTGTGCATCTGCTCATCTGACTCTGCCTATGGATCTCTCTCTGACTTTTCCTATTGATCTCTTTCTCTGTCTCTCCCTGTGAATCTTTTTTCCTTTCTCTATATGTGCACTTCTTGGCCAACCTGTGCATCTGCTCTTCCTGTGGATCTCTCTCTCTGACTCTTCCTGTGGATCTCTCTCGCTCTCTCTGACGTTTCCTAAGAGCCCTCTCTCTGATTCTTCCTGTGGATCTCTCTCTGGCTCTTCCTGTGGATCTCTCTCTGACTTTTCCTGTGGATCTCTCTCTGACTTTTCCTGTGGATCTCTCTCTGACTTTTCCTGTGGATCTCTCTCTGACTCTTCCTGTGGATCTCTCTCTCCCTCTCTGACCAATTCTATGGACCTTTCTCTGACTCTTCCTGTGGATCTCCCTCTCTGACACTTCCTGTGGATCTCTCTCACTCTCTCTGGTGCTTCCTGAGGATCTCTATCTGACTCTTCCTGTGGATCTCTCTCTCCTTCTATGACTCTTTCTGAGGATCTCTCTCTGAATCCTCCTGAGGATCTCTCTCTGAATCCTCCTGAGGATCTCTCTCTGAATCCTCCTGAGGATCTCTCTCTGAATCCTCCTGAGGATCTCTCTCTGAATCCTCCTGAGGATCTCTCTCTGAATCCTCCTGAGGATATCTCTCTGAATCTTCATGAGGATATCTCTCTGACTCTTCCTGAGGATATCTCTCTGACTCTTCCTGAGGATATCTCTCTGACTCTTCCTGATGATATCTCTCTGACTCTTCCAGTGGCTCTCTCTCTCTCTGACTCTTCATGTGGATCTCTCTCGCTCTCTCTGACTCTTCCTGAGGATCTCTCTCTGACTCTTCCTGTGGATCTCTCTCTCCTTCTATGACTCTTTCTGGGGATCTCTCTCTGACTCTTCCTGAGGATCTCTCTCTCTCTGACTTTTTTCCTGAGGATCTCTCTCTGACTCTTCCTGAGGATCTCTCTCTGACTCTTCCTGAGGATCTCTCTCTGACTCTTCCTGAGGATCTCTCTCTGACTCTTCCTGAGGATATCTCTCTGACTCTTCCTGAGGATATCTCTCTGACTCTTCCTGAGGATATATCTCTGACTCTTCCTGAGGATATATCTCTGACTCTTCCTGAGGATATATCTCTGACTCTTCCTGAGGATATATCTCTGACTCTTCCTGAGGATATATCTCTGACTCCTCCAGTGTCTCTCTCTCTCTGACTCTTCATGTGGATCTCTCTCTGACTCTCCCTGAGGATCTCTCTCTGACTCTTCCTGAGGATCTCTCTCTGACTCTTCCTGAGGATCTCTCTCTGACTCTTCCTGAGGATCTCTTGCTGACTCTTCCAGTGGATCTCTCTCTCTGACTCCTCCTGTGGATCTCTCTCTCTGACTCTTCCTGTGATGCTCTCTCTCAGACTCTTCCTGTGGATCTCTCTCTCTCTCTCCTTCTGTGACTCTTTCTGAGGATCTCTCTCTCTGACTCTTCCTGAGGATCTCTCTCTGACTTTTCCTGAGGATCTCTCTCTCCTGTGACTCTTCCTGCAGATCTCTTCTCTTTCTCTCTCTGACTCTTCCTGTGCATCTCTCTCTCTGACTCTGCCTATGGATCTCTCTCTGACTTTTCCTATTGATCTCTTTCTCTGTCTCTCCCTGTGAATCTTTTTTCCTTTCTCTCTATGTGCACTTCTTGGCCAACCTGTGCATCTGCTGGTCC
This sequence comes from Discoglossus pictus, assembly GCA_027410445.1. Lineage (NCBI taxonomy): Eukaryota > Metazoa > Chordata > Amphibia > Anura > Alytidae > Discoglossus > Discoglossus pictus. The sequence goes on from CM050174.1 coordinate 35,267,018, forward strand.
TTCCTGTATCTGCATTTGTGTTTCTGTATCAGTATTTCTTGCTCTTTCCTTTTTGCCTTTTGCTTTGGAACGCTCTGTCTCTCTCTTTCTGTCTCATTCTGTTGATCTCTGTGTCTCTCCTTTAGTGTCTCTATTCCTTTCTGTCTCTCGCTTGCATTCTCTGCCTAATATATCTTTCCCTATCTCTCTGCCTTTCCCTGTGCATCGTTCTGTTTCTCGTCCCTCTCTCTCTATCTCCCCAGCCCCTATTTCCCTCCAGGTCATTCTCATGTGTCTCTCTCCTCTGCAGACTTTCTCAGCCAAACATCCAGTCCAAGTCTCTATAACTTGTCATCTCATTGCTCTGCTGGGAGAATCTGAGCGCCATCATTGCCTCCAGGAACTGAGTGGTTAATGTGTGGAGAGGCAGGGGCTGGCGGGTGAGGAAGTGCAGAAGACCCCCCAGGAAAACAGAGCTCGACCCCCAGGGACACGGCATCCCCTGGCACTGCCCCAAACCGTAAGTCCACTCCCTACATGGGTTATATCTCCTGTTGCATTGTTTAGACTGTTTGTCGGAATTGGAGGCACTGCAGGGGGTGTCTGGGTACTGCCTACTGCACCCCAGAATATTAATTGCACTTCTATCCTGCAGACAGCCCTATCACTGCACCCCAAACCTACTAATACCCATTACTGCACCCCAATCCTTCACACCACTGTCACTGCACCATAATCCTGCAGACAGTCATATCACTGCACCCCAATCCTTCACACTACTGTCACTGAGCCCTAATACTGCAGACAGTCCTATGACTGTGCCCCAGCCCTGTCCCTGCACCCTAATCCTACTCACAGCATTTTCACTGTACCCTAATCTAAAACAGAGTGCCGTCACTGCACCCACATCCCATTCTCTGCACCCCTGTACTGAACACTATCCTGCCTCTGCATACAACCCTGCCTGACCTATGGAATACTTAACTTTTGTGTTATACAGTGCAGCATGTTTGGAGATTTGTATTCTTTTTAAACTATTAAGGATGCGCCAATACTCTGTATTATTATATTGTGGAGCCCTCACATTCTCAGAGAGTAGTTGGTGACACTCCTGGATACTTTGCCGCACTGCATAAAGAAGCCAAGTCCTGCTTTGAAACAAATATTACCTTGCATTTGCACAAGTGTTTTTTCCAAAATTAAAAATGAGTTATCTGTATTTTAGAAGCAGCCGTTGAAAGATTTTTTTTCTTTGTCCCAATAAGGAGAAAGCCAGGAGGAGTTGTCAAAAACAACTTGCATTTTCTTTGCCCCTATGTGTTGCTTCCAATTGCTTGCATTGCTTTTTTAATTGTATTACAAAAAAAAAAGTTTGTTTCCTGTCGTTTTTAAGGCTCCAGGCATAGAGGGGTTAAGCGGTTCTCGCAGCATCTTGGCCTGGCATCCCTCTCCTGTTCCCATAAGTTATATGGATGGCTGTAAAGCACTTTGCTTAATAAATCTGGACGTGCCCAGCATCACATTGTCATGATTAGTGCAGACCCAGCTATTAAAGGGGAGGAGGAGGGGTGTGTGCAAGTCTGGCTTACTCTCTTTTACTGCAGTTTTTAAATACTGAGCAGTGGAAGGACTAAAAAGATGGATGTTTCTTAACCCTTTCATTGGCAGAGCAGCCCTGATACTCTTGATAAGTTATAATTGGCCCTTTTGGGTTGGGCCCACTCTTGGTTAGATTATTAATATGTCTGCCTGCTATTGAGGTTAATTAATTAAACTACTTTTCACTTAATTTGAATGTATCCTAGTGGGTTAGATTGTATCCTGTACACATTGGTCCTAATCAGTCAACTAACTCTTTCCTAATCAGTCTCTTCTGAGTTAGTTAGGCTCTGTCCTAATTAGTCGGCTTCCATTACAGTGTGGTTAGACTCAATCCTAGCCAGTGAAGGTGTTTCTTATTAGATTGGACTCTGTTGTACTAGTGCCCAGTGAGTTTGACTCCGTCCTAATCAGTCAAGTTGTCTTCCATTTGGTTAGGCTCAGTTGTATACTGTCTTAAAGTGAGTTGCAGTCAGTACAATTAATTTATAATGTCTCCGTGTGAGTTAGTCTCAGCCCTAATGTCATACTGTCTCCCAGTGGTTTAAACTCGGTTCTTCTTAGAACTGTCTCTATCTTTCGGTGAGTTAGGCTCAGTTTTAGACAGTTAGGCGCTCTTCCCGTGAGTTAGTCAGTCCTAATGTTAGGCAGTCTTCAGGTCAGTTCTACTTCTCCATGGTGTCTCACTGATTGTAAGACTCAGGCTACCTCCCAGTGAGATAGGCTCAGTTTACTTAGACTCTGTTTTCCTGAGTATTATGCTCAGACTACATCCAAGCTAGTTAGGCTCAGTTCTTCTCCTCAATGTTATCTCCCTGAGTGTTAGACTCAGGCTACCTCCCAGTGAGATAGGCTCAGTTTACTTAGACTCTGTTTTCCTCAGTGTTATGCTCAGACTACCTCCAAGCTAGTTAGGCTCAGTTCTTCTCCTCAATGTTATCTCCCTGAGTGTTAGACTCAGGCTACCTCCCAGTGAGATAGGCTCAGTTTACTTAGACTCTGTTTTCCTCAGTGTTATGCTCAGACTACCTCCAAGCTAGTTAGGCTCCGTTCTTCTCCTCAATGTTATCTCCCTGAGTGTTAGACTCAGGCTTTATCCCGGTGAGTTTGACTCCATTTCAATCTATCAGGATGCCTCCAGTTCCTGCTCTTTGCCTATCAGTTCATATGTCCAGTTTCCTTATTACTCCTCTGGGTGCTGTCGTCATGGTAACCGCCCAGGCCTCACTCACACACAGTGATAACACTTCACCTGAACTCTATAACAGGTGGCCCATTCTGGATAACATGTTTATGGTGGCTCCTTATCAGTGTGTATGTAGCAGATCCGCACGTATACATTCAGGCTGCCTCTATATATTAATAGACCTATTTATAGACGCGGCCTGTCTAATAAATATATATTTACATGACGTGTGTGCTGTGTCTGTCGGAGGCAGCCATTTTGTTTAGGTATTCGATGTGTTTCAGAGCTCGGTTTTATGTCATAGGAAATAAAAAAGTGTTTAGTTTGTTTTTTTTAAGAAAAGTACATCATACAGTATCTGTTGAATCAGATAAAGGGTAGAAAAACAAGTGGAAAAAGTATTGTTCTTTTTAAAATTGCTGCTTAATGTCTATGTACCTTAATTTGATAAGAAGAGCTCAGTTTCCCCCCCCCCCCCCTAAAATGATGATACTTGAGAGAGGTCGCTGGCAGGCTAATTGAGATGCATGAGTTGCAGAGGGCAGGCCCAAACATGCTCAGATTATAGGAATTTAGTAAAATAACATAGTTTATAAGCGCTTCTTAATAAAATAAAGTAAATAAAAGTACATTGATTATCATAGTAATCGATCAGGGGCAACTTTCTATAACATGCTACATCAGAGAGGTCACTGGCAGGCTAATTGAGCTGCAGGAATAAAAGAGGTCAGGCCAAAACATGTACAAATTTTATGTTGTAGAATATTACGACTATGAGACTGAAATGTACAAGATGTTCATGAGCTGCAGAGGGGAGAAATCTGATAGGAACTATTTGTGAGATTTTAGGCAGAAAAGCTGAGCTTTCAGCACTTCTTAATAAATAAAGTACATAATTGTAAAGAGATCCACAGGTATATAATACTCCGAGTGCAATCCAGAAAACTTCCATGTCTCTTTAATTCATTTATAAGCTTTTGTAGTATGGTGTTTTAGACTGTTTGTATCCACCCTGTTCAGGCTGCGTGAGGAATGTTGCATTTCCTATATTAGATATATAAGTATTTTTCACCCATTGGTGATCATTTAGTGATATGGAATATTGTGACTTTAAATCCCACCAGTTCCTTTTTATTATATTTTACTTGTTAGGTTATAAGATAAAAACAGATATAAACTGCAAATCTATAGCCATTAGACAAAACTGGATATTATAATTATTTTAGTTAAATAATACATATTAACATACCAAAGGGAGAAATGGAATTTGAACTCACAACCTGTTATATTGAATGTAACTTCTTACCGCTCAGCCATCTCTCTGCAGATTGAATATAGAAATCAATATAGGTAAAATATAACCAGTGTGGCAGTCACAGCGCCCTCATTGTATATGGAAGACTTGAAGGGGCTACAAAAGCAGTAACTAAAAATGCCTGTAACTCCGTCAATTCTTGAAAAGTTTTTTTTTTTTTGATTACACAGCTTTCCCAAATAATTCTCAATACTTTTTGTTGACTTTCCTGTCTCTTTAAGATAAGGCCCCCTTATACATATCCCAGACATGCTTGCATCACCACTTCTGCTGGAAGGCAGTTTCACTTTCACTATATTCCTGTGCTGGAAAAAACTATGGGAGAATAGGAGTTAACTCACTTGTCTGATCTAGCATTCCAGGGGTTAACTGAAAGATTCTACATGACGGTAAATAATGAAGTCACAGGATAAGCAATGGGGCAAAGTCCACCGCCGGGCAGGGGTGGCAGACGGAAATATTGGAGGGTGTGTAAATTCCCTCCAAATAAAGCGATTCAACCTGATGACACAGCCTTGACTTACCTCTGCCCCACTGAGCTTGCAATTAAAACATACGGCATCAGAGCTTCTTATGGACGAGGTATAGAGTGTAAGCTCTTCAGTTCAGACCCATGTTTTTCCCTTTTTAGAGTTAAATTTAGATGAAATCTTCAAAAGAATATTAATAAATCAGAGGCAATTAAAAGGTAAAATAGTGCAGGGTCTAAAGGACAGAATTTATAAAGAGACTCCATGACAGTAATATTTACAGATTAGAGTTGAGAAGGGAATATGGGAGAGACCTGCAAATATATCCAAGGGTTTAATAAAGTTCAGGAGGGAAATATCATCCTGAGAAAGAGGAACAAGACCAAGAGGTAGGGATATGACGTTGATTCCGAGTTAATACTACTTTTACAAAAAAGAGGTTGCCCACAAGAGGGTGACATTAGAGCGAGGTATCCTCCAGACAGCCTGGGAATGCTTGGCTCTTCTCCACCAAAGCATCTAAAGCAAACAAAAATGTACAAGGAAGTATGTAATCCCAGACCTGTTTCCTGCTATTTTGTTCTGTACAGAGAAATATATATCTCAGTTATTCACAGAGGATAATCCCATGCAGTGTGTGTGTATATATATATATATATATATATATATATATATATATATATATATATATATATATATATATATATATATATATATATATATATATACACTGTATACCCGGTATATGCATTCTTGCATGCAGGAGCGCTATGCAAAAACTACCCTAAATGAACAGCGCTATGGCAAAATAAGCTTGCTAAAAAGGGATTCAAATGCCAGCAGCACGATATTCCAAGATTTAGCGCTGCACAGGGTCTGGCCCTGGAAACAGCTCTATAGTGTAGCGATATAATGCGTAGGGTAGTGTTCTGCGGGGTATTATTGTGTGTGTGTGTGTGTGTGTGTGTGTGTGTATATGTATATATATACACACACAGTAAACTCCCGGTTGTCCGGCACTCAACTAACCGGGACTCTCAATCAACCGGCACCGGCATCAATTCACCATTTTCAAAAACCTCCAACATAACCGGCACTAACCGGCAGTTCGAGACTGCAAAAAAAAAAAAGCTAACTTTTTTTCTAATTGTTTTTTGGCCCCTAAAATGACCCGGTTAAGGTGATAATGCAGTTTTAAAGGCATTTTGAGGGGTTTGGGGGGGTTTAAGGTTTTAGACCCATAGAAACGGGGACTCACGATTATCCGGCAACTTCAGATATCCGGCAATAGGATAACCAGGAGTTTACTGTGTGTGTATAGTGTGTGTGTGTATGTATGTATATATGTATGTATATGTATGTGTATATATATATATATATATATATATATATATATATATATAAATATAAATAGCAGGGGTCCCCATTGCATACAATACACGTGGTGGGACGGAGCATGCTGGGGATGGCTGGAGTAGATGGGGCTGCCACATAGGGGGAGAGGTGGGAAGAGAAGACAGCAATAGACTATGGATGGGGCAAGAGAGTCAAGGGACTGAAGGTGGCAAGCGATTGGCAGTAGGGAAGATGGCAAGGGTCTGTCCAAACGGCAAGTGAGTCAAGAGACTGTTGAGAATGCAGGAGAAGATTGCAAGAGATTGGCAGTAGGGAAGACGGCAAGAGACTGTTCAGGGGGCAAGAGTTTCTAGAGATTGTCGAAGGAAGGTGGCAAGAGAATGAGAAGTGTGGAAAACATCATACATATATTAGACATGTATGTGCGTATATGTATGTCCTATATCAGTGCAAGCTTCTTTTTTTCTGAAACAGACAAATTAATTAAAGGGCAGGAAATAGGCCGTCCTTGCCCACAGAGCTTGCAATCTGCTTATAGCAGGGCATCCTGTTATCACAGGGCTGATTGCAGGAAGTATTTAGCAATTGTGCACCTAGACCATGCCCGCTGTGCAAATAGAAAATACTCCAATACTGTACTACCAGAGATGCCCGGTGCTTGTGGACACTGAGGCCTCTTGGGTCTCCGCTCAGGTTTATTGTCAGTTATTGTGTGTATTGGCTGTGTGCCTTGGTGTCCCGTCAGCTGTGTCACCCGTATCGCCTCCAAATATTGCCACGTGCTGCTCTATCCCACGAGAGTCACGTCTCAAGGACAGGGTCAATGTGAGCTCCTGTTATTATTACCTCTGTTTACTGATTGTGAGCCAGGAGAGCTGTAAAACATACTAATAGGCTGACATTAATATATACAGGGCAGAGTGGAAGCCTAGTACTGAAATAGAGACTTCTGAGGCTTGGGAAATCTCTGCACACATGAAAAAGAGACTTGTGGGGCTTGTAAAGCACTTTAAATATAAAATTTACATCTATGTGGCTGCAGTAAAGTAACAAGTAATAGGGAGTAACAAGGTTAATTAGATACATGACTCCCTCAGATCTGATCACTTCTAAGTATTTTTATTTTTATTTTTTTATATGGATTCAGACTGATGACAGTCAATTCAGTGAGCAATTAGGGGTAATGATCTGTCATTATTGGGTGACAGGTAAAAACTGCAAACTTCAATGTAAGTTTACCATAGGAAAATGCAATATTTGAAATAATATTCAACTGACAAAGAGTTTCTTACTTGTAGTTTTAAATTATTCCACATATAGAACCTCTGCTAACAATTAGCCTCTAGTGGTCCTAAAAAAGTCTGGGTTTGATGTCTCTCAGGGCAGTGACCAGTGACCAGCATTGACTGGGTTGGGGACCTAACTTAGTGAAGGAGATTCAGGCCTCTCCTGGCACTGAAGGGGTGTCTGCCCTCTCTGAGCCTGCACAAAGCTTTATTATTCTGTCCTAATCCCTCTTTTGTCCCCCTCTGCTAGGTCTCCCCCTGTTAATGTAATCCCACCCTGTCCCTTTCTACTCCGCTGAGTGTCTGATGGACCATAGAATTCTCATGGAAACCTGAGAGAGGAGTCTTGGAGATCAGATGGATGAGGGATCTATCTATCTATCTATCTATCTATCTATCTATCTATCTATCTATCTATCTATCTATCTCAGGGGTCTGAAAATAAGTCTATGGTGTGACATTAGTCCCTCTCTATTTCTAACTAGGGGTCCATAGAGTGACATTGTGTTTGTGTCGTTCAGTTGTGTCCGACTCGCCTTGACCTCATGGACCGCACACACTATGATGATCCACTTAGTATTCATGGCAGATATACTGGAGTGGGTTGCCAGTTCCTTCTGCCATGGGCCACAGCATACAGCTGCTGGTATTCCTAGGTGGTCTTCCATCCAAGTACATCCAAGTACTGACCAGGCCCAACCCTGCATGGCATCAGGGTGGCGTGACCTCTTGGTTCCCTGACTGAAATTGAACCCAGGTTGCATCTTTGAAAGCACTGAAAGTGACATTAGTACCGGTACCTCTATTTCTGACTGGAGGTCTATAGAGTGACATTAGTACCTCTCTATTTCTGACTGGAGGTCTATAGAGTGACATTAGTACCTCTCTATTTCTGACTGGGGATATATAGAGTGACATTAGTACCTCTCTATTCCTGACTGGGGATATATAGAGTGACATTAGTACCTCTCTATTTCTGACTGAGGGTCTATAGAGTGACATTAGTACCTCTCTATTCCTGACTGGGGGTCTATAGAGTGACATTAGTACCTCTCTATTCCTGACTGGGGGTCTATAGAGTGACATTAGTACCTCTCTATTCCTGACTGGAGGTCTATAGAGTGACATTAGTACCTCTGTTTCTGACTGGGGATCTATAGAGTGACATTAGTACCTCTCTATTCCTGACTGGGGATATATAGAGTGACATTAGTACCTCTCTATTCCTGACTGGGGGTCTATAGAGTGACATTAGTACCTCTCTATTCCTGTCTGGGGGATTATATTGTGACATTAGTACCTCTCTATTCCTGACTGGGGGTCTATAGAGTGACATTAGTACCTCTCTATTCCTGACTGGAGGTCTATAGAGTGACATTAGTACCTCTGTTTCTGACTGGGGATCTATAGAGTGACATTAGTACCTCTCTATTCCTGACTGGGGATATATAGAGTGACATTAGTACCTCTCTATTCCTGACTGGGGATATATAGAGTGACATTAGTACCTCTCTATTCCTGTCTGGGGGATTATATTGTGACATTAGTACCTCTCTATTCCTGACTGGGGGTCTATAGAGTGACATTAGTACCTCTCTATTCCTGACTGGGAGTCTATAGAGTGACATTAGTACCTCTGTTTCTAACTGGGGATCTATAGAGTGACATTAGTACCTCTCTATTCCTGACTGGGGATATATAGAGTGACATTAGTACCTCTCTATTCCTGACTGGGGGTCTATAGAGTGACATTAGTACCTCTCTATTCCTGACTGGGGGTCTATAGAGTGACATTAGTACCTCTCTATTCCTGACTGGGGGTCTATAGAGTGACATTAGTACCTCTCTATTCCTGACTGGGGGTCCATAGAGTGACATTAGTACCTCTCTATTTCTGACTGGGAGTCTATATGGGGACATTAGTACCTCTCTATTTCTGACTGGGGTTCTATAGAGTGACATTAGTACCTCTCTATTTATGACTGTGGGTCTATAGAGTGACATTAGTACCTCTCTATTTCTGACTGGGAGTCTATATGGGGACATTAGTACCTCTCTATTTCTGACTGGGGTTCTATAGAGTGACATTAGTACCTCTCTATTTATGACTGTGGGTCTATAGAGTGTCATTAGTACCTCTCTATTTCTGACTGGGGGTCTATATGGGGACATTAGATCCTCTCTATTTCTGACTGGGGGTCTATAGAGTGACATTAGTACCTCTCTATTTATGACTGTGGGTCTATAGAGTGTCATTAGTACCTCTCTATTTCTGACTGGGGTTCTATAGAGTGACATTAGATCCTCTCTATTTCTGACTGGAGGTCTATAGAGTGACATTAGTACCTCTCTATTTCTGACTGGGGGTCTATAGAGTGACATTAGTACCTCTCTATTTCTGACTGGGAGTCTATAGAGTGACATTAGTACCTCTCTATTTCTGACTAGGGGTCTATAGTGTGACATTAGTTCCTCTCTATTTCTGACTGGGGGTCTATAGAGTGACATTAGTACCTCTCTATTACTGACTGGGGGTCTATAGAGTGACATTAGTACCTCTCTATTACTGGCTGGAGGTCTATAGAGTGACATTAGTACCTCTCTATTTCTGACTAGGGGTCTATAGTGTGACATTAGTTCCTCTCTATTTCTGACTGGGGGTCTATAGAGTGACATTAGTACCTCTCTATTTCTGACTGGGGGTCTATAGAGTGACATTAGTACCTCTCTATTTATGACTGGGGGTCTATAGAGTGACATTAGTACCTCTCTATTTATGACTGGGGTTCTATAGAGTGACATTAGATCCTCTCTATTTCTGACTGGGGGTCTATAGAGTGACATTAGTACCTCTCTATTTCTGACTAGGGGTCTATAGTGTGACATTAGTACCTCTCTATTCCTGACTGGGGGTCTATAGAGCGACATTAGTACCTCTCTATTCCTGACTGGGGGTCTATAGAGTGACATTAGTACCTCTCTATTTCTGACTGCGGGTCTATAGAGTGACATTAGTTCCTCTCTATTTCTGACTGGGGGTCTAAAGAGTGACATTAGTACCTCTCTATTCCTGACTGGGGATCTATAGAGTGACATTAGTACCTCTCTATTACTGGCTGGAGGTCTATAGAGTGACATTAGTACCTCTCTATTACTGACTGGGGGTCTATAGAGTGACATTAGTACCTCTCTATTACTGGCTGGAGGTCTATAGAGTGACATTAGTACCTCTCTATTTCTGACTGGGGATCTATAGAGTGACATTAGTACCTCTCTATTCCTGACTGGGGGTCTATAGAGTGACATTAGTACCTCTCTATTTCTGACTGGGGGTCTATAGAGTGACATTAGTACCTCTCTATTTATGACTGGGGGTCTATAGAGTGTCATTAGTACCTCTCTATTTCTGACTGGGGGTCTATAGAGTGACATTAGTACCTCTCTATTCCTGACTGGGGGTCTATAGAGTGACATTAGTACCTCTCTATTTCTGACTGCGGGTCTATAGAGTGACATTAGTACCTCTCTATTACTGACTGGGGGTCTATAGAGTGACATTAGTACCTCTATTACTGGCTGGAGGTCTATAGAGTGACATTAGTACCTCTCTATTTCTGACTGGGGGTCTATAGAGTGACATTAGTTCCTCTCTATTTCTGACTGGGGGTCTATAGAGTGACATTAGTACCTCTCTATTTCTGACTGGGGGTCTATAGAGTGACATTAGTACCTCTCTATTTATGACTGGGGGTCTATAGAGTGTCATTAGTACCTCTCTATTTCTGACTGGGGGTCTATAGAGTGACATTAGTAGCTCTCTATTTCTGACTGGGGGTCTATAGAGTGACATTAGTATCTCTCTATTTCTGACTAGGGGTCTATAGTGTGACATTAGTTCCTCTCTATTTCTGACTGGGGGTCTATAGGGTGACATTAGTACCTCTCTATTCCTGACTGGGGGTCTATACAGTGACATTAGTACCTCTCTATTTCTGACTGGGGATCTATAGAGTGACATTAGTACCTCTCTATTTCTGAATGGGGATCTATAGAGTGACATTAGTACCTCTCTATATCTGACTGGGGGTCTGTAGAGTGACATTAGTACCTCTCTATTCCTGACTGGAGATCTATAGAGTGACATTAGTACCTTTCTATTCCTGACTAGCAGTCTATAGAGTGACATTAGTACCTCTCTATATCTGACTGGGGGTCTGTAGAGTGACATTAGTACCTCTCTATTTCTGAATGGGGATCTATAGAGTGACATTAGTACCTCTCTATTCCTGACTGGAGATCTATAGAGTGACATTAGTACCTTTCTATTCCTGACTAGCAGTCTATAGAGTGACATTAGTACCTCTCTATTCCTGACTGGAGATCTATAAAGTGACATTAGTACCTTTCTATTCCTGACCAGCAGTCTATAGAGTGACATTAGTACCTCTCTATTTCTGAATGGGGATCTATAGAGTGACATTAGTACCTCTCTATTACTGACTGGGGTCTATAGAGTGACATTAGTACCTCTCTATTCCTGAATGGGGGTCTATAGAGTGACATTAGTACCTCTCTATTCCTGACTGGGAGTCTATAGAGTGACATTAGTACCTCTCTATTCCTGAATGGGGGTCTATAGAGTGACATTAGTACCTCTCTATTCCTGACTGGGGTCTATAGAGTGACATTAGTACCTCTCTATTTCTGACTGGAGGTCTGTAGAGTGACATTAGTACCTCTCTATTTCTGAATGGGGATCTATAGAGTGACATTAGTACCTCTCTATTTCTGAATGGGGATCTATAGAGTGACATTAGTACCTCTCTATTTCTGAATGGGGGTCTATAGAGTGACATTAGATCCTCTCTATTTCTGACTGGGGGTCTATAGAGTGACATTAGTATCTCTCTATTTCTGACTAGGGGTCTATAGTGTGACATTAGTTCCTCTCTATTTCTGACTGGGGGTCTATAGAGTGACATTAGTACCTCTCTATTACTGACTGGGGGTCTATAGAGTGACATTAGTACCTCTCTATTTCTGACTAGGGGTCTATAGTGTGACATTAGTTCCTCTCTATTTCTGACTGGGGGTCTATAGAGTGACATTAGTACCTCTCTATTACTGACTGGGGGTCTATAGAGTGACATTAGTACCTCTCTATTTCTGACTGGGGGTCTATAGAGTGACATTAGTACCTCTCTATTTCTGACTAGGGGTCTATAGGGTGACATTAGTACCTCTCTATTACTGACTGGAGGTCTATAGAGTGACATTAGTACCTCTCTATTCCTGACTGGGGGTCTATACAGTGACATTAATACCTCTCTATTTCTGACTGGGGATCTATAGAGTGACATTAGTACCTCTCTATTTCTGAATGGGGATCTATAGAGTGACATTAGTACCTCTCTATTACTGACTGGGGGTCTGTAGAGTGACATTAGTACCTCTCTATTCCTGACTGGAGATCTATAGAGTGACATTAGTACCTCTCTATATCTGACTGGGGGTCTGTAGAGTGACATTAGTACCTCTCTATTTCTGAATGGGGATCTATAGAGTGACATTAGTACCTCTCTATTCCTGACTGGAGATCTATAGAGTGACATTAGTACCTTTCTATTCCTGACTAGCAGTCTATAGAGTGACATTAGTACCTCACTATTCCTGACTGGAGATCTATAGAGTGACATTAGTACCTTTTCTATTCCTGACTAGCAGTCTATAGAGTGACATTAGTACCTCTCTATTTCTGAATGGGGATCTATAGAGTGACATTAGTACCTCTCTATTACTGAATGGGGGTCTATAGAGTGACATTAGTACCTCTCTATTCCTGACTGGAGATCTATAGAGTGACATTAGTACCTTTCTATTCCTGACTAGCAGTCTATAGAGTGACATTAGTACCTTTCTATTCCTGACTAGCAGTCTATAGAGTGACATTAGTACCTCTCTATTTCTGAATGGGGATCTATAGAGTGACATTAGTACCTCTCTATTACTGACTGGGGTCTATAGAGTGACATTAGTACCTCTCTATTCCTGAATGGGGGTCTATAGAGTGACATTAGTACCTCTCTATTCCTGACTGGGAGTCTATAGAGTGACATTAGTACCTCTCTATTCCTGAATGGGGGTCTATACAGTGACATTAGTACCTCTCTATTTCTGACTGGGGGTCTATAGAGTGACATTAGTACCTCTCTAATTCCTGACTGGGGGTCTATAGAGTGACATTAGTTCCTCTCTATTCCTGACTGGGGGTCTATAGAGTGACATTAGTACCTCTCTATTCCTGACTGGGGGTCTATAGAGTGACATTAGTACCGCTCTATTCCTGACTGGGGGTCTATAGAGTGACATTAGTACCGCTCTATTCCTGACTGAGGGTCTATAGAGTGACATTAGTACCTCTCTATTACTGACTAGGGGTCTATAGAGTGACATTAGTACCTCCCTATTCCTGACTGGGGGTCTATAGAGTGACATTAGTACCTCTCTATATCTGACTGGGGGTCTATAGAGTGACATTAGTACCTCTCTATTTCTGACTGGAGGTCTATAGAGTGACATTAGTACCTCTCTATTCCTGACTGGGGATCTATAGAGTGACATTAGTACCTCTCTATTTCTGACTGGGGGTCTATAGAGTGACATTAGTACCTCTCTATTCCTGACTGGGGGTCTATAGAGTGACATTAGTACCTCTCTAATTCTAACTAGGGGTCTTTATAGTGATATTATTATTATCATTATTATTATTATTATTGCTTCTAATTCCTATTCCAGTACACCAAGCATCATAATGACTTGCCCTGTATCTTTGTTGCATTGTTTTCCTACCTTTAAATCCTCTGACATAATAACTCTCAACTTCATCTACAATCCTTTGTACAAGAACAATAATATTTTATTAATGAAATGGAATTTAAAACAATACATATAATGTACAGTATATGTATGTGTGGTTGTGCGTGTATATATATATATATATATATATATATATATATATATATATATATATATACATATACATTCACCCCATAATTCTATGAGTTGTGAGACCCCTTCCTGGGTTTGCTGAATTTTAGATGGGACTAAGCATCTGTTTCCAGGGCAACCAAACAAAAAGGGGGCCCCTCTCCTGTTCTGCAGCCAATCAGACACAGGGCGAGGTCACAGATCGATGTAAATCTTATTTATTCTCTGATCATGGTACAATAGAGCATCTTCTTCTTTTTTAACCCCTTGAATACATTTTCTTAAAAAGAGTTTTAAATGAGACAGGGTTAATCCGTGCAGCATTAATGGGTTAAATATGGTCATGTCAGTGTTTTTTAATATTAGAGGTTAACAAAGCTAGGGGTTTAAGTAGTTAAACTTCCCATTGGGGATGGAGAGTATCCACCTTTCATTGGTTGCCACAACATACGTGTGGGGCGGCCCGCAGGCACCTCGCTCCGGGCAACCAGGGGCCCTCAGGAGAGGGGGAGAGCGCACAGCTTGCACTCACCGGCCTCATAGCAACACAATAGGACGGTTTCCATCTGCGTAATACCTGGGCAAACATCCAGATATAGTCCAGGTGCACTAACTCTTTCCATGCTGACAGGTACAAGGGGATATTCTGTGAATCAACATAATATACGTTTGTTTTATTTTATTAAAAAGGAGTGATCCCTAGTTTAGAGAACTTTCATTTTATCTTGCAGAAAAAGGTTGCCCACAACTTCCTCAATATGTGTAGTTTAGCCAATGAGACCCCTATGGCTATTGGATTACCATGGGGGTCCATAATAACTATAATATTGACAGTGCCGGAGGTGAAGGCACACATTTTTTAAAAATGAACAATTGGAAATTAGAGGAGCAATGCATGTTCAAACACTGCAAAGGCATATACGAGCTACCGGGTAAATAAGTATAATTATAATGGGCTGTAAACGAATAGTGTTAGATTACTGAGCTTGAAAGTAATGGGTTTCAACCATAAATTACTTGAAAAAGATCCACTTTCTCTGCTATTATTGTTGGCGATTTCATTAGTTTCACAGTGATCAGCAGGAAGAGCATGCTCTGTGGGTTAATTCAGCATAATCACAGATGATTTTAGCTGTGAGTCTTATCATAATTCTTATTTATCCAACTGGGCATGTTCTTGTTATATATAACCCCCGCTATCACTAATATCATTTCTAAAGAGTGTGAAACGCTCCAGTGGGAGTGCATGCACACTATAGAAACTATTTGTACGGATTACGTACATGCCACAGTGCGCGGGAAAGGGACACAGGGGAGGGATTAGGGGGGAAAGATAGAGAGGGGGAAAGGGACACAGGGGAGGGAGGAGGGGGAAAGAGACAGGGGAAGGAGGAGGAGGAGAGGGGGGAGGGAAGAGACACAGCGGGAAAGAGACACAGGGGAGGGTGGAGGGGGAAAGAGACAGAGGGGGAGGGGGGAAGAGACACGGGAGGGAGGAGGGGGGAAGAGACAAAGGGGGAAAGAGACATGGGGGAGCTAGGAGGTGGAAGATACAGATGGGAGGGAGGAGGGGTGGAAGATACAGAGGGGAGGGAGGAGGGGTGAAAGAGGCACAGGGGGAAGGAGGCGGAAAAGAGACACAGGGGAGGTAGAGGGGGAAGAGACAAAGGGGAGGGAGAGACACAGGGGAGGTGGGGGGAATGACATAGGGAAGAGAGAGGGGCAAGAGACACAGGGGAGGGAGATGGGGGGAGGGGGAGACACATGTAATATTATACCGTCATTTATAACGGATAAATAATCAAAAGATAAGGTCATTAGGGGAATTTGCTTAAAATACCTAACTTTTTAGCTTAATTATCTAACACTTTCATTCAAATGTTTAATAACAATCATTTTAATTATATTTATTTATGTGTGTATTTTGCATTTCTGTGACCTTTGCTTTAAAGTGACATGGAACACAATTTATGCAAATTTTTGCATGCATATAAAAGAGCAGCTTTAATCATTTGGAGTTTCACATGAAAAAAAAAGATAAAACCTGTTTAAACTTAATGGAAACTAACAGGACGTGCACAGAACATACATGACTCTTACATCTATATTACGGCTCATTGTCTGACAGGAAAAAGCCCCAGATCCGTTAAATATTTTAATCTATTTTTTTCCGCTTTGAGAGCTTCATTTGAAAAAGAAAACACACAATGGTACGTTATCAAATACCCTATAAAGAAACTAATTAATTATATAAGGTCACAGGACACAAGTCTCACTTTTAAGTAGATGTTTAGAGCCTCAGGACTAGTAAAACTAACACCTCGTAGTCCAGATGTTAGTATACTTTAACTTCTCTAGTTAATGTCTATCCCTCACTGCAGATTTGCTCTCTAGCCTTATGTTTTGGGAGTAGGTGTATATCCAGATTTAAACAAGGCAATTGCCTATGGGCGCCTCCATGGGAAAGTTGCTTAATTTGCATAACCGCACAATTAAATTTCAGTTTGTTTATGTTTCACACATCCCCTGCCTTCTCTAGTCAGGTGCCATGAGCAAGTTCTTTGGTGGTGGTGTGGTAGGAGGTGGGCGTGAAGTGGCAGGCTTGCAGTGTGCTGCACTTTAGTAAAACAAAGAGGGAATGTGGTTGCATGTGTAAGTTCACTATGTCTGCACCACCTTGCTCCAGTGCACACTTACATGGAGAAGGTATTAATTCATTATACTAGCTCTGCCTCTCACTTGGTGCCTACCACCAAGCTCTCCTCCTCCCTCAGGTCCTGAAAGCACCACAATGAGCTCACTAACTGACTTCCCTCAGTAACATAGCATGCTCCTGCTACTCTTATTTATGTGTCCATAGAATAACCAATGCAATTCCAACTTCTCAGATCCGGTTATTAAATAAAAATTATTGAGTCTTGCCCTTACCTGCAAGAGGAATTCTGATGAATATTGTGAGTTGAATAAGCAAGTCTGAGTTTTATTTTATACATTATATTTTGTTTGTCTGTATCTGTCAGAATACCCCCTCCTCCCTTTTTCAGCTCCCTGATTACTTTTCCATGAGAAATAGAATACTCTTAGATGGCTCTTTGTATATGGTCTTTACATACAGTGCCTTGCAAAAGTATTCACCCCCCTTGGCACTTTTCATGTTTTGTAGCCTCATAGCCTGGAATAAACATGGATTGTTTGAGGATTTGCATCATTTAATTTACAGAACATGCCCACAACTTTGAAGATGTTTTTTTTTTTTTTTTATTGTGAAGCATACAACAAATAGGACAAAATAACAGAAAAAGTCAATGTGCATAACTATTCACTCCCTAAAGTCAATACTTTGTAGAGCCACCTTCGCTTTGTATAAGTCTCTATGAGCTTGCCACATCTTATCACTGGGATTTTTGCCCATTCCTTCTTGCAAAACTGCTCCAGCTCCTTCAAGTTGAATGGTTTGCGCTTGTGAACAGCAATCTGCCACCGCCATGTTTCACTGTGGGGATGGTGTTCTTTGGGTGATGTGATGTGTTGGGTTTGCACCAGACATAGCATTTTCTTTGATGGCCGAAAAGTTACATTTTAGTCTCATCAGACCAGAGCACCTTCCTCCATACATTTTGGGAGTCTCCCACATGCCTTTTCGCAAACTCAAAACGTGCCATTTTGTTTTTTTGCTGAAAGTAATGGCTTTCTTCTAGCCACTCTGCCATAAAGCCCAACTCTATGGAGCGTACGACTTATTGTCGTCCTATGTACAGATACTCCAGTCTCTGCTGTGGATCTCTGCAGCTCCTCCAGGGTTACTTTAGGTATCTGTGCTGCCTCTCTGATTAATGCCCTCCTTGCCCGGTCCGTGAGTTTTTTTGGGCGGCCGTCTTTTGGCAGGTTTGCTGTTGTGCCATGTTCTTTCCATTTGGTTATGATATATTTGATGGTGCTCCTGGGGATCATCAAAGATTTAGATATTTTTTTATAACCTAACCCTGACTTGTACTTCTCAACAACATTGTCCCTTACTTGTTTGGAGAGTTCCTTGGTCTTCATGGCAGTGTTTGGTTAGTGGTGCCTCTTGCTTAGGTGTTGCAGCCTCTGGGGCCTTTCAAAAAAGGTGTGTGTATATGTAATGACAGATCATGTGACACTTAGATTGCACACAGGTGGACATCATTTCACTAATTATGTGACTTCTGAAGGTAATTGGCTGTACCAGAGCTTTTTATGGTCTTCATAACAAAGGGGGTGAATACTGTTTTATGTATATATTTTTCTCATTTCACTTCACCAACTTAGATTATTGTGTTCTGATCCATCACATGAAATTCAGATTAACAAAACATTGAATTTAAGGATGTAATGTAACAAAATAGATAAAACGTCAAGGGGGTGAATACTTTTGCAAGGCACTGTATGTACCTGTACTACAGTAGGTTATAAGATCTCCCTTAAAATCAATAAAACATATTTTGTATAAACAGATGGACCTACAGCTGCTGGTGAAACTACATGATGGTAGGGAAACAGAGATGCACATGTGCTTGCACACCTGGGGTAGCTAAATAGGTGGTGCCTAGGGTCGTCGGATATGTAAGTCCGGCCCTGGGAAGAGGTGAGAGGTCCGTGTCCTGGTGTCTATGTATAAGGAGGAGGTGAGGGGCCTGTGTCCCGGTGTCTGTGTATTAGGAGGAGGTGAGAGGTCAGTGTCCTGGTGTCTATGTATAAGAAGGAGGTGAGGGGTCCGTGCCCCGGGTTCTTGTGTATTAGGAGGAGGTGAAGGGTCTGTGTCCCGGTTCCTGTGTATAAGGAGGTGAGAGGTCCATGTCCTGGTGTCTGTGTATTAGGAGGAGGAGGTGATAGGTCCGTGTCTTGGTGTCTGTGTATTAGGAGGAGGTGAGAGGTCCATGGCTCGGTGTCTGTGTATTAGGAGGAGGGGAGAGGTCCGTGTCTTGGTGTCTGTGTATTAGGAGGAGGTGAGAGGTCCATGGCTCGGTGTCTGTGTATTAGGAGGAGTGGAGAAATCCATTTCCTGGTGTCTGTGTATTAGGAGGAGGTGAGAGGTCCGTGTCCCGGTGTTTGTTTATTAGGAGTATATGAAAGGTCCGTGTCCTGGTGTCTGTGTATTAGGAGGAGGTGAGAGGCCCATGTCCTGATGCCTGTGTATTAGGAGGAGGTGAGAGGTCCGTGTCCCGGTGTCTGTGTATTAGGAGGAGGTGAGAGGCCCATGTCCTGATGCCTGTGTATTAGGAGGAGGTGAGAGGTCCGTGTCCCGGTGTCTGTGTATTAGGAGGAGGTGAGAGGTCCGTGTCCTGGTGTCTGTGTATTAGGAGGAGGTGAGAGGTCTGTGTCCTGATGCCTGTGTATTAGGAGGAGGTGAGAGGTCCGTGTCCTGGTGTCTGTGTATTAGGAGGAGGTGAGAGGTCTGTGTCCTGACGTCTGTGTATTAGGAGGAGGTGAGAGGTCCGTGTCCTGGTGTCTGTGTATTAGGAGGAGGTGAGAGGTCCGTGTCCTGGTGTCTGTGTATTAGGAGGAGGTGAGAGGTCCATGTCCTGGTGTCTGTGTATTAGGAGGAGGGGAGAGGTCTGTGTCCCGGTGTCTGTGTATTAGGAGGAGGTGAGAGGTCCGTGTCCTGGTGTCTGTGTATTAGGAGGAGGTGAGAGGTCCGTGTCCCGGTGCCTGTGTATTAGGCGGAGGGGGGGATCTGTTTCTGTGTATTAGGCGGAGGGGGGTCTGTTTCCTTGTATTAGGAGGTATGACACGCTCTGTGTTAGTTGATCTCAGTCCCTCCCCCTCCTCCTCCTCTCTCTAATACCCCCCTCCTGGGTCTCTCAGCCGCCAGGTGCAGGGGCAGCAGGATGTGATTGGGACTCAGAGCTTCTCAGGGCACCGGCTGAGGTCCCAGCTCCCCAGATCATGCGCTACAGAGGGGTCAGGTTAGTATCACCCATAATGCACCTTTTCTGTCTTATTGCTGTGGAGATGTTTAAGGAGTTTTCCCAGAAACTATTTTACTTATATTCTGCTGATAAGATCCTAATCATTTTCTGTGTAATATTAGTGGATTTGTTTTGTGTGTAAAAACTAGTGAGAGAGAGAGAGGATAGAGTGAAAGACTGAGAGAAAAAGAGAGGGAAAGAGAGAATTCAAGAGGGAGGAGAGAGCACTAGAGCAAGAGAATGCAAAGGTGGAGAATTGGAAAGAGAGTGAGTGAGAGAACTGAAAAAGAGAAGAGAATGAGAGAGAGAGATAGTGACAGAATTGGAAAGGGGAGGGAGAATGAGAGAGAATGAGAGTGAGAATTAGATAATTGGGGGAGTTATAATGAGAGAATTGGAGAGAACTGGTGAACGAGAGAGAATTCATTGTAGAGCTAGATAGATCTGGAGCATGGGAGAGAGTATTGGGGAAAGACAGAGGATATGCATACAGTGTGTATATATATATATATATGTATATATATATATATATATATATATATATATATATATATATATATCACATGCTTTAAAAAGATGTACCTGGCCTGTGACTGTCTCATGTGACTGCCCCATTCCTGCACTTGACATTACAGCTTCTTATTGACTCTGTCCGAGTGTCTCTTTAGTTCCTCTGCCTTTGTCGCTCATCTCGTCCTCCTCTCTCGTCTGCAGACCCTGAGAATCGCTGTTGATTATTAGAGCCCTTCTCCTTTAAAACCTCTGTAGTGAGGTGTCTGTGGGAGATTCCAACTCATATAGAATCCATGTGTGTGTGTGTATATATATATATATATATATATTATACATATACACATCAATAAGGTTATATGTAGGAAATAAAAAATTGCCTTCAAACTTTCAAATGATTCCATAGGCTTTATAGAATAACTAGTCACTTGCCCGTCAAAAATGACGGTATAATATTGTCCTCTCTCTTTCTCTCTGCGCCCCCTCTCTTTCTCTCTGCGCCCCCTCTCTTTCTCTCTGCGCCCTCTCTTTTTCTCTCTGCGTCCTCTCTCTTTCTCTCTGCGCCCTCTCTCTTTCTCTCTGCGCCCCCTCTCTTTCTCTCTGCGCCCCCTCTCTTTCTCTCTGCGCCCTCTCTTTTTCTCTCTGCGTCCTCTCTCTTTCTCTCTGCGCCCTCTCTCTTTCTCTCTGCGCCCTCTCTCTTTCTCTCTGCGCCCTCTCCCTCTCTGCAACCTCTCTCTCCCTCCCTCATTCTGTCCCTCCCTTCTCTCTCTCTCCTTCCCTCTCATTCTCACTCTCTCCCCCATTCTTCCTTCTCTCTTGCTCCATCCTTCTCTCTCTGTCTCTCTCCATCCATCTTGCCCTCTCCCCCCTCTCTTTCCCCCTCCTTCTCTTTCTCTCTCCCTCCTTCTCTCTCTCTCCCTTTTTCTTTCTCTCTCTCTCTCCCTTCTTCTCTCTCCCTTCTTCTCTCTCTCTCCCTTCTCTCTCTCTCTCCCTTCTTCTCTCTCTCTCTCTCTCTCTCGCTTCTCTCTCTCCCTTCTTCTCTCTCTCCCTCCTCCTTCTCTCTCCCTCCTCCTCCTCTCTCCCTCCTCCTCTCTCCCTCCTCCTCCTCTCTCCCTCCTCCTCCTCTCTCCCTCCTCCTCCTCTCTCCCTCCTCCTCCTCTCTCCCTCCTCTTCCTCACTCCCTCCTCTTCCTCTCTCCCTCCTCTTCCTCTCTCCCTCCTCTTCCTCTCTCCCTCCTCCTCCTCTCTCCCTCCTCCTCCTCTCTCCCTCCTCCTCCTTTCTCCCTCCTCCTCCTCCTCCTCTCTCTCTCCTTCCTTCTCTCTCTCTCTCCTTCCTTCTCTCTCTCTCTCTCCTTCCTTCTCTCTCTCTCTCCTTCCTTCTCTCTCTCTCTCCTTCCTTCTCTCTCTCTCCTTCCTTCTCTCTCTCTCCCCTCCTTCCTTCTCTCTCCCCCTCCTTAATTATCTCTCCCCCTCCTTCCTTCTCTCTCCCCCTCCTTCCTTCTCTCTCCCCCTCCTTCCTTCTCTCTCCCCCTCCTTCCTTCTCTCTCCCCCTCCTTCCTTCTCTCTCCCCATCCTTCCTTCTCTCTCCCCTCCTTCCTTCTCTCTCCCCCTCCTTCCTTCTCTCTCCCCCTCCTTCCTTCTCTCTCCCTCTCCTTCCTTCTCTCTCTCCCTCTCCTTCCTTCTCTCTCTCCCCTCCTTCCTTCCTTCTCTTTCTCCCCCTCCTACCTTCTCTCTCCCCCTCCTTCCTTCTCTCTCTCTCCCTCCTTCCTTCTCTCTCCCTCTCCTTCCTTCTCTCTCTCCCTCTCCTTCCTTCTCTCTCTCCCTCTCCTTCCTTCTCTCTCTCCCTCTCCTTCCTTCTCTCTCTCCCTCTCCTTCCTTCTCACTCCCCTCCTTCCTTCTCTCTCCCCTCCTTCCTTCTCTCTCCCCCTCCTTCCTTCGCTCTCTCTCCCTCCTTCCTTCCTTCTCTCTCCTTCCTTCCTTCTCTCTCCTTCCTTCCTTCTCTCTCCCTCCTTCCTTCTCTCTCTCTCCCTCCTTCCTTCTCTCTCCCTCTCCTTCCTTCTCTCTCCCTCTCCTTCCTTCTCTCTGCCTCTCCTTCCTTCTCTCTGCCTCTCCTTCCTTCTCTCTCCCTCTCCTTCCTTCTCTCTCCCTCTCCTTCTCTCTCCCTCTCCTTCCTTCTCTCTCCCTCTCCTTCCTTCTCTCTCCCTCTCCTTCCTTCTCTCTCCCTCTCCTTCCTTCTCTCTCCCTCTCCTTCCTTCTCTCTCCCTCTCCTTCCTTCTCTCTCCCTCTCCTTCCTTCTCTCTCCCTCTCCTTCCTTCTCTCTCCCTCTCCTTCCTTCTCTCTCCCTCTCCTTCCTTCTCTCTCCCTCTCCTTCCTTCTCTCTCCCTCTCCTTCCTTCTCTCTCCCTCTCCTTCCTTCTCTCTCCCTCTCCTTCCTTCTCTCTCCCTCTCCTTCCTTCTCTCTCCCTCTCCTTCCTTCTCTCTCCCTCTCCTTCCTTCTCTCTCCCTCTCCTTCCTTCTCTCTCCCTCTCCTTCCTTCTCTCTCCCTCTCCTTCCTTCTCTCTCCCTCTCCTTCCTTCTCTCTCCCTCCCTCTCCTTCTCTCTCCCTCCCTCTCCTTCTCTCTCCCTCCCTCTCCTTCTCTCTCCCTCCCTCTCCTTCTCTCTCTCTCCTTCGCTCCTCTCTTCCTCTCCTTCGCTCCTCTCTTCCTCTCCTTCGCTCCTCTCTTCCTCTCCTTCGCTCCTCTCTTCCTCTCCTTCGCTCCTCTCTTCCTCTCCTTCGATCTTCTCTTCCTCTCCTTCGATCCTCTCTTCCTCTCCTTCGATCCTCTCTTCCTCTCCTTCGATCCTCTCTTCCTCTCCTTCGATCCTCTCTTCCTCTCCTTCGATCCTCTCTTCCTCTCCTTCGATCCTCTCTTCCTCTCCTTCTCTCTTCCACCCTCTCTCTCTCCTGCTCCCTTTTTCCTTCCCTCTCCCCTCCTTCCTTCTCTCTCCCTCCCTCTCCCCCTCCTTCCTCTCCTTCGCTTCTCTCTTTCTCTCCTTCGCTACCTCTCTTCCTCTCCCCCTCCTTCCTCTCCTTCCCTCCTCTGTTCCTCTCCCCCTCGCTCCTCTCTTGCGCTCTCTCTATCTCACTCCTGCTCACTTTTTCCTTCTCTCTCCCTCCCTCTCCCCCTTTGGCACCCATTACAAGCCTCGCAATGGTCAGTGCGAATGCACAACTTGCGATTTGTGAGCGTTACGCACAAACTCGCCGTATGACAACTATATTAGTGATATGGGATTTAGAGACATCTCGCCTGAATTATGAGGGTGCCCTCACCAGAATACAGCCTATGGAGTCTCATGAGAGCCGCTGTCTCCCACGTGCTATCAAGTCCTATTAAATTCTTCCAATCATAGTGCAAGCACTTCTGGTCCTCTCTTTTGGAGACCGCTGCATAAATCCAGCACTCTAGCAATAATATTCTTGTTGTTGCACTTCTTATACTGTTTCTGTGACATGAGACAGTTATGAGTATTTGCAGTGTTAAAGTGGTTAAACCTCCTTAAAGGGACCAAGCTGCATCCCCCAACCACGTTGTGTGCAAAGTTCAGTGTTAAGGCTTAGTGCTTATCTATATGGAGAGACTGAGCAAGGGACTGCTAATGGGGAGGGGGGCTCTTGTGTGTGTCTAGCAGGTTAATCATTAGTCCTGGCAAGGTGGCCATCATTGACCTGATACTGTCTGACCAGGTTATAGAGCAGGAATTATGTTATCACGGTCTGTAGTGTCACTTTAAGGATTGTGGCCCTGGGTTAGACTATATGGTGTTGCCCCCTGCCCTGATGCAGTGATAGCCCCCCATGGATGCTGCCACACACAATGCTCATACAATACACTTTCTTTCATATATTTAACATCTAATATGCAAAAAACATCAACATTTGCAGAAAACACATTAATATAATTTTTACAATTTGTTTCTGAACCTAAGTATTTCAGGCTCTCACATAACTGATTATCTCCACCCCTATTAGGTGTCTAGGGGGAGACGATTGCCCAGGATGCTGTCCTTAAAGGAACTCTGCCATCCCAGCAAGAAGTTGATTTAATTTTAAAGAACATTAAAAACTTGCTGTACATTATATTAGCAGTTTTTAATGCTTTTTAAGAAAAAAAAAACTTGATTTTGGGGTGACAGAACCGTTTAATTAATTCTGATCCCTGCGGACAAGTGGGGCAGATAAAGAGACCTGTCAGGACATCCTCCTGGGCATCTATTCAAATAATGTTGTAACTGCAGATATGTTCCTGGATAAGCTATATTTAACTATTGTTTTGTCGTTCAGTCGTGTCCGACTCTCTGTGACCACATGGACCGCAACACACCAGGAACTTCTTTATGTCCATGGTCATGCTGATCCACTTGGTATTCATGGCAGAGATACTGGAGTGGGTTACCGGTTCCTTCTCCAGTGGGCCACAGCATACAGCTCCTGGTATTCCAAGGTGGTCTCCTATCCAAGTACTGCTTGGCTTCAGGGTGTTGTGACCTCTTGGTTCCCTGACTGGAATCAATCCAAGCGGTGAAAGCACCAAATCCTAACCACTGGCCACCAGGGAACATGTATAACTATGGTAGTGGTTTATTAAAGTGGCAGGCTCTTTGTTTCTGAGGACCAGCAGTTAAGGTCTCACAGGTCCCAGGAGATCCACCGGTCAACACATAATAGTAGTTGAGTGACCCTCCCACATCTGGACAAGGACAGACGGGTCTTTGATGTAGAGCCAGTAAAGCTCTACTTCCCTAACTAACAAGTAAGACCTCTTTGAAGGATCAGTCTCTATCAACACAAGACACCTTAAGCAAACATTGCCCAAGAGTCTCTTGGGAACCGGGAATACTTGGAGTTTATTACCTAAGTCCAGGGCTTATGTCATCCTGTTTTTACTTGGGACAAACATTAACTTGTATGTGTCCAGGAAAAAGCATAAATGAATATAACTGGAGTGGAAGAGTTAGGTAATCGAGCTGAAAAGTTAAGGAATTTAGGCATAAACGATCTGAAAATATTTTCACTGCTATTTCTAAGGAAACTGACAAACTCTTACAGTTAATTATTACAATGAACTTTAAGAGCTTGGTTAAATCAGCTTGAGCACAGAGGCGAATACGTTTTAAAGTGTCTGTTATTATCTCTGCATTATCTTGTAATTATATTTACGTAACTTTGATTTCTGCTATAACCTGGACCTTTGCTGTGTCCGTCTAATACTTGTGGTAGTTACTTTCAGTATCCTTTACTTGTCTAAATCGTTTTTATTAACTTACAATCAAATTATTATTTACTCGTAACTTACCCGATGCGAGGATATGGCCCCTCTGAGCCCCTTGGCGCTCATTGCGAGCCTCTTCCACCGTGTTCTTTACAGGCCCCGCGATGAGCGCCTTCGGCACTCATCTAGAGCCCTGCAGCGTTCATTGTGAGTCTCCCCCTCCGGTGTAGTTTAGGGGCCTTGCGATGACTGTTAGTGCCTTGGCTTAAGTGTTACTTCTTTGCGATTGTTTTTACGTCCTTCGGCCTCGTTTTTTTATCACTTAGGTGATTTTTGTTCGTGAAAATACTCAGAATATGGCTCAAATTAACTTGCAACCTCACTCACCTGCTCCCTGGCTCTCCCCCTGTGTGAGTGTGTAAGGGATGTTGAGGCATATTTGTGTGTTTTTAGCAGGTGTTTGGAGTTCCATGGTTCGGCCATTAAAGTCGTAATTTTCTGAGGCCCACAGTTTTCTCCCTCCCTATGTCTCTTCCCCCCTCCCTCCCTTGTGATTCTTCCCCCCCCCTCCCCATGTCTCTTCCCCCCCCTCCCCATGTCTCTTCCCCCCCTCCCCATGTCTCTTCCCCCCCTCTCCCTCCCCATGTCTCTTCCCCCCCTCTCCCTCCCCATGTCTCTTCCCCCCCTCTCCCTCCCCATGTCTCTTCCCCCCCCTCTCCCTCCCCATGTCTCTTCCACCCTCTCCCTCCCCTGTGTCTCGTGCCCCCTCCCTCCTCTTTGCCTCTTCCCTCCTCCCTCCTCTTTGCCTCCTCCCTCCTCTTTGCCTCCTCCCTCCTCTTTGCCTCCTCCCTCCTCTTTGCCTCTCCCCTCCTCTTTGTCTCTTCCCCCCATCTCCCCTCCTCTTTGTCTCTTCCCCCCATCTCCCCTCCTCTTTGTTTCTTCCCTCCCTCCCCTGTGTCTCTTCCCTCCCTCCCCTGTGTCTCTTCCCTCCTCTCCAATCTCTGTGTCTTCTCCCTCCCCTGTGTCTCTTCCCTCCTCTCCAATCTCTGTGTCTTCTCCCTCCCCTGTGTCTCTTTCCCTCTTTTCTCCCTTCCTGTTCCTTGCGCATCGCTGTGCGCATGTACGGAATCCGTACAATATTTTCCGAAGTGCGCATGTGCTCCCACTGGACTATATTTGTGATTGAAATATACATTTGCAAAACATACTATTCAAATTATTGCTTTCATTTGGTACTATTTTTTTAAATGCCCCGCTAATTGATTTTCCATCTTTTGTTTAACTTTTTTTAATTGTTAGAATATTAGTTTTCTAAACATTGAACTTAATTATTCATTGTAACATTGATTAAATTTTTATTCAACCTATTTTAGCAATGTATAATCCTTTATAACTGCATTATAAATATTAGGGGAGAAGGGGGGAGGAAGGCGCAGGGGAGAAGGGGGGAGGAAGGCGCAGGGGAGAAGGGGGGAGGAAGGCGCAGGGGAGAAGGGGGGAGGAAGGCGCAGGGGAGAAGGGGGGAGGAAGGCGCAGGGGAGAAGGGGGGAGGAAGGCGCAGGGGTGAAGTGGGGAGGAAGACGCAGGGGAGAAGGGGGAGGAAGACGCAGGGGAGAAGGGGGGAGGAAGGCGCAGGGGAGAAGGGGGGAGGAAGGCGCAGGGGAGAAGGGGGGAGGAAGGCGCAGGGGTGAAGTGGGGAGGAAGACGCAGGGGTGAAGTGGGGAGGAAGACGCAGGGGAGAAGGGGGAGGAAGACGCAGGGGAGAAGGGGGAGGAAGACGCAGGGGTGAAGTGGGGAGGAAGATGCAGGGGAGAGGAAAACACAGGGGAGGGGTGAGGGGGGGAAAGATACGGAGGGAGAGACACAAGGGAGGGGAAAGATGGGGGTAAGAGATACAGGGGAGGGGAAAAGGGGGAAGTGACACAGGGAGGGAAGAGACAGGGGAGGGGAGGGTGGGGGGGAAACGGCACAGAAAGTAAAGGAGCGGGAGAGACACAGGGGAGGCAGAGGGGGGGGGGGAGAAATTAAAAATGTTATTGTCATTTTTGACGGTCAGTTTACTAGTATATATGTGTATATCATTTTATCTCATATAATAGTTGTGGATCTTACGAATGTTGGTCACGCAATTTTAAAAACTGCGGGCCTAGCAAAGGGAGACCCGCAGTTGCAGGGCTGCAATGAGCGACAAAGGTGCTCTTTGCAGGCCTCGCGATGAGCGCCGCCAGCGGGAGTTAGGCTGCAATAAGCGACGAAGGCACTCATCGCAAGGCCCGCAGGACTTAGGCTGCAATTAGGCCTATTTTTATTTTAGTTTGCCCTACATTGCGAGCCTCTCCCCCCTCTACTTTACAAGGCTCGCGATGAGCGGCTTTGCCTCTCATTGCAGGCGTCGTCCAACCTGCAACTTTTGAGCCTCTCCCCACTCTCTCACCCCGGTGTCTGTTTCCCCTCTCTCCCTCCCGCTGTCTCTTTGCCCCCTCTCCCTGCCCTGTGAGTTTGTTTCTCTTATCTCCCCCCCCCTGTGTCTCTCCCCCCCCCCCCACTCCCTCCCCTGTGTCTCTTTCCCCCTACTCCCTACCCTGTGTCTCTTTCCCCCTACTCCCTCCGCTGTGTCTCTTTCCCCCTACTCCCTCCCCTGTGTCTCTTTCCCCCTACTCCCTACCCTGTGTCTCTTTCCCCCTACTCCCTCCGCTGTGTCTCTTTCCCCCTACTCCCTCCCCTGTGTCTCTTTCCCCCTACTCCCTACCCTGTGTCTCTTTCCCCCTACTCCCTCCCCTGTGTCTCTTTCCCCCTACTCCCTCCCCTGTGTCTCTTTCCCCCTACTCCCTACCCTGTGTCTCTTTCCCCCTACTCCCTCCGCTGTGTCTCTTTCCCCCTACTCCCTCCCCTGTGTCTCTTTCCCCCTACTCCCTACCCTGTGTCTCTTTCCCCCTACTCCCTCCCCTGTGTCTCTTTCCCCCTACTCCCTCCCCTGTGTCTCTTTCCCCCTACTCCCTCCCCTGTGTCTCTTTCCCCCCCACTCCCTCCTCTGTGTCTTTCTCCTCCCTCTCCCTGCTCTGTGCTGTACGGGTCTGAAACCATTTGCGGGCTTGGGAAATTAATCAATTTCCCCAACCCCAAAATGTTCCTCCGATTTACGGCCTTGAAGAAAAATCCTCCCTTTATTTTCTCGTGTAGCCGTTTTCAGACCTCCAAAAAACGCCAATTGTCAAACAAATTAGTTTTCAACCTCACTTACCGCATCCCTGCCTCTCCCCCTGTGCTGTGTGTGAGGTTGTCAGTTCATTTTGTAATCAATTGGCGTCTTTTGGTGGCCTCCCAAAGGCTTCAGAGTTACGGGCTTGAAAAAAATGGCGTCAGTTAAAGACGTCATTTTTTCAAAGTCTTGCCTTTTTCAAAGTTGTGCTGGCCTCGCGATGCACGGTCATCACAGGCTTTGCAATGAGCTCCTTTGACGCTCATTGCGAGCGCTTCTCTGACTGGTTCGTGACTCGCGATGAGCGCCTTGGGCACTCATTGCGCCGTCGCAACCCGTAACTTTTAACATTGCGTGACCAACATTCGGAATTACCACAACTATTATATGTGTGCAAAGAAAACCATATGGATAAGTACGACCAGAAAAATAGGTGTGTCTGGCAAGCTGAGGTCCATATGGTCACAGAGAGTCGGACACAACTAAATGACTGAACAACAATTAATTATTAATTAAATCTTGACTTGGTAAATGTCCTAATCTTTATTGTGCTCACAAAGAATTAAAGGGATAAATAACTTGTGGGAAAACCTGGTTTTGGGTGAATTATTAACCGTGAGTGTGTAGTAATTGCTGGGAGTCTAAACTACTTGTTACTTGGCACTTTTATTGCCACTGTCACGGTGCGGCTTTCATATGTTTTAAGTAGTATTTTTTTAATAAAAAAAAAAAAGCTTTATTTTAATTTAAAAAATATATATATTTTCCGAGAAATAGCTGGTTTATAGAAAATCACATATTTATATGAATCCCAAATGCAAATGATACATTTGGTGTTAATTTACTTTGTGCTGCTGATGTGATAGCTGTAGGGAAGTGGTAGTACAGTCTGCCGCAGTTTGTAACATATATATACGGTATATACGGCTAGTCACTTGCCCGTCAAAAATGACGGTATAATATTGTCTTGAAAAAAATTGTCTTGTGTGTGTGTGTGTGCTCTTTCTCTCTCTCTCTCTGTGTTCCCTGTCTGTCTCCTTCTCCCTCTCCTTCTTCTCCTTCTCCCTCTCCTTCTCCCTCTCCTTCTTCTCCTTCTCCCTCTTCTTCTCCTTCTCCCTCTCCTTCTCCCTCTCCTTCTCCTTCTCCCTCTCCTTCTCTCTTTCCTTCTCCCTCTCCTTCTCTCTCTTCTTCTCTCCCTCCCTCTCCTTCTCTCTCTTCTTCTCTCCTTCTCTCTCTCCCTCCCTCTCCTTCTCTCCCTCCCTCTCCTTCTCTCCCTCCCTCTCTCTCCCCCCTCTCTCTCCTTCTCCCCCTCTCCTTCTCCCCCTCTCCTTCTCCCCCTCTCCTTCTCCCCCTCTCCTTCTCCCCCTCTCCTTCTCCCCCTCTCCTTCTCCCCCTCTCCTTCTCCCCCTCTCATTCTCCCCCTCTCATTCTCCCCCTCTCATTCTCACTCTCATTCTCTCCCTCTCCTTCTCCCTCTCCCCATCTCCCTCTCCCCATCTCCCTCTCATTATCCCCCTCTCCTTCTCCCCTTCTCTCCCTCCCTCTCTCTCTCCCTCCCCCCCTCTCTCTCCCTCCCCCCCTCTCTCTCCCCCTCTCCTTCTCCCCTTCTCTCCCTCCCTCTCTCTCTCTCTCTCCCCCCCTCTCTCTCTCCTTCTCCCCCTCTACTTCTCTCCCTCTCCTTCTCTCTCAGCCTCCTCTCCTTCTCCCTCTCCCCCTCTCCTTCTCCCCCTCTCCTTCTCCCTCCCCCTCTCCATCTCCCTCTCCTTCTCTCCCCTCTCCTTCTCCCAACTTGCATATTGCGAATGTTACACACAACTGCGCAGTACAACAACTATATGGGTTAGGGTTAGGCATAGGGTTAGTGTGTATGTGTTGTGATTCACTGTCCAAAGTGAAAATGCTTTTCATTGCGTTCTCCTTTAAGAGGATGTGATTGTGCACACGATAGAGCGCACGCAAAAGCGCGCGATAAATGCGCTATAAATGCGCTATGTGCTACTATAAGAGGATATGATCCCAATGTTAAAATATACTTATACAGACAAAGAAGATAAGCATGCCCTGTTTGAAAAATACATATACTGATTCATACGTAACAAGTAAACTTCTTTCTCAATTTGACATTTTAAACCGGGCATGCTTGTCTTTTTGATCACACCACACAGCCTAATAGGGTGGAACTATATGTTATATTGTAAATAAAATATATAAAATAAAATATACATTTTATGGCCCTTTTACCTAGAATTTGTAATTATAGCCAAATGTAATTATGTTTATTTTTGTAATTTCTTCAATAAATAGGAGCCTTTTTAAGATTTATGAAAGCAGGAAAAGTACAGTGACCCTTTAAGACAAAACAGCCTGTTAGATGTTCACTAACAAGTTTGTTAAAACAGCAACGCATACTATAATATTATATAATATAATATAGCTCTGCTGCCCCCATGTGGTGCAATATCATACTGTTCTGAGCAATGTTTTTGTTTGTTTTGAGTCATTCAGTCGTGTCTGACTTTCCGTGACCGCAACACACCTTGCTTATCCACTTGGTATTCATAGCATGGATACTGGGGTGGGTTGCCAGTTCCTTCTCCAGTGGGCCACAGCATACAGTTCCTGGTATTCCTAGGAGGTCTCCCATCCAAGTACTGACCAAGCCCAAACCTGCTTGGCTTCAGGGTGGTATGACCTCTTGGTTCCCTGACTGGAATCGGACCCAAAGCTTAATTTATTTGTGAGCCGCATATTTACATAATAATGCAGCACAAACAATGGTGAATAACTCGGCAATGGTTTGATTCAGACAATATGGCAGCGCTGCCGATATGTAAAATGAAAATGCAATTTTTAAAAAAATAACTTTCAATTGATAAAGTATTTGCTGTGTTTTATTGTGTAGAAATTAGACATTTGCAATGAAATTGCCTTAATTTCTAAAATTAATTATAGGTTTTATATATATATATATATATATATATATATATATATCATTATTATTATTGTTTATTTGTAATGCACCAACATATTCCGTAGCGCTGTACATGGGTTACAAACAAGGCAAAACAATATTAACACATTACAAAGATGGAGGGCCCTGTCTTTGAGCTTAGAATCCAGTGTCCATAGTGCTTTGGTGGCCAGGGTGGTACTTGGAGGTCTTCCTCGTGCTCCTCCAACCACTCCCGGGACAATTCTGACCATTGTCCTGCTGGAAGATCCCATCTGCTCCAGGGAAGACACATGTATGGGTGTACTTTATCTGCAAGGATGGATAGATAACCCAATCGGTTGAAAGGTATGAGTGGATGCCAAGAAAACATTCCCCAGACCATAACGTTGCCGCCACCAGCTCGTGTTCTTCCAACAATGGTTGCAGTGTATTTGTTCTCTGAGGTTTCTCACCCATCACGCCAACGTCCATCCAGTAACTGGAGCAAAAAAACAGCTTTTATATAAAGTTATACCCTAGATAGCTAACTTATCCTGGGAGATATCTAGGACACTAAAGTCCTACTGACAATGATCAGTATCTTGTAAATACCTTGCTCTGAGGACTCTCCTCTGATCTTGCAACAGGAAAGAATATTTCACTTTCAGATTCTTATAAATAACTTTTATATACCCTTGGAAGGAAATGTTATCCTGGGACACTACTGTCCCTGTGATCAATAGGACCTTTCCTGTTGTTTTGCCGCTAGCAATGGCGGTAAGAGGCCGCTAGATGGCGCTGATTAGATTTTACTGCCGATTTTACACTCCATTTCATCTGAAATGTAACACCATTTCATAGCGGGCAAGGATTAGGGTAAGGGTTATGATAAGGGTAAGGGTTATGGTAAGGGTTAGGATTAGGGTAAGGGTTAGGGTAAGGATTATGATAAGCGTTAAAAAATAGGGTTAGGATTAGGGTAAGGGTTAGGATTAGTGTAAGGATTAGGATAAAGCTTAGGGTTAGGGTTAGGATAAGGGTAAGGGTTATGGTAAGGGTTAGGATTAGGGTAAGGGTTAGGGTAAGGATTATGATAAGCGTTAAAAAATAGGGTTAGGATTAGGGTAAGGGTTAGGATTAGTGTAAGGATTAGGATAAAGCTTAGGGTAAGGGTTAGGGTAAGGGTTAGGAAAGGATAGGGGGTAGGATTAGGGTAAGAGTTAGGATTAGGGTAAGGATATGGGTAAGGATTATGATAAGCGTTAAAAATAGGGTTAGGATAGGAATAAGGGTTAGGATTAGGGTAAGGGTTAGGATTAGTGTAAGGGTTAGGATTAGGATAAAGCCTAGAGTTACGGTAAGGGTTAGGATACGGGTAAGGGTTAGGATATCGGTTAGGATTAGGGTAAGGGTTAGTATAAGAATAACCGTTTAAGGTTAGAAATTGTGTAAAATTTCGACATCGCCATCGAGTGGCCCCTCGCCGCATTTCATACGGACACTGCTCCTGGCCACCCAACAGGAAAGATCCGATCAATATCTTGTAAATACCTTGTTTCGGTTGTCCGAGGACTCTCTATTCATGCTACTTCTCCTGCACAATGCTGCCCCTACAGATAAAACAGAACTTATTTTAAACATTACTTGTTGTTGTTGTTTGTTGTTTTTTTGTTTGTTTTTTTGTCATCGAAATGAGTGATTGTAAGTTTAGAAAACAAATTAAAAAAAAAATATATATATATGGTTCCAACCTACCTGCTACTCCTGTATGCTGTTATAAGTATCACAGTTGGGAGTGTTTGTGAATCAGTTAGTTAGGCTGTAGGTCAGTTTAGTGCACCCATTTTATCTACCTAGATATTAATCACTGTAGTGTACGTGCAATGCTGGGGTTCCTGTAGGATTATTCATAGTCTGGACATTTATTTGTTTGTGATGCTGGTTTATTATACAGTCACGCCGTGACTATAAAGCACTTTATTGCGTCTCTTTTCTGGACATGAGGTCATTCTGGGGCTGGGACTGGGGCAAATGTCAGGGAGTGGTAACTTATATTAAAAAAAGTGGTGGATCCAGGGCCTGGACTCCCAGTAGAAATGGTCTTGACTTTAATTTTTCATATTTGTACACAATTTTATTATTTTTTAATT
The DNA here is from genome assembly GCA_027410445.1 of Discoglossus pictus. Lineage (NCBI taxonomy): Eukaryota > Metazoa > Chordata > Amphibia > Anura > Alytidae > Discoglossus > Discoglossus pictus. Next base: position 35,301,167 of record CM050174.1, read on the forward strand.
GTCATGTAAATTTGTGTGTGTTGCTCAGTCGTGTCCGGCGCTCCGCGACCTCATGTACCCCAACACACTATGTTGATCCTCTTGGTATTCATGGCAGAGGTACGGAAGTGGGTTGTCAATTCCTTCTCTAGTGGGGCACAGCATACAGCTCCTGGTATTCCTAGGTGGTCTCCCGTCCAAGTACTGACCAGGCTCAACCCTGCTTGGCTTCAGGGTGGTGTGACCTCTTGGTTCTTTGACTGGAATTAAACCCAATTGGAGGGACAACCCCCCCCCCCCAGATTAAATGAATAGGAGACACAAAAAATAGCAAAATCAAACTTAGTCATGCATTACCAGGAACAAAGCATGGATCTCCCCCCTCTAACTTGCGGGTCTTGCGATGAGCGCCTTTGGTGCTCATTGCAAGCCTCTCCCATTGCTGTTTTTTTGTCCTCTTATTTCCTTCCCCTGTGTTTCCCCCCCCCCCCCCTCTCTCACCCATGTGACTCTTTCCACTCTCTCCCCTGTCCATGATCAAGTTTTGCTTTGCTCCCGTTGAGCGCCTATCTATAATTGTTTACTCTTGCCTGCCTTGCACTGAGCGCCGTTGCGTTTATTTCCAAAGTACTGCGTGCTTGGCTTTGTTTGGCCAAGTGTTACGGTTTTCGGCCTTGTTTTGCTCCTTTTTGAAAGCATTTACGTTTTTACGGCCGCCATTTTTTTCGTCACTTAGCCGAATTTTGATCTCCGAAAAACGGTAATTAAGCGTCGAACTAGCTTGCAACCTCACTCACAGGCTCCCCGGCTCTCCAAGTCTTGTGTGCCTCGTGATCAGCGCCAAAGTCCTACGACCGTCATCCTTGATCGTGGGCATCGACATGTGCGCGTTCAATCTCTTTCCATCCTTTATCGGTGGAGCGTCAACGGACAACTTACATCCATGACGGGACAGGGGACCCTTAGAGGGACCGTGCCATGGCACAATTGCGAGGCCTTAAAGGCTTAGAGGCTTTTTTCCATTATCTCCCTCCCCTGTGCCTCTTGGTACAAGATACACTCTTACCAAGGACGCTAAATGCTCCACAGCCACGTAACACATACACATTCACCGCCATTTTACATCACTGACTTACACAATGCGAAAGTACACAGCTACACTAACGGCTTCCCCTCGCGCACGCAGCCTATTTACACTACACACTGCACACATTGACACACCTCAGCTCCACAACAGTGCAAACCTACATTGTATGCTGCAGGAACATCAAAACAGATTGTCAGCTCTTCAGCACAATGCTTCCTGCATATATTACTTACAAATAGGTAAAGTATATTCATTTATTAATTTATTACTTTTATAATTAGCATATAAAAGTACATATACACCAAAAAAATAAAAACACTATTGCAAAAAACGCAAAAGCCATTTAATGCGCGCCTCACAACGAGCGCCAACGCTGCTCATAGCACACAAACTACACCAGGACAGCCTTGTAATAAGCGCAAAAAGTAGATCAGCGCCGACCTGACAATGACAGCAAAAGCGCCTCTGATAAAAAAAAATACAACCAAGAGGCTCGCAATGAGCGCCGAAGGATCTGAGACCACCCCAAAAAATGTCTGTGACAAACAGCATTACCTGCCTTACAATTTTATTGTCCCGTCATTTTTGATGGACAAGTCGCTAGTATATATATAGTTCCGCCACTGATATTTATAATAAGCAAAAGTGTAGGAGCCAGCAGTATGTTTTTAGGAGCCACTGCTCCCTTGATTCGTCAATCCCTGGTTTAATGGGTGCTCATTAGTTTACATGACCACACCCTGGCTCAGTAAAGTAAATGCAAGTTTGCAGTGAAGAGTATTTGCATTAAAAAATGTAAATGTATGTTTACTTTGTGCTTTCCATACCATACAGAAAAAAATGTGACCACAGTGATCCTTTAAAGGGCCAGCGTAACTGCTTTTCGTATTTTTCAACAGAGATAATATTCCAAAGACAGGTCTAATTTTTGCTTCCTTTCAATGGTGCTCAGAACCATGAGAAAGGTGGGAAGTTGTACAATGAGGTAAACTCTTTTAAAATGTTGTTATTTTCTGGCTACAGATTTGATTTTCTGCTGTTTGCACATGTATTTCTAATTGGTGGTGAATTATACAAGAGGTTTAACATACAAATTGCATACACTGGCCCTTTAAGTGTTTGGCAGCACTATTAAGACCTCCTTTATTTGTTTGCTTTAGTACCAGAGCTCTTACCCTCTTCGAACAGTGCATTTTCATTTAAACTTAAGGATGTAATTTGGGAAAAACTTCACATGCTGAAGTATATAACAACACAACACAGGAGAAAAATATATATTTAGTTTCTTGTGTTGTGGGGGTGTGGGTGAGGGGGGGGGGTGTTATATCTTAGATGGCTAGTTTATCCTATGGGGCTGACTTTTTTTTCATTGAGTTCTATTATCAAGTGCAGGCAGTTTTCAACATAAGTGAATAGAGATCTTATCGGAGTCAACAGTTAAAAAAAGCAAATAATAGTATTTATTAATTAAAGGATGTATTTATTTATTTTAAATAGTATTTTGCACTTTTTCAAACACAACACTTCAATACGTGATGCTTTATTATGGCTTCTTTGCCACAAGAGCTCACACTCTAAATGTATTTTTTTGTTCTCCTGCAGGGGTATCAGCGGGCACCTTGCTGAGGGCCGGCCCGGCTTCCTTTTCTGTCTTCCGGAGCAGGGCCCTCTCATATCCTCAGTGCATGGCAGTCTGCTCCTTCCGGTGACTCCTGCCAAGCTGGACCCCTCCGTACCCTGTGAGGAGGCAGCCAGATACTCGCCCGCGCACCTCAGAGACCCCCAGCAACCTGCCAGCGAATCCACCACCCAGGACAATGAGGAACCCAAGGCATCAACAAGCACGGAGAGCAACCGCCGAGATGCATCTACCATCACAGGTGGGCATGGCAACCCTGCCTGGCAAGGGGTCAGCACGGGAATTCTGCTCGAGGCCTATAGAATCATTTATTTAAAATACATTTCCTGAAGTTAAATACGTATAAAAGACTCTGAGACCCCAAAATCAAGTTAATTATTTAAGTTATTCTTACACAGCATAAAAACTGGCTATATGTTTTGTTATCCATTTTTTTCTAAAGTGAACCAATCCGCTGAAATTCCATTATGTTGCTGTATTTCTATGCAAATTAGCAGCTTGTGCATATTAATTAGCTGCTTTGATGTACTAATTAGGATTACAGCCTGCTTGTATGTCTGTAGTTGCTGAAATAAAGACCCCCAATGTTATCTGGTGGTTGGACCACTCTCCCACCCTTATCAAGTGCTCAGAGTGACGCTTTAGCATATTGAGCCACACAATAGCATACTTAGCTGCACATTAGCATGCTCACAAATGATTTACTGTAGATAAAAACAGCTAGTACAATTTGTTTGTACAGTTTGGGCCACAGAGTCCTTTTAATGGCCCAATTATGGTAGAATCGTACTTGAGTATTTGCAATTGCATTATGTTCTTTATAAATATAAAAACAGCTTTGAACTTACTATATTTTGCCTGTCACTCAGCTCAAGAGATCCTCCCACCGGACTGATCTTGTAACCTGCACCCAAATACATTATTAGTGAATTAATGGCTTCCATTTGCAGATTACTTCTTAGGTATCCGTAGAGTCTGGGCAGTCACAGATTGATATCTTAGAAGCTTTATGTAAAAGGAAGTTATTAATCCAGGGAACTCCGAGGTTGAGCTACTGCCGGTGCAGCCGGTGCAAGGCACCAAGGCCCCTGACTTCTGAGGGGCCCTCGCGGACATCCCGCTGTTCCCCTGTGGCCCTCCGGTGGCCATCGCAGGTCTTCTGTGCACCTGTGGATCCCATGTGGCCCTACGCGGATCTTATGTGGCCATGCGGGTCCTCTGTGGCCCCCACAGATTCTTTGTGGTTCCTGTTGATCTCCCATGGGGCCCCGGGGCTCCTCACATGCTCCAGGGGCCCCCTGTCTGCCCAGTGACCCCCACGGCTCCTTATGGCCCCCCGCGGATCTCCCGGGGGTCCCCTGCAGCCGCTTATGGCCCACTGTTGAGCCCCCCACATGGTCCCCTGTGACCCCCACTTACTTCCTGTGCATCCCCTGCAGCCCCTTAAGGCTCACTGTAGCCCCCCCAGGGGCCCCCAACAGATTTTATTTTTTGCACCGGGGGCCCCCTTCGTACTAGCTCCGTCACTGATGGAACTATTCTTTAACACAATAGGAAGGAGGATGGATCTCTTGAGCTGACTGACAGCCAAAATGTAGTAAATACAAAGCTGTTTTCCATTACTATAGAACATATTGAGTTTTCTGGAGTCCAGTGGTTAGGATTCGGTGCTTTCACCTCCCCCCCTCCTCTCACTCCCCTGTGTCTCTCCCCGCCTCATCTCACTCCCCTGTGTCTCTCCCCCCTCCTCTCACTCCCCTGTGTCTCTCCCCCCCCCTCCTCTCACTCCCCTGTGTCTCTCCCTCCCTCCTCTCACTCCCCTGTGTCTCTCCCTCCCTCCTCTCACTCCCCTGTGTCTCTCCTTGCCTCATCTCACTCCCCTGTGTCTCTCCCCCCTCCTCTCACTCCCCTGTGTCTCTCCCCCCCCTCCTCTCACTCCCCTGTGTCTCTCCCTCCCTCCTCTCACTCCCCTGTGTCTCTCCCTCCCTCCTCTCACTCCCCTGTGTCTCTCCCCGCCTCATCTCACTCCCCTGTGTCTCTCCCCCCTCCTCTCACTCCCCTGTGTCTCTCCCCCCCTCCTCTCACTCCCCTGTGTCTCTCCCCCCCTCCTCTCACTCCCCTGTGTCTCTCCCTCCCTCCTCTCACTCCCCTGTGTCTCTCCCTCCCTCCTCTCACTCCCCTTTGTCTCTCCCCCCTTCTCTCATTCTCCTGTCTCTCCCCCCCTCCTCTCCCACCCCTGTGTGTCTCCCCCTCCTTCCCTGTGTGTCTCCCTCTCCCCTGTGTCTTCCCCCTCCTTCCCTGTGTGTCTCCCCTCCTCTCTCTCTCTCCTCCTCTGTCTCAGCGCACCGCAATATGCATGCGCGGCCTTTGCGGCAATCGTAGTTGTCAAACTGCGATTTGTCGCAAGCATGCCGACGAATCGCAGTTTGACAACTATTATATGTGATGATATACCGTATATTTGGGTTTATCCCACAGATGAACAGTAGAGGGCGAGAGTGTCCATTACTAAGTTCAATATGGTGTCCCTTCTGTCTCTCTAGCTCCAGTTGTAAACAGGCTGCAGCACGGCCTGACTCTTTATCTTTGAGGACTAGAGGAAAATGTATTTTTTTAAGCTCCCTGGTGGTCCAGTGGTTAGGACTCTGTGCTTTCACCACTGCAACCTGGGTTTGATTCCAGTCAGGGAAGCTGTATGCTGTGGCCCACTGGAGAAGGAACTGGCAACCCACTCTCTTTATGTGATATAATGGGCCTTTAACAGATAGAATCACTAATATAGTTGTCGTTCTGCAAGTTTATGTGTAACGCTCGCAAAGTTTTCAGGTTGCCTATGCCGAGGTCTGCAATGGGCACCGAAAGTTGCGATTTACGCATGCACGTAGTAAGGGAGAGGGAAGGAGAGAGGAGGGGAGAAGAGGTAGTGAGGACACAGGAGGGGAGAGAGGGAGATTATGTGCTGGGGGGGGGGGCAAAGAGACAAAGGGGAGGGAGGGGTGGGAAGACACGGGGGAAAGGGGGGGAAGTGACACGGGAGGCAGAGGGGGGGAAGAGAGGCAGGTGGGACTCGAGGGGTGGGGGGAGACACAGGAGAGGGGGGGGAGAAGAGGTAGGGAGGACACAGGAGGGGAGAGAGAGAGATTATGTGCTGGGGGGGCAAAGAGACAAAGGGTAGGGAGAGGGGTGGAAAGACACGGGGGAAAGGGGGGGGAGTGACACGGGAGGCAGAGGGGGGGGAGAGAGGCAGGTGGGACTCGAGGGGTGGGGGGAGACACAGGAGAGGGGGGGGGGAGACAGATGGGGCCAAAGAGAAAGAGTGGAGGGAGAGGGGGCAAAGAGACACAGGGATGGGTCACGGGGGGGGTGGGGGAGTGACACAGGGGAGGCAGATGGGGGGAAGAGATGCAGGTGGGACTCAAGGGGGGGGGGAGAGACAGAGGGGGCCAAAGAGACAGAGTGGAGGGAGAGGGGGCAAAGAGACACAGGGAGGGGGGAGAGTGACACAGGGGAGGGAGAGGAGGGGAAAGAGACACAGGGGAGGGAGAGGAGGGGAAAGAGACACGGGAGGGAGAGGGGGAGAGGCACAGGGGAGGGAGGGAAGAGACAAAGAGGAGGCAAAGGGGGGGGAAGAGACGCTGGTGGGACATGGGGGGGGGGGACACAGGAGGGGAGGGGGAGAGAAAGAGGGGGCCAAAGAGACAAAGTGGAGGGAGAGGGGGCAAAGAGACAGAGGGGAGGGAGAGGGGGGCAAAGAGACAGAGGGGAGGGAGGGGGCCAAAAAAAAACAGGGGAGGGAGAGGGTGGAAAGAGACACAGGGAAGTGGGGGGGGAGTAAAAAATCTAATATTATCCCGTCATGTGCGATGGGCAATTGACTAGTATGTATTAATCACAGCGCAAATTGCTTTCTACGTAACGAGTGCAGAGGGCGGTGTAGAACATGCTACAGAACGGAATAGACTTAGGGGTGCAGAAGGAGGATGCAACATATAGGGGAGGAGAGGTGTGGTGCACAGCAGTTCAGAAAGGGAGACCGAATAGATTGTAAGTGGAGGCAAATAATAGAGAACATGGGGTGATAATCAAAACGGGGTACCAGGGGACTTCAAAACATAATTTGATGTCACATTAGAGCCAAATAGTCTGTCCATTATATCTCATTTGCTTAATTAATTATCAGAATGTCCGATCCCGGGTATGCTTGAAGTCCCTTACTGTGTCACCCCCTGCCCTTTCTGCTGGAGGACTGTTCCGCTTATCTATTCCTCTTTCTGAGTAGTAGCAGACTTGTCCTTGTGTGCTCTTTTTCTTCTGGAAGATCATGCTCTTATGAATATAACATTGACACCTTGTGTTAGGATGGAAGTAGAGCATATATATATATATTGTTATCTAGTTGTTCTTGATTTTTAACCCTTTGTGTCCCGCTCCAGATGTGTGCACCAGCGGAGACGTCCCTGAGGTTGAGATCATCAGCCTGTTGCAGGAGCAGCTCCCTCACTACACCCTGCGAGCAGACACCCTGTTTGGGTATGAACACGATGACTGGCTGCAGACCCCACTCCTGCCCCCCGACCTCCCCTTCCAGCTCACCCCGGAGCAGATAGAGGAGACCCTCAAGTATTTTCGTAAGTTCCTATAAGGATAAACATACATATTCAACCATTTTTAGAGAAAATCTAAATTTTTGAAGCCTTTGAATATAGAAAGTTTTTATCTTCTTTGACTTGGCACTTGCTACTAGCTTGGAGCCTGAGTGGGTGTGTATCAGCGGAGGGAGGGGGTGGGTACATAAAGAGGGAGAGAGGAGGGCGATTTGTCATATCATTAGAGAGATTATTATTCGACACCCAGTCATTTTGGCACATGCCTAGAGACCGGCAGTTGCAAGGATGTAAATGCACCTCTCATTATCATGGATGCCTCCACTGACCATTAGAAGCATCACTATTATTTTTTGATTAAAAAATATCTTTATGACATTTTTTTGCTTAATAATGCTCTTAGCCAGACTCAACTCAAACATAGATATGTATACAGTGCTCCTTTACTGGGGACTCTTGATGGGAAGTGTTAGATAATTTAGCTAGGTATTTTAAGTACCAATTACCTAAAAATATTCCACCCTCCACAAATAGCCCTATAATGGTAAAAGGTGATAAAGAGCAGCAGTGTGCATAAATATGAAAAATAACTTTTTGTACTAATAAGCTTCTGTGCAAATTTAATCAACTGGGCATGCTCCTCCTGTTTATCACCCCCATTGGGAGAATTATTAATAAATTAATTAGCAAAGAGAGAGAGAGTTTTTTTTCTAGTAATTTATATTTAATAAGCCCAAATTTCAAGGTCAAATATCTATAGCAACAAATAACAATTATAATAATTTATACCTGGGTTGTTTACTGTATTATTTCTTCAAGGTGACCTCAATGGATAACCTCTTGCCTATCGTATATTAACGGTATGGGAGTTGTTGTTTTTGCCAGTGTGGACCCCACCAAACTATTTAGGGGTCAGCGATCCTGTGATGCCCCAGGCTGGTGTCTATTATATTATTTTGCCCCCAAGTGGATGGGTGTCTGTTACCTGTCTGAGGTGTGTGTGTTGTGACAAAACATAACAAACTTGAGACAATTCAAAGGAGGCGACTAAATTGGTGCAGGATCTAAAAGACACAACTTAGAAGGAGACTCCATGACATTAATATGTATAGATTAGAAGGGAGAGGGGCATATGAGAGAGACCTGCAAATATATCAAAACAAGGTTATTAAGAGGCGCACTATGTATTGTAATGTCTTGTAACAGAGTGTTGTAAACCATACTGTAACGGAGCTGGAACACGCAGTCCAATATCTCCCCTGGTATACGGTAAAATACCCAAGAGGCACTACAGTTTCACCATTCCCAACCTCCCATATTGGACGACACACAATTTGGGAGTCAAATGAATACTGACTTTATTTTGTTATGTGCAGAAATATTTATACACATCTCTTCCCACAGGCAATCCACATCCCCCATAGTTGGCCACACAATACACATAGAGAGAACACACCTCCCTGGCAACTTGATATAATCAGACATTGATTAAATCAGCCGTCTTTGTTCTTATCTGAGAATGAAAACACTTTATACAATCGACTCCCTTATCTCTGAAGTCTCTGTAATAGGATTATCTATTAGCCTAGGTCTGCAATAGTCTGGCTAATATTCTGCAGAGCATAAACCAACATACATATAATATAACAGTAGGATCATATTTTAACCAATAATTAAACAACCATAAAACAGGGTAAAACAGTGATGGGTTCCATTACACATACTTATCCACCATCTTGGGGAACATAGAGCTCTTACAGTTAGGTCTTGTATTAGTCCTGGTGGATATAGCCCTGATCACATATATAGTTGTGGATCTTGCGATGTTGGTCACGAAGTTGCCAAAGGCTCTCATTGCAGCCAGCGGCGCCATCACACATGCAAGCCTCGCAGATCAGCCATGCAGCACTTAGGCTACAATTAGGCCAAAGGCTCTCATTGCAGCCAGTGGCGCCGTCACACATACGAGCCTCGCAGTACGTCAAGTGCGTAACTCTAAAAACCCACCAAAAATAAGAAATCATCTCCAAAATGTATAACACACACAGCACAGGGGGAGACACGGGAAGCCTTGGAGTGAGGTTGCAAGCGAATTACACCCATATTTGGCGTTTTTTGTCACTCCAACATCGCCTAAGGTAGGAAAAAAATGGCAGATGAAAAACGCAAAATTTTAGAAACAGCATGAAAACGAGGCTCAGCAACACCAGGCTCGCAAAACTTACAAAACACACAATGCTTAAGACAGTAACACTTATACGAACAACGCCAGGCACGCGGGACTTGGAAAATAAAACCAACGGCAGTCACCGCCCGCCACGCAAAAATTCAGCAGACACACAGAGGAGAAAGACACAGGGAAGGCACAGGGGGAGATGCTGGAAAGAGACACATGCCATTCCCAAGCACTAAACTTACAGGTTAATGAACCCCTAAGGCGCTCATCATGGGGCTCACGATGAGCACCGCAAGCGGGAGAAGCTTGCAATGAGCTCAGGCGAGAGGAAAGTCTAGCAATGAGCACAAAAGCCGCTCATTGCGAGCCACGCAATGAGCGCTGAATGTGCTCAGCGTGGTGGTCGCAATGAGTGCCGAAGATGATCAGTTCAAAGCAGGAAACTTGAAGTACACAGGGGGGGAGAGGCTCGCAATGAGCGCCAAAGGTGCTCAGAGGACCAAAAGCCTCAGATTGTTTAGCAAACAGCATTGCCAGCCTTACATTTTTGATGGGCAAGTTCCTAGTGTTTAATAGTTCTTGATAGCAGTTCTAACTAGAGAAGTCTTCTTCTAGTGGTTGTGCGCTGCTATTCTTGGAAATCACCCTCTCTTGAAGGACCAGTTTGAATCAAATCACTAGAAACCAAAAGAAGAAGGGAGAAGAGAGAGGCGAATATGAGAAAGTCCTACAAATATATAAAAAAAATATTATTTAGAGGCACCACAATATATGGGAAGATTATTGTATCGCATACATACCCACAGTCTTAGGGAACATAGAGATCATAAAGTTAGGTCTTGTAGTAGACCTTGGTGGAAATAGTCTTTATATTTAATAGTTCTTGATAGCCGTGCTAACTGGAGAAGTCTTCTTCTCGTGGTTATGCTCTGCTATTCTTGGACATCACCCCTCTTGGAGGACCAGTTTGAATCAAATCACTAAAAGAAGAGAGCAAAAGAAAGAAACATGGTGTAGTACATCCAGTAAAATACTACGAATGGTTGCACTATCCTTCTGGATCGCTACCTTGTCGTGGTAAGGGGGCTTGTGTATCTCAATGAAGCTGTGAACTATGCCATGTAGGATCACGCAGGATGGACAGGTCATAGAAGAGAGGTCAGGCCAATAGTGATCCACTAAAGAAGGAACTGGCAACCTACTCCAGTATCTTTGCAAGAAAAACCTTATGTATATAGGGCCATGGAGAGTCGGGCACCACTAAACAACAATAACAATGGTTGCACTTACAGGATTAAGAGTAGTTGAGAGAGGGTTAACATATTTTAGCTATATATAGCAGCACTGCTTTTATTTATGTAATATATATAATTTTGTTCTTTTAAGAGCAATTTTTGAATATTTTATTATTTTTTATAATATCCTTTTTTTTAAGTACATTTTAATTTGTAAAGATTTCCCTCTTTAAACTATGGTATAACAACATCGCTACCTTGTCATGGTGAAGGGCCTTGCTTATCTCAATAAAGCTGTGAGCTTTATCATGTAGGGTCACCCAGGATGGGCAGGTCATAGCAGAGATGTCTGACACATCGCTATCTACTGGCGAAGGATCTGGCAACCCACTCCAGTGTCTTTGAAAAGAAAACCATATGGACGAGCACCACCAGAAACAAAGACAGATATACCTGGCATGCTGTGCCCATATGGTCACCGAGAGTCAGACATGACTGAAGGACTGAACAGCAACAATAACATCTATATATATTTTTATGATACAGATGTGAATTCCTTTAGTGAGTGTGCATGTTGTATGTGAGTGTGCCCCTGTCTGTGAGTGAGTGTGTTTTTGCCATTGTGCATTACGTGTCATTGAGTGTCCTGTCAATGAGACAGATGGCCATTTTGTATACCCATAAATTAGACTGAGAGTGTTCCTGTCGGTCTTCTTCTGATTCATAGTTATGGCCCCAAGAGTTTAAACTGGTGTCACTGTGGTGACTGTACTACAGGAACTATCATGGCTTCCTCAGACTCTAGTATATGAGACACTGGAAGTAGTAGACAAACAAGATGGTGTATGACTGGACTGTAGTATGTCAGACACTGGAAGTAATAGACAAACAAGATGACGTATGACTGGACTCTAGTATGTGAGACACTGGAAGTAATAGACAAACAAGATGGTGTATGACTGGACTGTAGTATGTCAGACACTGGAAGTAATAGACAAACAAGATGGTGTATGACTGGACTGTAGTATGTGAGACACTGGAAGTAATAGACAAACAAGATGGTGTTTGACTGGACTCTAGTATATGAGACACTGGAAGTAATAGACAAACACGATGGTGTTTGACTGGACTCTAGTATGTGAGACACTGGAAGTAGTAGACAAACAAGATGGTGTATGACTGGACTGTAGTATGTGAGACACTGGAAGTAATAGACAAACACGATGGTGTTTGACTGGACTCTAGTATATGAGACACTGGAAGTAATAGACAAACACGATGGTGTTTGACTGGACTCTAGTATGTGAGACACTGGAAGTAGTAGACAAACAAGATGGTGTATGACTGGACTCTAGTATGTGAGACACTGGAAGTAATAGACAAACACGATGGTGTATGACTGGACTCTAGTATGTCAGACACTGGAAGTAATAGACAAACAAGATGGTGTATGACTGGACTCTAGTATGTGAGACACTGGAAGTAATAGACAAACAAGATGACGTATGACTGGACTCTAGTATGTGACACACTGGAAGTAATAGACAAACAAGATGGTGTATGACTGGACTGTAGTATGTGAGACACTGGAAGTAATAGACAAACACGATGGTGTTTGACTGGACTCTAGTATATGAGACACTGGAAGTAATAGACAAACAAGATGGTGTATGACTGGACTCTAGTATGTGACACACTGGAAGTAATAGACAAACAAGATGGTGTATGACTGGACTTTAGTATGTGAGACACTGGAAGTAATAGACAAACAAGATGGTGTATGACTGGACTGTAGTATGTGAGACACTGGAAGTAATAGACTAACAAAATGGTGTATGACTGGACTGTAGTATGTCAGACACTGGAAGTAATAGACAAACAAGATGGTGTATGACTGGACTGTAGTATGTCAGACACTGGAAGTAATAGACAAACAAGATGGTGTATGACTGGACTGTAGTATGTCAGACACTGGAAGTAATAGACAAACAAGATGGTGTATGACTGGACTGTAGTATGTGAGACACTGGAAGTAATAGACAAACAAGATGACGTATGACTGGACTGTAGTATGTGAGACACTGGAAGTAATAGACAAACAAGATGGTGTATGACTGGACTGTAGTATGTGAGACACTGGAAGTAATAGACAAACAAGATGGTGTATGACTGGACTCTAGTATGTGAGACACTGGAAGTAATAGACAAACAAGATGGTGTATGACTGGACTGTAGTATGTGAGACACTGGAAGTAATAGACAAACAAGATGGTGTATGACTGGACTGTAGTATGTGAGACACTGGAAGTAATAGACAAACAAGATGGTGTATGACTGGACTCTAGTATGTGAGACACTGGAAGTAATAGACAAACAAGATGGTGTATGACTGGACTCTAGTATGTGAGACACTGGAAGTAATAGACAAACAAGATGGTGTATGACTGGACTCTAGTATGTGAGACACTGGAAGTAATAGACAAACAAGATGGTGTATGACTGGACTTTAGTATGTGAGACACTGGAAGTAATAGACAAACAAGATGGTGTATGACTGGACTGTAGTATGTGAGACACTGGAAGTAATAGACTAACAAAATGGTGTATGACTGGACTGTAGTATGTCAGACACTGGAAGTAATAGACAAACAAGATGGTGTATGACTGGACTGTAGTATGTCAGACACTGGAAGTAGTAGACAAACAAGATGGTGTATGACTGGACTGTAGTATGTGAGACACTGGAAGTAATAGACAAACAATATGGTGTATGACTGGACTGTAGTATGTGAGACACTGGAAGTAATAGACAAACAAGATGGCGTATGACTGGACTCTAGTATGTGAGACACTGGAAGTAGTAGACAAACAAGATGGCGTATGACTGGACTCTAGTATATGAGACACTGGAAGTAGTAGACAAACAAGATGGCGTATGACTGGACTCTAGTATATGAGACACTGGAAGTAATAGACTAACAAAATGGTGTATGACTGGACGCTAGTATGTGAGACACTGGAAGTAATAGACAAACAAGATGGTGTATGACTGGACTGTAGTATGTCAGACACTGGAAGTAATAGACAAACAAGATGGTGTATGACTGGACTGTAGTATGTGAGACACTGGAAGTAATAGACAAACAAGATGACGTATGACTGGACTGTAGTATGTCAGACACTGGAAGTAATAGACAAACAAGATGGTGTATGACTGGACTGTAGTATGTGAGACACTGGAAGTAATAGACAAACAAGATGGTGTATGACTGGACTCTAGTATGTGAGACACTGGAAGTAATAGACAAACAAGATGGTGTATGACTGGACTGTAGTATGTGAGACACTGGAAGTAATAGACTAACAAAATGGTGTATGACTGGACTGTAGTATGTCAGACACTGGAAGTAATAGACAAACAAGATGACGTATGACTGGACTGTAGTATGTCAGACACTGGAAGTAATAGACAAACAAGATGACGTATGACTGGACTGTAGTATGTCAGACACTGGAAGTAATAGACTAACAAAATGGTGTATGACTGGACTGTAGTATGTCGGACACTGGAAGTAATAGAAAAACAAGATGGTGTATGACTGGACTGTAGTATATGAGACACTGGAAGTAATAGACAAACGAGATGAGGTATAACTGGACTGTAGTATGTCGGACACTGGAAGTAATAGACAAACAAGATGGTGTATGACTGGACTCTAGTATGTGAGACACTGGAAGTAATAGACAAACAAGATGGTGTATGACTGGACTCTAGTATGTGAGACACTGGAAGTAATAGACAAACAAGATGGTGTATGACTGGACTTTAGTATGTGAGACACTGGAAGTAATAGACAAACAAGATGGTGTATGACTGGACTTTAGTATGTGAGACACTGGAAGTAATAGACAAACAAGATGGTGTATGACTGGACTCTAGTATGTGAGACACTGGAAGTAATAGACAAACACGATGGTGTATGACTGGACTGTAGTATGTGAGACACTGGAAGTAATAGACTAACAAAATGGTGTATGACTGGACTTTAATACAAATAAATGTAAGGTTATGCATTTGGGAAGGAACAATAGCCAAGCAATCTATAATCTTAATGGAGCAAATCTAGGGGTATCAGATATTGAAAGGGATTTGGGAGTGCTTGTGGACAACCACCTAGGTAACAGTGCTCAATGCCAAGCAGCAGCTTCAAAGGCAAATAAAATATTAGCATGTATTAAAAAGGGTATAGAAGCCAGGGAAGCAAATATAATTCTGTCACCATACAAATCTCTGGTACACCATCATTTGGAATATGGAGTACAATTTTGGGCACCACCTCACAAAAAAGTACAGAGAAGGGCAACAAAGCTAATAAGGGGAATAGAGGGGCTAAGTTGTGAAGAAAGACTAACCAGGGGATATGATTATCTTATATAAATACATCCAGGGTCAATGTAAGGCTTAGTTAAGTGATTTTTTGTGCCAAGAGGTATTCAGCTGACAAGAGGACATCCCTTGAGGTAAGAGGAAAAAAGATTTCACCTTAAAGAAAGAAAAGGGTTCTTCACAGTTAGGGTGGTTAATCTGTAGAATTCTCTATCGAATTCGCTGTCACCACCTCCTTTGGTAGATAACTTTATAAAGGGGTTATATATATTTTTGAATAAAGAGGGCATTCAAGGTTATCCTAGATAACTAGCGAAGAAATATTGATCCAGGGAGAAATTCGATCCCCAGTCTCTGAAGTCAGGAAGGAATTTTGCTTTTTTTTTTTTCCCTTATGAGACAATTGGCAAGTGTCAATGTTTTTTTTTTCTGTTTGCCTTCCTCTGGATCAATTAACAAATAGTCCACATAATAAAAGGATCCGAAGAGAACTAAAAATTTTGAACTTGATGGACTAACAGTCTTTATTCAACTCAAATACTATGTAACTATCTTATATATATATTGCAAGAGAGGCACACTTCTAGCCTCTACAATGTAGAAGACATAAGTATGGCCTCTCTGTCTTTCTACACACATATTACAGATCATACACTACTTGCTTCTCTGTATACACACATATACTGCAGAACATTTATTCTTCTAAAATCTCTATATACACTAAATAAATGCCACATTCTTGGCCGCTATCTACAGATATATACAGCAGAACAGACACCCTCATGGCCTCTCTGTACCATATAAACACTGCAGAAAGGGCATTCTTCTGGCATCTCTCGAAATATACTATAATGTGCAGATAATGCAGAGCATTATCGATTATAACCCTCCAGTGTGGGAGTTAATTCAGTCAATGTTTTTATAGACAATACAGTGCCTTGCAAAAGTATTCACCCCCCTTGGCATTTTTCATGTTTTTTTGTTACCTGGAATTAACATGGATTGTTTGAGGATTTGCATCATGTAATTTACAGAACATGCCCACAACTTTGAAGATGTTTTTTTTTTTATTGTGAAGCAAACAACAAATAGGACAAAATAACAGAAAAAGTCAATGTGCACAACTATTCACCCCCCTAAAAACAATACTGTGTAGAGCCACCTTTTGCGCCAATCACCACTCCAAGTCACTTTGGATAAGTCTCTATGAGCTTGCCATATCTTACCACGGGGATTTTTGCCCATTCCTCCTTGCAAAACTGCTCCAGGTCCTTCAAGTTGGATGGTTTGTGCTTGTGAACAGCAATCTTTAAGTCTGACCCCAGACTTTCTATTGGATTGGGGTCTGGGCTGTGACTAGGCCATTCCAACACATTTACATGTTTCTCCTTAAACCCCTCAAGTGTTGCTTTAGCAGTGTGTTTGGGGTCATTGTCCTGCTGGAAGGTGAACGTCCGACCTCGCCTCAAATCACGCACAGAGTGGTACAGGTTTTGCTCAAGAATATCCCCGTATTTAGCACCATCCATCTTTCCCTCAACTCTGACTAGTTTCCCAGTCCCGGCTGCTGAAAAAGGGATGGTGTTCTTTGGGTGATGTGTTGGGTTTGCGCCAGACATAGCGTTTTCTTTGATGGCCGAAAAGTTCAATTTTAGTCTCATTAGACCAGAGCACCTTCCTCCATACATTTTGCGAGTCTCCCACATGCCTTTTCGCAAACTCAAAACATGCCATTTCGTTTTTTTGCTGAAAGTAATGGCTTTCTTCTGGCCACTCTGCCATAAAGTCCAACTCTATGGAGCGTACGGCTTATTGTCGTCCTATGTACAGATACTCCAGTCTCTGCTGTGGATCTCTGCACCTCCTCCAGGGTTACCTTAGGTCTCTGTGCTGCCTTTCTGATTAATGCCCTCCTTGCCCGGTCCGTGAGTTTTGGTGGGCGGCTGTCTCTTCGCAGGTTTGCTGTTCCATGTTCTTTCCATTTGGTTATGATAGATATGATGGTGCTCCTGGGGATCATCAAAGATTTGGATATTTTTTTATAACCTAACTCTGACTTGTACTTCTCAACAACATTGTCCCTTACTTGTTTGGAGAGTTCCTTGGTCTTCATGGCAGTGTGTGGTTAGTGGTACCTCTTGCTTAGGTGTTGCAGCCTCTGGGGCCTTTCAAAAAAGGTGTGTATATATGTATGGACAGATCATGTGACACTTAGATTGCACACAGGTGGACATCATTTCACTAATTATGTGACTTCTGAAGGTAATTGGTTGCACCAGAGCTTTTTATGGGCTTTATAACAAAGGGGTGAATACATACGCACATGCTAATTTTCTGTTTTCTTTTTCTAAAAAATAGTTTTATGTATCATTTCACTTCACCAACTTAGACTTTTGTGTTCTGATCCATCACATAAAATTCAGATTAACAAAACATTGAATTTAAGGCTGTAATGTAACAAAATAGGTAAAAAGTCAACACTTCCACTCAAATTGTGTAATAACAACCAGACACAATTCTGTTTTTTTATATGTGTGCTGCAAGCACTGGAACCCTTGCTGTAAGGTTGATGTTTTGCGGCATATAGTAGTGCGAGGTCAGTCAAGGTGGGGTAGGTAGCCCTTATCTCTGTGACTGTAGCAGAGGCATGTCGGGCTGGATTCCTGAGTGACAGTCCAGCTGCAGCTGCCTCTAGAGCCCGGTTGTGTGTGTGCAGAACTGCACGTACCTAATCTTAATCCCTAGGGCGAGTGGGAGGGTGCTGGGGCCGTCCCCAAAGTGCTGCTCTGACATTCTGCAAGACAATGGGGCTGACAGCTTTGTGTAGCCAAAGGAAAGGAAGCAAAGGACTATGGGAATTCTGGTGCTGTCTGCGCTTGTTGTCCTGTGCGTTCCATGACCTTGCACCACCTCACTTTAATGTCCACTGTAGCTTGGTAAAAACCTCACATGTTGGTGATGTATGTAACAGAATAACCAGAATAACAACATTATCAGATCTATTTATCTTTCTATATCTATCTGTCTGTCTGTGTCTATCTATCTGTCCATTCATTTATCTCTGTGTATAATATATATATATATATATATTTATATATATATATATATATACAGTTCATTTGTCAATCCCATTTGAAAGTCTAAAAATAAGTAACAAAAATGTATTTTCCAAGTTTCCCAGAAATACAGTAATTGCACTGAACTCTGGGAAACTGGGCAGGGACATGCAAAGAGACCACAGTGCACTCTCCCTCTTACATGCAAAACTACTTTATACATGGCTTCTTCTAGGCATATTCTTGCTGTATTAAACTGCTTTAAACATAGCATAGGATAGATTATGCACCAGCCAGGAGATCTACCCGCCGACAGTACTGTCTTCAGTGTGGGTCTGGTTCTTGGTTCGTGCAGTAGATTTTGTGGGGAGGTGGTTTGCCACAACATTTAACTCATGGTGGGCAGAAAAGTGATATATATATATATATATATATATATATATATATAATGTGTGTGTGTTATTTCAGTGACCATTTAATGAATGTTGATTATATTGTGAACCTCAACCTCGCTCCTCCAACTGACAAGATTGGTCAGCAGCAGACAGAGATGGATAACATCTTGTCCTGGCACGCTATGTTCCTTAGTCTGAAGCCTTGAGAGGTCTTTAAGGAGATTAGCTAAGAAGGAAAATAAGTCCACTCACTAAAAGAACCTTTCAGATCAGTGTGTGTCTGTCTGGTATTCTGTCTGTTTAAAGCATCTGTTGACATGTACATATATTAAACGTTCAAAACTATGCATTGATCACAACTCCCAGTGCAAAATTATATATTTACTAGCGAATTGCCCGTCAAAAAATGACGGCAATGAAATTGTAAGGTAGCTAATGCTGTTTGGTGTGTAATACTAAAATATATAATACATTAATAAATGAATATACTTTACCTATTTTGAAGCATTGTGTTGAAGAGCTGACAATCTGTTTTGATGTTGGTGGAGCATTAGTGGTGTGTAGCTGCTGTGTAAGCGTGATGAATGTGTGCAGTGTAATAGTGTGCGTGCGCGAGACCAAACCGTTAGCGTAGTGGTGTACTTCCGCATTGGCGTGAAATGGCGGGTAATGTGTGGTATGCGTCTTTGCGGATTATCCGTCGGTGCTTCGTGGTGTTTTTCGAGTTTCGTGGTGTTTTGCGAGTGTGTTGTGGTGTTTTACGTCTGGAGAGTGCTGTAGCCTCGTTTTGTTTTTTTTCGTCTGCCATTTTTTCTCTCGCTTAGCGATTTCATTAGTGTCTAAAGTGTTTTATTTGTATTTAAATGAAGGTGTAACTTGGTTTTTTGAGGTGCTGGATGGTTCCTCTTGCTGTAGGTAAGCTTTTTATGTGTGTGTTGTGTGTATTTATTGTGTTTAAAATGTTTGTATGTCGGCGTGTTGCGTCCGATGTTTGCGAGGTCGTAATGTGTCTCGTATCGTGTTTGCGTGTGTAGCCTCGTTTTCGTTTTGTTCGGCGGACATTTTTTCTCTCGTTTATCAAAGTTTTTATTGTGCAAACTCTTTTATTTCGAGTAAAATGAAGGTGTAAGTTGTATTTTTGAGGTCCTGGGTGCTCCCTCTTGGTGTAGGTAATGTTTTTATGTATGTGCTGTGTGTATGTATTGTGGTTTTAATTTTGTAATGTTCGCGAGTTGCGTCCGAGTGTTGCGAGGCCGTAATGTGTGTGAACGTGTGTCGTATGTTGTTTGCGAGTGTCGTAATGTGTGTGTCGTGAAGTTTGCGAGGGTCGCAGTTGCTGGCATGGAGCGCCTTAGGCGCTCCATGCCAGCAACTGAGTCCCTCGCCCAGTGCCCTGTGAGCAACGGCCCGTACGCTCACAACTATATATGTGATAACAACAAAAGCGGAAATGGAGCCGAGTTAATATATCAGATTATTTCCATGTAGGAAAACAATGCAACAAACCTGTAGGAAAAGCTAGTATGTGGTTGGATATATTGAATGAGGAATTAATATCAGAAAAGACTGGTAATAATGTTGCTCTATAGACTCAGAATTAAAGAGGTACTAATGTCACTATATAGACCCCCAGTCTGGAATAGAGAGGTACTAATGTCACTATATAGACCCCCAGTCTGGAATAGAGAGGTACTAATGTCACTCTATAGACCCTCTAATCAGTAATAGAGAGGTACTAATGTCACTCTATAGACCCTCTAATCAGTAATAGAGAGGTACTAATGTCACTCTATAGACCCCCCAGTCAGAAATAGAGAGGTACTAATGTCACTCTATAGACCCCCAGTCAGAAATAGAGAGGTACTAATGTCACTCTATAGACCCCCAGTCAGAAATAGAGAGGTACTAATGTCACTCTATAGACCCCCAGCCAGGAACAGAGAGGTACCAATGTCACTCTATAGACCCCCAGTCAGGAATAGAGAGGTACTAATGTCACTCTATAGACCCCCAGTCAGGAATAGAGAGGTAGTAATGTCACTGTATAGATCCCCAGTCAGATATAGAGAGGAACTAATGTCACTCTATAGACTCCCAGTCAGGAATAGAGAGGTACTAATGTCACTCTATAGACCCAGTCATAAACTTTGAGGTACCAAAGTCACTCTAAAATCTCTGCTGATCTGTGCAGTGCTTTAAAATTACTTTGTAAGATTATTACACCCAAACCCTATGCTAATCTGATTTTACGGATCCCAAACCAGGGCAGTGCCTTAACTGCAAAAAGCTGAAGAAAATATTACATGTACCAAAGACCTCTCACTAAGGCTTTTAAAACTATTCCTGAGCGGAGCAGGAGCTGTATAGGCAGAGACAGTATAGCAACACTATAGAAAATGATAAAAGTTCAACATTATTTGACACTTGCACTTTATTAGATGGGACCATTTATAAAAAACAAAAGAAAAACTGTAACGATAAAAAATAGTTTAAGCCCAAGTGGGGACGAAACGGACCGTTGTCATTGTTCTTTTTTTTTTTATGTTCAAGAAGTCCTCTAAGGAGGAGAGTATTTAACCATGTTAAGATTGATACACACCAAGGAATTGAGGCTGCAAGTATTGTGTTTATGATGTGTATATCATTTTG
This sequence comes from Discoglossus pictus, assembly GCA_027410445.1. Taxonomy (NCBI): domain Eukaryota; kingdom Metazoa; phylum Chordata; class Amphibia; order Anura; family Alytidae; genus Discoglossus; species Discoglossus pictus. The sequence continues at coordinate 35,322,374 of CM050174.1, forward strand.
TAATGTTCGCGAGTTGCGTCCGAGTGTTGCGAGGCCGTAATGTGTGTGAACGTGTGTCGTATGTTGTTTGCGAGTGTCGTAATGTGTGTGTCGTGAAGTTTGCGAGGGTCGCAGTTGCTGGCATGGAGCGCCTTAGGCGCTCCATGCCAGCAACTGAGTCCCTCGCCCAGTGCCCTGTGAGCAACGGCCCGTACGCTCACAACTATATATGTGATAACAACAAAAGCGGAAATGGAGCCGAGTTAATATATCAGATTATTTCCATGTAGGAAAACAATGCAACAAACCTGTAGGAAAAGCTAGTATGTGGTTGGATATATTGAATGAGGAATTAATATCAGAAAAGACTGGTAATAATGTTGCTCTATAGACTCAGAATTAAAGAGGTACTAATGTCACTATATAGACCCCCAGTCTGGAATAGAGAGGTACTAATGTCACTATATAGACCCCCAGTCTGGAATAGAGAGGTACTAATGTCACTCTATAGACCCTCTAATCAGTAATAGAGAGGTACTAATGTCACTTTATAGACCCCTAGTCAGTAATAGAGAGGTACTAATGTCACTCTATAGACCCCCAGTCAGAAATAGAGAGGTACTAATGTCACTCTATAGACCCCCAGTCAGAAAAAGAGAGGTACTAATGTCACTCTATAGACTGCAGTCAGAAATAGAGAGGTACTAATGTCACTCTATAGACCCCCCAGTCAGAAATAGAGAGGTACTAATGTCACTCTATAGACCCCCAGTCAGAAATAGAGAGGTACTAATGTCACTCTATAGACCCCCAGTCAGAAATAGAGAGGTACTAATGTCACTCTATAGACTGCAGTCAGAAATAGAGAGGTAATAATGTCACTCTATAGACCCCCCAGTCAGAAATAGAGAGGTACTAATGTCACTCTATAGACCCCCAGTCAGAAATAGAGAGGTACTAATGTCACTCTATAGACCCCCAGTCAGAAATAGAGAGGTACTAATGTCACTCTATAGACCCCCAGTCAGAAATAGAGAGGTACTAATGTCACTCTATAGACTGCAGTCAGAAATAGAGAGGTACTAATGTCACTCTATAGACCCCCCAGTCAGAAATAGAGAGGTACTAATGTCACTCTATAGACCCCCAGTCAGAAATAGAGAGGTACTAATGTCACTCTATAGACCCCCAGTCAGAAATAGAGAGGTACTAATGTCACTCTATAGACTGCAGTCAGAAATAGAGAGGTACTAATGTCACTCTATAGACCCCCCAGTCAGAAATAGAGAGGTACTAATGTCACTCTATAGACCCCCAGTCAGAAATAGAGAGGTACTAATGTCACTCTATAGACCCCCAGTCAGAAATAGAGAGGTACTAATGTCACTCTATAGACCCCCAGTCAGAAATAGAGAGGTACTAATGTCACTCTATAGACTGCAGTCAGAAATAGAGAGGTACTAATGTCACTCTATAGACCCCCCAGTCAGAAATAGAGAGGTACTAATGTCACTCTATAGACCCCCCAGTCAGAAATAGAGAGGTACTAATGTCACTCTATAGACCCCCAGTCAGAAATAGAGAGGTACTAATGTCACTCTATAGACCCCCAGTCAGAAATAGAGAGGTACTAATGTCACTCTATAGACCCCCAGCCAGGAACAGAGAGGTACCAATGTCACTCTATAGACCCCCAGTCAGGAATAGAGAGGTACTAATGTCACTCTATAGACCCCCAGTCAGGAATAGAGAGGTAGTAATGTCACTGTATAGATCCCCAGTCAGATATAGAGAGGAACTAATGTCACTCTATAGACTCCCAGTCAGGAATAGAGAGGTACTAATGTCACTCTATAGACCCAGTCATAAACTTTGAGGTACCAAAGTCACTCTAAAATCTCTGCTGATCTGTGCAGTGCTTTAAAATTACTTTGTAAGACTTTTACACCCAAACCCTATGCTAATCTGATTTTACGGATCCCAAACCAGGGCAGTGCCTTAACTGCAAAAAGCTGAAGAAAATATTACATGTACCAAAGACCTCTCACTAAGGCTTTTAAAACTATTCCTGAGCGGAGCAGGAGCTGTATAGGCAGAGACAGTATAGCAACACTATAGAAAATGATAAAAGTTCAACATTATTTGACACTTGCACTTTATTAGATGGGACCATTTATAAAAAACAAAAGAAAAACTGTAACGATAAAAAATAGTTTAAGCCCAAGTGGGGACGAAACGGACCGTTGTCATTGTTCTTTTTTTTTTTATGTTCAAGAAGTCCTCTAAGGAGGAGAGTATTTAACCATGTTAAGATTGATACACACCAAGGAATTGAGGCTGCAAGTATTGTGTTTATGATGTGTATATCATTAGCAGCAACATCTTGATTATGATTTTGTTGATCATGCATAGGTCTAATATAGATAATTATACAATATCCTCCTCCAGTATTAAGGTGACAATAATTATTGCTCATTTAGTTATTTTTTAATTCTTTTATAAAGGGCTGTATTTAGACAAGCTATCCTAGGATTAGTAATTTTATTGCATATGAGGATAGCTTGATATTATTGCGTTTTGATATGGTGTGGTAATACTTATAAAGATACCATAGAGATTGAGTTGATATTTCTCTATGTATATGTATAGCACATGAACAATAGATTATTATCTTGGTGTAGATACCAGACTATAAAGTGGTATATCCATAATATTATTATACACCATCAGCACTATTTTTATTTTTATTTTTTCACGGCTTAGTTTTTCTTTTGGTTTTTATAATTGTTCCCATCTAATAAAGTGCAATGTATAAATAGGTGTTAGGTACCAGGCGATTTTAGGTCTGTTAATTTTGAATTATTTGACACTTAACACTCCAATATCAACATATGCATAATTATAAATGATGATACTGTATTACTATGTCCATTTCATTATACAACATCAAGGGTAACACATAACCCAGTACTCAAGGGGTTAATACAAGTTAGGAAACCCCGTTGCCTAGGAGCAAATGCTGTAATGCATTGTTTTATTTATTTATATATATATATATATATATATATATATATATATATATATATATATATATATATATATATGTTTATAAACACAAAATGCACTCCTTTTTATATATTGAAGCTATAAATACGATTGTCACCCCTTTTTATTGCCAAAAATATAAATAATAATAAAATAGCATATTTATAAATATAGATGTATTTTAGTTCCTTGCCCCAGTTATGGCACTTGTTCTGACTCATTATAATATTCGTGACCTTCTCATCTTCTGTTGGCTCCTAGAGTAGTTTCTCATCCGTAAAGCTTGGTTTGGCTGCTTCCTACACTAAAATCTCTTATTATGGCCTTTTTAGAACCTCTTCTTGTAACATTCTACAATACATCATAATTGTATATAAATAATAGATAATTTATTGACTATATATATATTTTTTTACTTTTTAGATTTATTTTGCATGACTTATTGTGATGGTTTCACCGTGCATAGGGTTTCATGTCACATTTGTGGCAAAGAGAGAACTAGTCACCACTACAGGTGGGTGGCGCACATTTAAATATGTTTAAATGATACCGCGGATGTTTGACCAGGACCCTTATGGCATGTGTAAGTGCCTATATGCCCTTCAGGTTTCGGGGGGGATCTGCCGGTTTGATTGACAGTACCTGCAAGGGGATAGACAAGACTTCTAGCATTTCTGAGAAGTAAAATGATTAAAGAAACAGAGTTCTCTTGCATTTCATATAATGCATTTAAAAGCTCACATTTTAAACAAGTTTTTTCATGAAAAAAGAATGACGTGAAGTTTTAGATAATGCTGGACAGAAGATATGGGACCTAAAAGGATACGGAAGGCTTCTGGATTTTAGTGCTATATAATATCCCTTTATGTACTTTATTTCATTAAGAAGTGCTTATAAGCTCTGTTTTTACTGCCTAAAATCCAACAAATAGTACCTGCCCTCTGCTGCTCATGAAGACACAGACTCTGTAGTAGTAACAATGCTGTGTCTTATACTAGCCAATCAGATACCATCTCCGCAACATTCTGAAATATGCTGCTGAGACGTGGCACCTGATAGGCTAGGACACTGCATATCCAGCTCTGCAGAGTGAAGACCCATACAGGGACTATTTGTATGTTTGTAGGCAATAATAATACTAGGAATATAATATCCAGGTGTATCTATTTACTTTTAAATACTTTATTTTATTAAGAAGAGCTTATAAGCTCTGTCGTTTTCTGCCTAAAATCAAACAAATAGTCCCTAACTGGTTTATCCTCCTCTGCAGCTCATCAAGACAGTGTACTTCTAAGTATGGGGTGTGCAGTATCTCATACAAGCATGTTGGAGAATGTTAGAACCGATTGGTTGCTGAGATAGGTCACGGACAGGCTAATTGGAAACATTGCACGTCACAGTCTGTGTATTCATGAGCTACAAAGGGCACACCCAATCATGTACAAAATGTATGATTTTAGGCAAAGCAAGAGCTTTTAAGCACTTCTTAATAAAATAAAGTAAATAAATACACAGGGATATTATATTCCTAGTGAAATGAAGAAATCTTCTATGTCCCTTTAACAAATTCTAATGTATCATAGTATCACGTGAAGTGTCTGCATCTGTGCTTTTATTCCCATTGCTTTTAAATGTAAATCAGTAAAAAACACAATTATCAGGTCTCCATGTTTACATTCATCATAAATCACTGGATCAAACACATTATTTTTATTTGCTTTAGTTTTAATTTTCTTTAATCAATATAAACGTGGAAAAAACTATTGTAATGTATAAAACTCTTTTAAATGCAAGTTTTTCATTGCAATCGCCCCTCAAATATATAATAAAAATCTGCACGTGCCCCCCTTATCTGAATGAAGGGATTTAGTTCATAAACATGTTTTTAGTACAAGTACATCTGTTGGTTTGCATAATTCAATATATTTTAGTTTGCTGAAGATGCGAGGGTCTTCCATTTTGCATATAAATGTACCTCTCCCACCCCCACCCCTTTATAATATTATTGTCCCCATTTTTTCCCAAGCTTTTGCCATTGTCATTGAAATTAGGAGCCAGGCCTGGGCTCCAAAACAGGACGGAGAACTATTGTCTATAGATTCCCCATACAAGAATCCTGTTTTTCAGGCCTGTCATTGAGTAAATGGGCTATTAGATATACTATTATGGGGGAGTCTCAAGGTTATTAGAGATTCCTTTTATTGGCACAGAAATATATATAAACTATGAAATTGCTCGTCAAAAATGACGGGATTAAAATGGTAAGGCTGGCAATGCTGTTTGACAGAAAATGTGAGGCTTTTGCTCCTCTGAGCACCTTCGGCGCTCATCGCGAGCCCTGCACTGAGCACCTTTTGGCGCTCATCATGAGCCCGACACTGAGCGCCTATGGCGGCTTCTGTGCTCATTCCAAGCCTCTCCCTCATGCGGTGCTCATCATGAGCCCCGTGATGAGCTCCTTTGTTTCTCATTGCATGTCTCGCAATGAGTGCCTTCGGCGCTCATTGCGACCCTTTCCTCTCGCCTACTGTACGGGCCGCTCATTGCAGGGTTCATTACCTGCTAGTTTAGTGCTTGGGAATGCCATGTGTCTCTTTCCACCATCTCCCCCCTGTGCCGCCCCTGTGTGTTTCTCTTCTGTGTATCTGCTGAATGTTTGTGTGGCCGCGCTGACTGCCGTAGGTTTTATTTTCAAAGTCCCGCGTGCCTGGCGTTGTTGGTGTGTTACTGTCTTTGTCGTTTTGCAACCTCACTCCCAGGCTTCCTGGCTGTCCCCCTGTGTGGTGTTGAGTGTGTTATTATTTTTGTTTTGTTTTTCGATTTTTTTATTTTTATTTTTTATTTATTTATTTTTTTAGAGATTTACGCGCTTGGCTCGCAGTTGCGACCCTCGCGTGAAACTGTGCTTCAACTGCTCGCCTCCATTCGCGAGACTCGCAGTGCAATGACGTATATTATATTGTCTTAAAAATTGTGTCTTCTGTCTCTCTGTGGACCCCCTCTCTCTCTCTGAGCCTTCTCTCTCTCTCTCCTTCTCTCTCTCTCCTTCTCTCTCTCTCTCTCTCCCTCTCTCTCTCTCCTTTTCACTCTTTCCCTCTTCTTTTCACACTCTCCCTCTCCTTCTCACTCTATCCTCCCTCTCTCCCTCTCCTTCTCACTCTCTCCTCCCTCTCTCCCTCTCCTTCTCACTCACACTCTCTCTCCCTCTCCCCTCCTTCCTTCTTGCTCTCTCCCTCTCCTCGCTCGCTCGCTCTCTCTCTTTCTCTCTCTCTCCCTCTTTCTCTTTCTCTCTCTCTCTCTCTCTCCCTCTCCTCCTCACTCTCCTCTCCCCCTCACTCTCTCCTCTCCCCCTCTCCTTCTCACTCACACTCTCTCTCCTTCCATCCCTCTCTCACCCTCTCCTCTCTCTCTCTTACCCCCCCTTCTCTCTCCCTCTCTCTCTCGCCCCCCATCCTTCTCTCTCGCCCCCATCCTTCTCTCTCGCCCCCCCTCCTCTCTCGCCCCCCCCTCCTCTCTCGCCCCCCCTTCTCTCTCGCCCCCCCCCTCCTCTCTCGCCCCCCCTTCTCTCTCGCCCCCCCTTCTCTCTCTGCTCCTCTCCTTCTCTCTCTGCCCCTCTCCTTCTCTCTCTGCTCCTCTCATTCTCTCTCTCTGCTCCTCTCATTCTCTCTCTCTGCCCCTCTCATTCTCTCTCTCTGCCCCTCTCATTCTCTCTCTCTGCCCCTCTCATTCACTCTCTCTGCCCCTCTCATTCACTCTCTCTGCCCCTCTCATTCACTCTCTCTGCCCCTCTCCTTCTCTCTCTGCCCCTCTCCTTCTCTCTCTGCCCCTCTCATTCTCTCTCTCTGCCCCTCTCATTCTCTCTCTCTGCCCCTCTCATTCTCTCTCTCTGCCCCTCTCATTCTCTCTCTCTCTGCCCCTCTCATTCTCTCTCTGCCCCTCTCATTCTCTCTCTGCCCCTCTCCTTCTCTCTCTGCCCCTCTCCTTCTCTCTCTCTGCCCCTCTCATTCTCTCTCTCTGCCCCTCTCATTCTCTCTCTCTGCCCCTCTCATTCTCTCTCTGCCCCTCTCATTCTCTCTCTCTCTGCCCCTCTCATTCTCTCTCTGCCCCTCTCATTCTCTCTCTGCCCCTCTCCTTCTCTCTCTGCCCCTCTCCTTCTCTCTCTCTGCCCCTCTCCTTCTCTCTCTCTGCCCCTCTCCTTCTCTCTCTCTGCCCCTCTCATTCTCTCTCTCTGCCCCTCTCATTCTCTCTCTCTGCCCCTCTCATTCTCTCTCTCTGCCCCTCTCATTCTCTCTCTCTGCCCCTCTCATTCTCTCTCTCTGCCCCTCTCATTCTCTCTCTCTGCCCCTCTCATTCTCTCTCTCTGCCCCTCTCATTCTCTCTCTCTGCCCCTCTCATTCTCTCTCTCTGCCCCTCTCATTCTCTCTCTCTGCCCCTCTCATTCTCTCTCGCCCCCTCTCATTCTCTCTCGCCCGCTCTTCTTCTCTCACTCTCGCTCTCCCTCTCCTTCTTCTCACTCTCGCTCTCCCTCTCCTTCTTCTCACTCTCGCTCTCCCTCTCCTTCTTCTCACTCTCGCTCTCCCTCTCCTTCTCGCTCTCCCTCTCCCTTTCCCCCTCTCTCTCTCCCTCTCCCTCTCTTTCTTCGCTTTCACCTCCCTCACCTTCTTCTCTTTCCCTCCTCCTTCTTCTCTTTCCCTCCGTCTCCTTCTTCTCTTTCCCTCCGTCTCCTTCTTCTCTTTCCCTCCCTCTCCTTCTTCTCTTTCCCTCCGTCTCCTTCTTCTCTTTCACCTCCCTCACATTCTTCTCTTTCCCTCCATGTCCTTCTCTTTCCCTCCCTCTCCTTCCTTCCCTCTCTCTCCCTTCCTCTCCCCCTTCGGTGCCCATTGCGCACCTCGCAGCGTGCATGCAAAGCTCACAATTTGCAAGCGTTGCACACAAACTCGCAGTGCAACAACTATAATAATGACTAAGACCAGGTCTAATTGGTTTTAAGAACAATGAGATGTTCTAGACATTGATTCATAGGCTGCCCAGAGCAAAATCTTGTTGTTAAATGATAACGCAACGTGCCTCCAGGGAGTGGAGAGCATTGTGCCGACATAACTTTGTGCCTGAAAATTTAGCAGTGCCTTCCCTCCATTGACCTTATAGTGGGTGGAATCCAGCAGTATTGCACAATAGTTTTATTAATGATTAGTGCCTAATTAACATGTCTAGCTCAAGGTCATTAAATTGGTTCTCTTAATAACTAATTTTGAATATACTTTTTATTATCACTAATATTGTTTGTGAAGTGTGCGTAATGCTCCAGGAGAGCGCATGCGCACTGCACAAACTATTTGTACGGATTTCCGTAAATGCCGCAGTGCGCAAAGCGCGGCACCTGCCGCGCAAGCAACCAAGCAGGGGAAAGAGACAAAGGGGAGGGAGGAGGGAGGAAAAGAGACAGGGGAAAAGGGACACATGGGAGGGAGGAAGGGATAAAGAGATGGGGGGAAAGAGACACAGGAGAGGAGGGGGGAAGACACAGGGGAGGAGGGGGGAAAGACACAGGGGAGGAGGGGGTAAGAGACGCAGGGGAGGGAGAGGGGGAGGAGAGACAAGGGAGAGGGCAGGAAAGAGACACAGGGGAGGGGGGGAGAGACACATGTACTATTATACCATAATTTATGACGGGTAAACAACTAGTACTTTTATAAAAAGTAGTGGACTTGTTAAATAGTCGCCCAGCAGGGGCGGTAGAAAGTAATGTACTACAGGAATTAATGACCTGAGATAAACATATCTTTAGTAAAATAGAAGGTGGGAACTGGAACAAAGATAAGAAAAGGGCAAACCGGTGTAGTGATTTATCTGCCCTTAAAGACAATGTTTATTTTCTGTATTTGTTCGATTTTCTTAGAACTGGTGAAAAATAACCTACATTTGTTTAATTACTTTAAGCACTTTCTTGAGAGAGTGAAAGTTCAAAGCCCAGACAAATTATTTTGTAATAGGTAAATCGCAAATTATTTGAGATTTTTTTCAAATGAAAACACAGTATTGCAGTTTTCTTGTACCACAAATTAATTATTTGATACCTGTGTTAGTCTGTGTGTCAGTCTGTATGTGTGTGTATATGTCAGTCTGTATGTGTGTGTATATGTCAGTCTGTATGTGTGTGTATATGTCAGTCTGTATGTGTTAGTTTGTGTGTCAGTCTGTATGTGTGTGTATATGTCAGTCTGTATGTGTGTGTATATGTCAGTCTGTAAGTGTTAGTTTGTGTGTCAGTCTGTATGTGTGTGTATATGTCAGTCTGTATGTGTGTGTATATGTCAGTCTGTATGTGTGTGTATATGTCAGTCTGTATGTGTGTGTATATGTCAGTCTGTAAGTGTTAGTTTGTGTGTCAGTCTGTATGTGTGTGTATATGTCAGTCTGTATGTGTGTGTATATGTCAGTCTGTATGTGTGTGTATATGTCAGTCTGTAAGTGTTAGTTTGTGTGTCAGTCTGTATGTGTGTGTATATGTCAGTCTGTATGTGTGTGTATATGTCAGTCTGTATGTGTGTGTATATGTCAGTCTGTATGTGTGTGTATATGTCAGTCTGTAAGTGTTAGTTTGTGTGTCAGTCTGTATGTGTGTGTATATGTCAGTCTGTATGTGTGTGTATATGTCAGTCTGTGTGTGTGTGTATATGTCAGTCTGTATGTGTGTGTATATGTCAGTCTGTATGTGTGTGTATATGTCAGTCTGTATGTGTGTGTATATGTCAGTCTGTATGTGTTAGTTTGTGTGTCAGTCTGTATGTGTGTGTATATGTCAGTCTGTATGTGTGTGTATATGTCAGTCTGTGTGTGTGTGTATATGTCAGTCTGTATGTGTGTGTATATGTCAGTCTGTATGTGTGTGTATATGTCAGTCTGTATGTGTGTGTATATGTCAGTCTGTATGTGTGTGTATATGTCAGTCTGTATGTGTGTGTATATGTCAGTCTGTATGTGTTAGTTTGTGTGTCAGTCTGTATGTGTGTGTATATGTCAGTCTGTATGTGTGTGTATATGTCAGTCTGTATGTGTGTGTATATGTCAGTCTGTATGTGTGTGTATATGTCAGTCTGTATGTGTGTGTATATGTCAGTCTGTATGTGTGTGTATATGTCAGTCTGTATGTGTGTGTATATGTCAGTCTGTAAGTGTTAGTTTGTGTGTCAGTCTGTATGTGTGTGTATATGTCAGTCTGTATGTGTGTGTATATGTCAGTCTGTATGTGTGTGTATATGTCAGTCTGTATGTGTGTGTATATGTCAGTCTGTATGTGTGTGTATATGTCAGTCTGTATGTGTGTGTATATGTCAGTCTGTAAGTGTTAGTTTGTGTGTCAGTCTGTATGTGTGTGTATATGTCAGTCTGTATGTGTTAGTTTGTGTGTCAGTCTGTATGTGTGTGTATATGTCAGTCTGTATGTGTGTGTATATGTCAGTCTGTATGTGTGTGTATATGTCAGTCTGTATGTGTGTGTATATGTCAGTCTGTATGTGTGTGTATATGTCAGTCTGTATGTGTGTGTATATGTCAGTCTGTAAGTGTTAGTTTGTGTGTCAGTCTGTATGTGTGTGTATATGTCAGTCTGTATGTGTGTGTATATGTCAGTCTGTATGTGTGTGTATATGTCAGTCTGTATGTGTGTGTATATGTCAGTCTGTATGTGTGTGTATATGTCAGTCTGTAAGTGTTAGTTTGTGTGTCAGTCTGTATGTGTGTGTATATGTCAGTCTGTATGTGTTAGTTTGTGTGTCAGTCTGTATGTGTGTGTATATGTCAGTCTGTATGTGTGTGTATATGTCAGTCTGTATGTGTGTGTATATGTCAGTCTGTAAGTGTTAGTTTGTGTGTCAGTCTGTATGTGTGTGTATATGTCAGTCTGTATGTGTTAGTTTGTGTGTCAGTCTGTATGTGTGTGTATATGTCAGTCTGTATGTGTGTGTATATGTCAGTCTGTATGTGTGTGTATATGTCAGTCTGTATGTGTGTGTATATGTCAGTCTGTAAGTGTTAGTTTGTGTGTCAGTCTGTATGTGTGTGTATATGTCAGTCTGTATGTGTGTGTATATGTCAGTCTGTGTGTGTGTGTATATGTCAGTCTGTGTGTGTGTATATGTCAGTCTGTATGTGTGTGTATATGTCAGTCTGTATGTGTGTGTATATGTCAGTCTGTATGTGTGTGTATATGTCAGTCTGTATGTGTGTGTATATGTCAGTCTGTATGTGTTAGTTTGTGTGTCAGTCTGTATGTGTGTGTATATGTCAGTCTGTATGTGTGTGTATATGTCAGTCTGTATGTGTGTGTATATGTCAGTCTGTAAGTGTTAGTTTGTGTGTCAGTCTGTATGTGTGTGTATATGTCAGTCTGTATGTGTGTGTATATGTCAGTCTGTATGTGTGTGTATATGTCAGTCTGTATGTGTGTGTATATGTCAGTCTGTAAGTGTTAGTTTGTGTGTCAGTCTGTATGTGTGTGTATATGTCAGTCTGTATGTGTGTGTATATGTCAGTCTGTATGTGTGTGTATATGTCAGTCTGTATGTGTGTGTATATGTCAGTCTGTATGTGTGTGTATATGTCAGTCTGTATGTGTGTGTATATGTCAGTCTGTATGTGTGTGTATATGTCAGTCTGTATGTGTGTGTATATGTCAGTCTGTATGTGTGTGTATATGTCAGTCTGTATGTGTGTGTATATGTCAGTCTGTATGTGTGTGTATATGTCAGTGTGTGTGTATATGTCAGTCTGTGTGTGTGTGTATATGTCAGTCTGTATGTGTGTGTATATGTCAGTCTGTGTGTGTGTGTATATGTCAGTCTGTGTGTGTGTATATGTCAGTCTGTATGTGTGTGTATATGTCAGTCTGTATGTGTGTGTATATGTCAGTCTGTATGTGTGTGTATATGTCAGTCTGTATGTGTGTGTATATGTCAGTCTGTGTGTGTGTATATGTCAGTCTGTATGTGTGTGTATATGTCAGTCTGTGTGTGTGTGTATATGTCAGTCTGTGTGTGTGTGTATATGTCAGTCTGTATGTGTGTGTATATGTCAGTCTGTATGTGTGTGTATATGTCAGTCTGTATGTGTGTGTATATGTCAGTCTGTATGTGTGTGTATATGTCAGTCTGTGTGTGTGTATATGTCAGTCTGTATGTGTGTGTATATGTCAGTCTGTGTGTGTGTGTATATGTCAGTCTGTGTGTGTGTGTATATGTCAGTCTGTATGTGTGTGTATATGTCAGTCTGTGTGTGTGTGTATATGTCAGTCTGTATGTGTGTGTATATGTCAGTCTGTGTGTGTGTGTATATGTCAGTCTGTATGTGTGTGTATATGTCAGTCTGTATGTGTGTGTATATGTCAGTCTGTGTGTGTGTGTATATGTCAGTCTGTATGTGTGTGTATATGTCAGTCTGTGTGTGTGTGTATATGTCAGTCTGTGTGTGTGTGTATATGTCAGTCTGTGTGTGTGTGTATATGTCAGTCTGTGTGTGTGTGTATATGTCAGTCTGTATGTGTTAGTTTGTGTGTCAGTCTGCATCAATCTCTGGGGTGTTTGTCAGTCTGTGTGTGTGTGTGCGCTTATGTGTTAGACTGTGTGGGCAAATATGTGTTTGTGTTAGACTGTGTGTCATACTGTGTGTGTGCGCTTATGTGTGCCAGTCTGTGTGTATATGTGTTTATGTGTTAGACTGTGTATCATTCTGTGTGTGTGTTTGTATGTTAGACTGTGCCAGTCTGTGTGTATATATGTTTATGTGTTAGACTGTGTGTCATATGTATATATATATATATATATGCGTTTATGAATGTTTTGCAGTCACTCCCTTGTCTTTATCACTATGATAACATGAAGTAAAATGATGGATTACTAGAGGCTGGAATATACCATTCTCATGGTAAAACAGGGGTGTATCCACCTTCTTTATCCCTCTGCTCAAAAACCCATATCAGCAGACCATGCAAATACAGCAGTTCATCCACAAAAGAGTACGACGGTCTTCTGGGTTTATAAAAACAACTCTTCATTTTAATCCAGAGAGGACATATTGGTGATTGTTATCCCACACTTCCCTGTTTCTGTATATGGACTGGCCCAGCCAGGTGTATACACAGCCTGGAGCCTATATATAGGGGTGGACCATATTGGACAGAGACACTGAGACAGTCAGCACATGCTCACACAGGACACACACCAGCAATCATCAGTAATCATCACCTCCTGATGCCTTCAGTCTGGGGACATCAGGATATGAGCAGTCTCAGTGCTGTGACCCTCCTGCTCTTGGGGTCTCCCTGTCATAGCATTGTCCTTTTAGGGGTCCACATCCCCCATTAGATTGGGGTTTTAAATATACGGTGGTCCTGCAGCCATGGAGTACTGGAGCAGCCCCTCAACTTATGACAATGAATGCAATGGGAATGTAATCTTGGAGACAGATTTGGACCCCCTAACAGATGACTTGGAAGAAGGTAACTGGAGGGGTGATTAGAAGGCTTGCACTCTAATTTACTAATTTAATTGGGTGAACCTTGCCTTAATTCATGGTACTTTCAAGCGTAACTCATTCATTTCTTAATAAAAGGTACAGGCAAATTTTAATATACAAGCTTTCAGTGTGTATGTGTATATATATATATATATATATATATATATATATATATATACACACACACACACACAGAGGATTATCTTTTCATTGGACAAACGTTTTAATTAGAGTGCCAAATGTACGAGAGGTGTATCTCTCTATCGAGTCAAAATTAATGGTCTAGGGATTGCTGGATCGCTACCTTGTAGTGGTGAAGGAGCTTGTGTGCCTTAATAAAGCTTTGAGATATACCATGTAGGGTCACCAAAGATAAGCAGGTCATAGCAGAGAGGTCAGATAAATCACTGTCCACTGGTGAAGGAACTGGGAACCCACTCCAAGAGAGAGGGGCGAGAGAGAAGGAGAGGGGCGAGAGAGAAGGAGAGGGGGTGAGAGAGAAGGAGATGTGCCTGGCGTTCTGCGGATCACAGGGTCACGGCGAGTTGGACATGACTGAGGGACTGAACAACAACAATATATATATATATATGTATTAAATAAGAGAAAGTTGAGTGGTGACATGATAAAATATATAACTAAGTCTTATATTCCTATTTCATGACAAATATAATAAACTAGGCATATAAGATAGTTGTTGGGTTTGTGTCATACTTGATGGTCGGTGGGTTTTATTTTATTATGGATCACTATGTCTTATCTTATAGATCTATATACCTTATCTCTCTCTATACAAATATGTATATGTATATGGAACAGGCAAGTAGCACTATTTGCAATTGTATTGGCTGTTTGCTTTGTTGACAAGCTTTGGGCGGTCTGCCCATCTGTCCTGTGATGGTATGTTCTTCGGTGGTCCCATTACCCCATATAACATCTCACACACAATCTGACCTGAGATAGCCTTCCTATGACCGACTGCAGGTGGCTACATAACTGTCCTCAATGTTTTCATCTTATCCATGGGTTTTCAGTCATATTTAGTAGTGGGTCCGATGTTAAGTTCTTACATCTCCAGAATTATATCTTGCACTTTTGGAGGACAAGGGTTTAAAAAACGATTGAAACCCCATGTTTATGATATGCTCTTTTGCAGAACTTGACTTGATAATTGGCAAATGTTTTTTAGAACGTTAAAAAGAAATGCATAAATATGAACAAAGTTAAAGTATATTCTTAGAATAATAAATACATAAATAAGAATGAATGTAAATGTATATTCTAAGAATAATAACTACATAAATCGGAATGATTGTAAAAGTATATTCTAAGAATGAATGTAAATGTATATTCTAAGAATGAATGTAAATGTATATTCTAAGAATGAATGTAAATGTATATTCTAAGAAGAATTAATACATAAGAATTATTGTAAAGGCATATTCTAAGTAATAAATACATAAGAATGATTGTAAAAGTATATTCTAAGAATAATAAATACATAAATAAGAATTAATGTAAAAGTATATTCTAAGAATAATAAATACATAAATAAGAATTAATGTAAAAGTATATTCTAAGAATAATAAATACATAAATAAGAATGAATGTAAAAGTATATTCTAAGAATAATAAATAAATAAATAAGAATGAATGTGAATGTATATTCTAAGAATAACATATATATAAATATGAGCGGTTGTAAATGTATATTATAACAATAATATGTTAATATGCTCAATATTTAAAAGTACATTATGAAAATAATAAATATATAAACATAAAAAATGTTAAAATTGTATTTTGAAATTACATAAATATGAAGGATTGTAAAATACATTATAAAAAACAACAAACACATAAATATGACTGATCATTAAAGAAACTGATCAAAAATAAATGTTTAAATATGAACAATTATTAAGATCTATAATAAATACATAAACTAATCTATAATAAAAAATATGTATAAATATGACTTATAAGAATAAAAAAAAAACATAAAATATATTGTAAGAAATATTTATGAGAAATTATAAAAAATATGAAATAAAAATAATACATTTGTAAACTAACTTTTTTTTTATTTTTATATATATATATATTTTGCCTCTGGGACATCTATCCAGACAATGGAAATGTCTTATGAGTGAGTTTCCTCGTAAGACTAGGTGCTGTTTATGTTGTTCTAATCTCTCAAGATTTACGATGGTGTTATTCAGCCAGAGGTAAAATACCCTGATACTTCATCTAGGAATGCACACCTGAGACGTGCCATATTTGCACACTCGCCATTCGACCACAGTAAAATAAAACCTGTTATTGCTTCAGGAAGTATTGCATTTGTTAAAACATTTACCTCACAATTTCATGAACCAGAAACTCAAGCTACCAATTAATTCCAACCATTAGGTATTTTTTCCCCCAGTTAAAATCACCTCAAGATGTTGTTGGAGACTTGTAATGGTTGCTTTATTAATTTACAATTATTTAAAGATATGTTTAATTAAAGATGAACATTTTTCAGAGGTTAACAACTTGAATCTTTTGTTAAACTGATAAATTTAGGATTGGTTTTAAAAATATTATTTAAGTAAATATGGCCGACATAATGTTGTTTGCTTTTTGCTCTTGCTTTCTTGAATAATTTTTGTTCAAAGTGAAAAGCGGTTAAGTTATCCCAGACATAAAACCACCATTATTCTCTCCCTAATTTGGAGAGTGTGTTTACTGTCCTCAGACACTTATTATATCCAATTAGTGTATCTGTCATCTGACAGGACTCTGCCCCCCCTTCTTTGACACCGCTTGGGGAGTTCCACTGAGAGTTTTTAGGTCAGGGATGGTAGAATCCAATCCTAAAAAAGGGGTGAATACTGCGGACGTGACACGATACACGAGGCCATGCCCCAGTGAGGTAGATGGCGCCTACAGCTTTCCAGAACAAAACAGGAGAAATTGGCAACAAAATGGATAATAGACTGTAGAAAATAATTATTCAAAAATATAATTGTGATTTATAAATTTAGGTTTATTTTCTATTTATTTGGTTACTTTCAAAATGGCTGCCATTCTCTTTCAGAGGAATGTATCTATATAGAAGCATCCCTGGAAACAGGACAGTGATATCACATTGTTTTCTATTATACATGTGAAAAAAAACAGATTTCAACAATTACAGGGCTTTCTTTGCATGAAAAACGAGTGTTACAAAGGTTAAAAATGTGCTTTTAATCCCAATATCAACTGCTTTTGCAACTTCAGGACGTCCTTCTGAAAAGCCTGCGTCGGTTACAGCGAGCCAGTCTAGAGGGAGCAACTGATTTCTCCATAATGCCCCATAACTCAGCTGGTGCCGTGCACCTGGCGAAGAGTTTGCCAGGAGGAGGTCCTATGTTAAGGTTGCAAAACTGCATTTTCAGAGTTTTGAAAGTGATTTCTCTTAACCTTTGTAGAACTGGACCTAATATTTTTAATAAACTTTGCAGAACTGCAATGACTGAGAACCACATTTCCCAAGACATTATATTATTAGGGCATCCCTTGACCTCAGTGCCCAATAGCTGTGCCAGGAATGTATGCCCATAACACCCCCTCCCTTCCCTTCCCATCTGTCTAGAGTAGCCACAAGACACTTGCCTGACCTTTTAATCTGCACAATTGTAACCCCCTCCCTCCCAAATTGTTACTTTAATCCAAACAACAGGTTCTGCCCAGGAGGCTGCCCCTATTTCACCAACTGGATACCTGGGTGTAGTGCGTCAGATCTGTTGGAGCAACAATGCAAAGTTCAAATATATGACTTAAAAATGGCAGTGGGTTTAATTTCTCCAGATTCTGATTTTATTGTTGACCCTGTTGTAGGAGCACTTAAATAAACTGCATATTTATATTTTTTAATTATAAAAAAAAAACACTTTTAAAATGTGTTTAAATGGCATATAAGAGGTTAATAACTCATAGATACTTGGCTTGATTTTGAAGCTGACACGTACAGAAGGACGCCCTCCTGGGTAACCTTTTTTTGTCTAATTGCTGAACTGTTCCAGTAAAGAGACATGAGTGGTCTATAGACCATGCCAGCAAACTTTTGAGAGGGGAAATTTTGCTTCCTTTTACCCAAATCTTTAGAGTGGGAAGTTTTAAGTCTTGAATAATTGTGGCTTCAAAATGAAATCAAATATTTGTGTGTGAGCTTTGCTTTACGGAAATAATGTGACAGATCTGCTTGTTTTCTTCCCTTGTCATGCTACAACATCCATTTTACGCTTTGTGGGTCAGAGCATTTTTAAAGAAATACTCTTTGTCTTCCCAGTCCTGTGTTCCGAGCGGGTTGGGAGAGTCACCAAGACTTATCGGGACATTGATGCGGTGACCGGCCTCTTGGAAGAGGTGAGTATTCCATATTGCTTCATTGCTCCCCAAATGTCCAGGCATCCCCAGACCAATGCAGTGCTTGCACAAATAGAGACTAGGCATGCTCAATAAGCAGGTGCAGTCAAGACCACGAACCCAGTGTCTCAGGGGCTAAACAGTAGTTGATGCCAATGTTCTCTCATTAACAAAAGATATGAATCTTCGTTTGTGGATATATATATATATATATATATATATATATATATATATATATATATATATAAAATTACA
Organism: Discoglossus pictus; assembly: GCA_027410445.1. Taxonomy (NCBI): domain Eukaryota; kingdom Metazoa; phylum Chordata; class Amphibia; order Anura; family Alytidae; genus Discoglossus; species Discoglossus pictus. The sequence continues at coordinate 35,340,557 of CM050174.1, forward strand.
GTTTTTTTCAGTAAGTATGCAATTTAAACGGGAGTAACTAGGCTTATTAAATAAATTATTTTATGGTATGTGAGCTTGCCCGGATTTTTCTTTTTCACATAGCTTTCCACTAAGTACAATACATACAGATATTTAGGAGGTAATAGGGTATTATTGGAAATCATTGGCCATTATCAAGAGATTTCTGTCTGTCCTTAGTGGGTAGATTGGAAAGGAAAGGTGCAGATTGCAAGTCTACTGTAGGAAAATGCATGTTTTTTAATAACATTCAATTGATAAAGTTCTATAATAGTGTTATATTATAACATATGTGGTACCTCCACTGTGTACCTAAAACATTTAGCCTATTTTAAAGGACCACTGGACCAACAGGAGCTATATACAATATTACACTTACCTTCATAGAGCCAACTTAGCTGCTGCTGTGTCTCAGCCCACTAGGTCAATGTGAGTAGGTTGGCTTTGTCTTGCAGCAAGTACTAAATATTTATGCACAAGGTTATATCAACACAATGCTCATCATTGGCTGGAAATTTGCTTTGTTAATGTGGTTTCCCCTTTTAATGATCATTTGCAGTGGGGGATATATGAATGACTGCTTGGTTGCTTATCTAATTGGATAAAACCCTTTAGACCTGTGTTTCAGCTAAACCCCGCCTGCCTTCTTTGTGACTTTATCAAAGATGAGAAAAATACTAAAACTTTAATATTGCGTATTGCTGTAATAAATAATGTAATAGTGTGTATTAATGATCAATGCTTAGTTAAAACAATTAACCCCTCTTGTTAGGACATTATAAAAGTGGGTTATTATTGAGATTAATACTGTTTTTCTGTGCCCATCTCAGAAAGAGCGAGACCTGGAGCTGGCTGCTCGCATTGGGCAGTCTCTATTGAAACAAAACCGTGACCTTACAGAGAAGAATGAATTTCTGGAGGAGGAACTGGAAGCTGCAAAAGAGGAGGTGAGAATAGGATTTCTGTGCTTAACACGGGTAATCCCAAAGCAGCCTGCAAAACTGTCCTGTCATCAGTGGGACATTATCACCACTTAAACATAAGTCTATTAAAAAGCCTTTGTGTATATAATTATTTGTAGAGGAATCTTAAAGAGATTCATGGATACTGAACGGCAGCATTATGTATTGCACAATAATATATATTTTTTCTTTGTGAGAAACTAAAAGATTAAGGTTTTTTTTTCTTGCAGCAATTAATATGGATGGGCGTTTGCAAGCTGCTAATGATTGCTGGTCCTTTAAGAAATTGCAGTCAGAGGGCAGCAGAAAGCACAACTGGGTTCTGTAAAAATCTTATAAGAAATGAGCTCCGGGTTTCAGTGTTTTGAGCAAGTGGCTAATTTATTTAATCCGTTTAAACATATCTGGTGTTTTCTAATGCTGCTGTCAGGTGTATCACATACAATTTTACAGATTTACAAATATCTAAAAAATAATATGGCGATAAGTTTAGGATCTATACCTGATAATCTCCCTCATAGAGAAATATATAGATGGTCAGTTAACTGAATATTTGCACAAAACAGAATTCATTTGGAAAGGGAAGATGTGAGGTATTGTCATCTTGAAGAATTACACTTTTTTTTTTTAATAGGTAAAAAAAAATACGATTGAAAAATGAATACAGCCCTAATTTATTACCTTTTTTTATGTGCAATTCTGCTGCATTTTTGTTGATCAATTTCCTGAGCTGCGACGAGATTTTGACTGCAAAGGAAGCTTTTATATGCACAATGGGTATGTAGCAGTTAAAACTGGCAGTGCTTTCAACAGGACTAATGAAAAGCTCATATGTTTACAATGGCACATCTTCCTCAAAAATTTGAATCCGAAATTAAAATTGAGCACGTAGTGGGAAAGAATAATAGAGTATAACTGATAAAAAATGGAAAGCTTGCGTATATTTATTTATTTATTTTTGCTTCCACTAATCACTTTATCTATTACTCATTTTAGTTCATCAAAAGATCATATAAAAATTGACCACAATCATTCTTAAAAATTTCATTATGAGTGTGTAGTGTCCCTTCTTGACAAGAGGCTTAAGATGGAGTGTCCGGGTGTATAACCTCTGTGTATTTACAGATCCGACAACTCCGTCATGAGGTTTCAATGCGTGAGGACCTTCTCCATCTTTATACTGACAATGTAGAGAGCGAGACTGTGTCTGCTGTTTCCACTCCGTAAGTATCTCACCCTGATCAAAGAAAGGTATAAGAATCCACTAAGGATATCTCATCTGCTCACAACCCCCTTCAGATTGTTTGTACAAGATTTTGACAGCTTTAGCCAATCATATGCTGCACAACTACTCAGTTGAATCATTTTTTACTCCATATTATCCACTAGGGGATTTACATTCAGTCTGCGTAACATTAAAATCCTGCTGCATTGTAAGAGAAAGGACCTAAGATTTTTAAAAGCTGGGTTTGCTCTAGTGTTAAAAATGTGTTGCACACACTAGAAAAATGTGAATTTGCACACCTAACCTATTTTTCATACTTTGGCAGAAAGTGCAGGTTATTTCACCAGCATCTGCCAGTAATGATGTGCAACATATAGGTAGCTGTAGGGTTTGCAGGTTGTGCTTCAGTGTACATTTTGTTGTTGGTTTCTGATGGCCTCTCTGTCTTCTGATAGACTACGTCGGAATGAGTCTTCCTTCTGTCTCCAGCACAATATCCAGTTGGACTGTCTTCAGCAGAAACTCAAGAGCTTGGAAGTTGATAACCAGAAGATGCGGACTGAGGTGAGGAATAGGACAGGAGAGGGAGAATGGGGATATCTCTCCATATAGTACATCAATATTTCATTGCAGGTCTAACATTGCTCCTCTTATATTTTCAGGCCAACGACCTTATCAATGAGACTAGTCAATATGAAGACCAGGAGGGGGCGCTAATGCTGGACTGTGTGGAACAGTTCTGTGAGTACCTTTAAATTACCTATGCTTTATTTTTTGTGAGATCTGTATTTTACATTCCTGTCTGGTAGAAAGGGATAGCCATATTGTATAGCCACCAATATATATCATTCTAATGTCAAGAGTGATCAACATTGTGCGTCAGAGAGTACTGTAGACACAACAGTTGGCGGTTCGGTAAGTCGGAGAGTTGGCAGTGTTTTACGTAGGAGAGTCGATGTCCCCATACCGCTGAGAGTCGACTGCATTGTATATCAGAGAGTTACCATTACTGTAAGGCCAAGAGTTAGTAATATCATATGGCCAATAGCTGGTGGCATTGTATATTGGACATTCTGAAATATTTTATTACTAGGAGCTAGAAACATTGTACATCAATACCAACACTGTATTGAGAAACGATTTGCCGATGGGGTGCCATGAAATTTTAGAATGGTTGTCATTTTTTCCATTCTGTTACAGCGGAAGCCAGCAGGCAGGTGGTGCTGTTGGCTGAGGAACTTTCTCGGAAAGGTGAAGATGTAGCACGCCAGCAAGAAGAGATTAGCCAACTTCTGGCACAGATTGTTCATCTCCAACAGAAGTGTCGCAATGTGAGTACTTTACTAGTGCACGCCAAACATTATTGACCATACCATCGAAGATATTAATAATATTCCAACTCCTTTCTTAGATCTATGAGAGAAATACTGTGTCTACCAAGATGCCAGTCAGGTAGATTGCTGGCTCTTTAGGCTAGGGCTTGCATGAGAATATTGCTTATATAGAAATCGCACCTATCTCTAGTCTATGTCGAAAAAACTATTGCTTTATACTTTAGTGTAGCTAATAAGAGTGCGCAAGCAGTCAAAATACTCCATATTCTCATTAACCCCTCACAGCCCAGAACTGACTGGATTCTCTCTGCTTCCCCAGTACTCTGCAGATAATGAAGAACTTCAGCAACATCTGACGGCATCAAAGGAACGAGAACAGAACCTGAAGACCAAGGTTAGTAGTCCATCCACTGCAACCCCCGGGGAGTTTGCATGGAAAAAAAAACAAAGTGTGTGTTTGTCAGAAGTTTGTACATGGAAAATGAAAGAATCACACAATAGAGCTGGGATACAGATACTCATAGTATATAGTGCAATATTTTCATTATCGGTACATATTCAGTATCATTACATTGCCACTGTGTTCATTATAAGTGCATAGCTACTCTGCATTAGAAATTACAGCATGTTAATTATCTATATGGTGTTTATTCTCACTGAACAGTTGGCATGTATGCTTTGTGTGTAGATATGAAATCCTGTATATTTCACTTTTTTAGCTCCAGGACCTGCAGGAGAAGCACAAAGAGTGCGAGGATATGATGCATGAGGCACAGGAGGAGCTCAAGAACATGCGCAATCGTAGTCTTCCCAACAGTACCATCAGCAGATACAGCACACTGAACATCTTCCCCCTGGTGAGTAAGGGGCCAGGGCAAACAAAAGATGGAGTTTCAGGAGGTGTTATTCAATATTTGTATCCTCAGGGGCTCTACTTGTGTTTGCTTGGTACGATGTAAATCAGCTGGGTTCAGACCTAAGGCTCATTGACCAGTCGCATGTGCTTGACCTCTACTCAAGTCGATTTCATATTGCCTATTGTGTCCATAGGATTCGTTGGCCGCAGAGATTGAGGGAACCATGAGGAAAGGGATGGACCCCATTGCTTCATCAGAACTAAAGTAAGTGTGCCATCAAATCTATCCTAGACTTGTGTCCAAACTCGGGATTCACATGAGCCATTTTAGCAGGAGACATGAGGTGTCTGTTTAGCATGTTGAAGTGCCACAGTAGTGCTCAAACAGTGTGGTTTCATTTGATTATTAAATAATTCATTGGCTATAATAGTGAATAACTGCAGATAATGCATTAAGCAGCAAATTACTAATGTCCTCTGTCCTTCACAGGAGCTATAAGCGGGTCTTCGAGACAGTGAAAGCTGCTAATCAGGTGGTGAGATCCCGGTCCCGCTGTCCTTCACCCCAAAACATCCCCGGATCACGAGCTCCATCACAGAGACCATCAGCAGCGCCCAGCCGTGTTGGGACCCCTCCCATGAGCCTCTGCGAGTCTGAGGGTGCCAGCCTGACAGAGCTGGATGAGAGTACCCTGCTACCAGGGTCAGAGGAAGAGTCGTCTGTGTAAGTGGCGAAACGCATTTACTGCCCACCTTGTAATACCATCTGTTGTTCTCTCCACTCAGCCTATAGAAACAATCAGTATATCCTTTTCTATAACTCCTAGCTTTCCATATAACCTTTCTCTATAACTGCTGCTATTGGTCCATAGAACTCTGTTCCATACAACACCTCCATATAACCACTCCTTATACTCCATACTTCCTGTAACTCTTCATTAGGAGACCTCATTGTATTTTACTTAATTCCTCCATAACTGCTCCCTATAACTCCTGTTACTACACATAAATCTGTTATATCTCCTCAAAGTTCTTTTATACTTTTTTTTTTTCTATAACTTCTTGTTCTACTCTACATAAGACCTTCCTAAATGCTTTCTCCTCTATATAACAAGGCCCAAAGACACGGCCCTCCTTGCTTTGTTATGTTTTGATGTGTATTTACCTTTGCCTGGAACTTATCTTATGTATAGCGCTACGGAATATGTTGGCGCGCTATAAATAAACGATAATAATAATATAACCCCTCCCTATAACTCATCATATTGCTTCGTGTTAGTCTTTCCTATAACTTCCCACCATTTTATATATTTTGCCCCTCTATTATTCCATATAACCATTTCCTAAAGCACCTCTCACCGCTGCATATCACAACTCTCTGAAACCCCCAAACTGCCTAATATAACCTCTCTTACGGTTTTGCATAATCTCTCACTGTATCTCCTCCTGTTGTTCCATATTACACACATTGTAATGCTTTATGTGAGCCCTTCATGTAATCTTCCATTTTCGTTTTTAAATATCTCCATATAAACCTTCCTGTTATCCATATAACCTCTTTTATTTCGTATAACCCCTGTCCATGACTCCGGCATAGCTGCATATAATATATCTCCTCCTACTGTTCCATATAACCCCATATTGGCAAAACCTCAATGGCTGCTGATATGAAGATTGTGTTGTGAGCTTTTTCTGATATGATTGTTACTAACAGAGGTCCACATTTCCTTCTCTCCTCTAGTATTGGAGGCAAAAAGTTGGGGACCCCTGGCACCCCAGGAGGTCAGGACCTTGCTGCCGCTCTTCAGAGACTCAGCACCCAGCAGGATTCGAACTCCTCCGACAGCCTGTATGAGGAACGGGAACGTAAGCTTCAAAGGGATGGAGAGAGCGCCAGCGGGTTCCTCACCCCTAACGAAAGCGTCTTGTCCACTGGAACCAACTACTCTGGTATCTCAGAGGTCAGCGGCAGCTCCAGTCTGTCCTTCGGTTCACGTTCCTACCTACCAGAGAAACTGCAAATTGTCAAACCACTGGAAGGTGAGGTCTAACATTCAAAAAATATCACTCAAATGTTACTCTACATTTGTGGTTTCTCAAATCACTATGAAATAACTTATTCCATGATGGATAAAATCATATGTTGGATCCATATAGAAACAACCTGTGGCCATAACTAAATGTAAAGCAAACCGTTCATCCACCACTTGTTTAAATCATCTTGTTTTTTGCAACTGGTTGATTGTTTAATTGTTGTGTCCCTCTTACATCTTGTTCTTGCCTTCCAGGATCAGCAACCCTCCTGCACTGGCAACAACTGGCAAAGCCCAACCTGGGGGGAATACTGGACCCTCGGCCTGGTGTCCTCACCAAAGACTTCCAGGAGCTGGACATTGACCTGGAAGATGTGTACAACCTTAATGACTTTGAGGAGGACGATGTGGATCCCATCTCCTTCCAAGCTCTGGCCACATCCACTCCTTGCAAGCATAGAGAGAAGCATGACAGTAAGTTTCCTGGCTGCAAACCCTGTTACACAGGTCATTGTTCTTGTCATAATCTCCTTGGACTAGCCAATGTGACCTTATCATTTAATATTTTGATAAGTAATTTTATTAGAGAACTCCTCATATTTGTCAATTTGGCTTTGGCCAAACCAACCTCCATTACACGTGCAGCTACATCTGATGTCCATTCCAATATTTCTATCAACTTATTCCACTACTTTTCCCATTGAGTTGTCCTTTTACTCTTATTTCCATTCGGTCTTCATCAGAACTTATGTTCCTATTTATTCCTATGAGAATTAGGGCCATATTCAATTGAGCGTTCAGGAGATACGGAAGCCGGTAAGTGAGATTGCAAGCTACTTTGCTATTCAATTGGCGTCTTTTTGCGGACTTGGAACAGCTTCCGAGTTACGGGCTTGACAAAATGGCGATGGCAGGGAATAAATATTATTCACGGGGTTAATTCAATCTCGGGTATCAATGAGTTAATACATATCAGGCCACCCATATAGACTAGAACAGTTTTGGCATTTATTTCCGTAATTCTTTATTTTGCAGGTATCGCGAGTCTGATCGCATATCGGACCCCCGAACCTAATTGATTGACATGTAACCTACATGTTTTACTGCCGTAATAATGGCAGTCTCATTTTCTGTTAGCTGATTTAAAATGGCCGGTTACAGGCTTGCTGAATTGATCATGTTCCTGCCCTGAAGTGCTCTGAACTAGTATGGTTTAAATTACTTGCGGCTCTGAGCAATTGAATAGCATTGCAATTGGAGACCAATGGGAGCCTGCAACACACCTCAGACATTCGTCCATCTGTGATCGAGTTGCGGGCTTGCAATTGGATGAATAGTTATGCTCAACAAGTTTGTCCCAACTATGTCTTTCCTGGGCAATGTATCAAAACCAACTCCTAAAGTCAAGGGTCTATCCTCCATCCATTATTCCTTATCCTTTGTAATTTAGACCACTAATGTGTCCACCCTCCGTTACAACTTATAGCTGGTCGAATAAACCACCGCTTGTGTCCATTCTTTATTAAACTCCATTGTTGTGTCTACTTGCTTGCCTCCATGTTGTACCCCTGTCATATGCCCTTGTTCGTTCCTTATGTCTAATCCTTAACCTCCTTGTCCTTTCCAGTGTTTAGTTCCGTTAACAACCTCCCCCAGACCCCGTCTACGTACACCATAACTACATGTCGCATGTCGCACCCACTCCAAGATATCACCATGGTCACATCCAGGTGAGTGTCAGGTTTCTGAATCTCATCCTACTTTCGCCCCTTGTCTAACTGCATGTTCATGTTTCCATTTCACCAAAATACCATTATTTATGCACCAATAACCTGTCCCTGAATGAGTTGGTGTCTCGCCACTTATTTGAGTCCAGTCTAGGAAGTCCATCATTACAGTACCACTGATACAGGGCAGTTTGATATTTTATTTAGTTGGTGATTAGCAACAACAATAAATCATTCATGGGGTAGAGAGGTTAGGAGCTCATATTACCTGAGGAGATAATACAAATATTCATTGTTTAAATGTGAAAGTGAAATAACATCCTGTGAACTTATGTCCCAAGCAGGCTAGTGGACCCGATTTCTTACAGAATTATTCAGTGAACAATGTTTGCACTGCCGCACAGTATTCTGGGTGGTGACATGCAAATGAGGCTCAAGATGTACCATCATCTCCCTCTAGGTCATTTCAGCTCTGTTCACGTCTCACAGACTTCAGAATATAACCCTAGATTAAAGTAGTGCCAGAATCCATCTCACATGCTACTGTTTTGCTCTTAAAGAATGACTGTAGTGGTCTTATAAAGGAATAGTTAGTTATGGCTTGGTAAGACAAGAAAATGTTTACAGTGCATTTAAACAATGAATTACTTTATTTAAATGATGCCATGCACGTATAAGCTCCAGATCCCTCCACTCTCTGAATGATATATTGTCTCTGAAGTGGGAGCTGCCCAAGGGAAGTATCAATTTTGAGACCGCTCTGTAAAACGCACATTGGTAGCAGGGGGTAGTATAACATGAGCTGCTAGCAATATACGCAAATACACTTACTAGTCACCTCCTACTTTCATGCTGCAGGTACGGTATGCCTGATTGGAGAGCATTCCCACTCCAGAGACAATAAATCATTCATGGGATGGAGGGGTTAGGAGCTCATACTGCCCGGACTATTCACTGAGAAATTCTGTGGGGAAGAATAGGACTCCTCTGCTCCATGAGACATGCTGTAGAGGGTTTTCTATCCACCATAACATTCATGACTGGCCGGGGGGTTTCAAAATAGGCAAGAAAACAGTGTCCTAATGTATTGTAATTACATTGAGATCTAACATAAGCTGCAAGTGTTTAGGATATCAGTATGTGCAATCAAATTATAGCTATCTATCACAGTGCTAAATAAACACCCTACTGGGCAATGAGCCAGGATTGAAGCCAGGAGTCACGTATACCAGGACTGATAGCAACCGCCCTATCAAATATAATGCAGGTACATAGGGTGCTAGGTAAAAGGTTACTGAGAATATATATCTTAAGTCCGATAAGTAAACTACATGTATTTATAAAGCAAAATAATTATTAATTGTTCTGTAAAAATACATTCTTTTTAGTGCAAAATCCTGAGTTTCAGCATAAAAATGTAATACTAATTGAAAACTATATTTTGGATTTTTTTCAGGCAAAAATTAAACAATTTTTTTCCTGCAAAACCGCAATTTATGTAATATTATAAAATATTGACTTTTAAAGTGATACAATAATGGTAAAACAATCATAACTCTTTAAATGAAATACTTATTTGCCCAATTATAACGCTTATGGTTTATAATTATTATTATATTTTAATTTGCCCCATCTTTTCTCATGAGGCCTGCTATGCTGGTCTCTCTCACTCATAGCTCGGCCTTAGAATATGTCACTGTGTGCAGTAAGCCATGAACTCCATATTGCAGCTTGTATTGCAGGAGGGAGCACCGCATGCACTAGTTGGAACCATCTGGCCGTTCTTTGTGCAGTAGAGCTTGCTGCCCATCCGCTTCACACAGTGACATGCTTTTATGGATGGAAAGAGGGAGAGAGTCCAATATGGTACCCCTGTAGAGGCAAACAGAGGGACATTTAAATAAATTCAATGACAAATTTAAAGGGCCATTACTTGGTTTAAATGTGTGTTTACAAATGTAAGCGTTCTTTACTATATTCTATTATCTTGATGCAATCCTCCATAATGCATTTTATTTACGGCTGGTGGTGAGAGGGTTCTGCCACATATCCTTACCTGCTTGTCTCCGTCACCTGATCATTTTTCCATCCTCCCGGTTCCAGGAACAGGTCCTGGTGGAAGCGTCTTCTTCAATGCTTGACTTTCTGAGAGGTGTCTGAATGCAGTGTAGGAAACCCCATCGAGGCTCCAGGTAGCTCAGGCCGTGGTGACCGGCTGGTGTCCTAAGGACGGCTCGGTGACCATTATCTATAGGGGCATACAAAGGGGCTTTAGCAAGTCGGTAGAGCTTCTCTGTACATTTCTGAAACTGGCACTTGGTGTAAAGATCCATTTACTCCCAACAAGGAACGTCAGAGCATTGCTAAAATCTCAGATGACTTTACATCTATGACATTTAAATCTATCAGATCCTATATCAATTGTATCTAATTCATTGCAATATTCCTGCATAGCTATAATTACTTAGGAAGGGGTTACTATTTACAAATATGAATGTTCCCATGTCTTTCTCAATGCTCAAAGGTTCCTTCAAGGGTGTAAGGATACCCTAGTGCAAGACTACTTACCACAATGGAGGTTTGTGTGTTGGTCACCGAGTTGCCCTACACCAGGTTACTGCATAGTTTTCTTAAAGATGACCAGGGTTGAATTTTCCCACCAGACCAACTTTTGGCCATCAGAACATATATCTAACCAGGCTTCTTCATACGTGTGCTTTGTGCACATACACCAGGCTGCATAACATAAAAACTAGGCCTGAAAGCCTACACTAGAGTAGAATTCCAAGTGTCAAATTGGCCTTCCCTTATATTCAAGCACGCCACAGATACCCAGCATTCCCAGTTTCTCCGCCATTCTCTGGTCTGTGTGAGTCAATTCCACCCTGATCTTTAGGGACAGAAGCAACTTTCTCTTTTTAACTCCTAACCTTTTCTCTGGTTTTTCACGCATGTGCTAACTGACTGAAATCTTCATCAAACTAATAATGTCTTGTCTTTAAGGCGTTAGGAAAATCTTGGCATTCTTTAGCTGACTTTGACCTACTAGCACATTAAGTGAGGATATGCATCTAACCAATGAGAGTACTTTATTTGCCTACAGCTACACTAAATGTTACCATGTATATAAACATTGGAATTTACAGCTGGTTTCGGCCTATTCACAAGCTAAATGGGAACAAGTATATAAATGCAGACAATACTTTATAGCTTTTATGAATCTACTAGCTCATTAAATTATGGTGGACATATCCAAAAATATTGAGACCTATTAAAATGGTGAATTTTTATACATTTTTTTTAATTCCCAAAATCCAAATATTTACATCATTTATGGACTAATTAATTAAGTTTATGCAGTGAAGAATGCGGTTACCTGTGTTTTAATTATATTCAGTAGTTTTTACCTTACCAAGAGATGGTTATTTTGTATGTTTTGTTTGGTTTTGCGTCATTTATATGGACAGATTCTTATAAAGAAGGATCATAAATATTCACGTTTTTGTTACTATATACGGTTTGTAATTGGCTAAAATAGAGCTGGCTTGGCTGGATTGAAATCTTCTTTGTCAAGCCATCAGTATTTGTAATAAATTAATGGTTCTCATTTCTAGTTATTAGAAACACAAAGTCCCATGTGAAGGATTATTGGGTCAACAAAATGACTGCCCCCCTGATTAATCCAAAATGACATCCTTACACCCTGGCCAGTTATTGGGTCATGAGAATTGGAGCAGGTTGGGTTACCAGTCATCCAATGCTATACTCAACATCTAATATTATTATGTGGTAATTATTTAGACTTATTTGCAATCCAGCTTGCTTCTCTACTAACTACACAGAGAGTAAGGCCGAGAGCTATGTTTGGTAACCAGATTTCTGGAGCTGCCCAGTAATATGTCTTCTATGTGCTTCTCTCTCTAGTCTTTATAATACAGTTCTTCCCTCGTGTGGAAGCTTTGAGAGCCTGAGCTCGGTCAGCCTGGAGCCCCAACACAGACAGCATGAAACCTTGGCCCCATCCAACCACGACCATCCTAGCTCTGGACGCAATACTCCTTTGGGACTGGCCTCCTTGGTGAAGGAACGCGGCATTTCAGCCACTACTGGCTCCGACGGCAAAACCTCAGTAGAACGGACTGATGTACAGACGGCAACTCCAGCCACCCATCGACCTCTCTTTCAGCTGGGCTGGGGTAGGGCACTCAGCAGTTTAGGATTTGGCAGTGCTCCTGTGGGACAGACATCAGACTCTGCTCCCAACCAGATGAACATCTTCAGCCTCAACTTGGTGGAACAGCTGAGGAGACTTGGACTGAACCAGGTGGTAGAACGAGGTTTTGCATCCTTCCAGGGAGCTACACAAACCAAGAAACCTTCAAGCTAGCTCTTCGAATAGACAGTTACGTCAGCTACTGAGATTTGGATCTTGGGTTCAGTTGATGAAGACATGACATTGCACTGCATGGACCGTTTTGTAATGTGTCCAGGACCTATAACCATATCCTTGTGTCTGAACATCACAGAACCTCATGCTCCCTTAATGTGGGGAAACTGGTTACCAAGAATGATGGCGCACATGAGATGCCTCTGCTGGTGGGCATTTAATGGTCGTGCAGCTTAGTTTTGTAGACCACATGACATATGCTTAATGCCCCATCACACCTTGAAAAGCCATACCATAGGATAGAGCCATATATAAATGGGTACTTACTACTGGCTGGATACGCTGGGGTCTAGTAAAGCATGCTTAAGACAGCCTTTAATCTGATTCAAAGAATGGTCAAAGACCCTGACCCTTTTAGCTTTTTAGGACCCTACCTGTACTGTACAATTGAGCCATAAAGATGTTAAGTTGACCAACATAGAACCAAAATATATTTTATAACCAATACTCTGCAGGCAGAGCGATGGGAATATGCCCCAAAATATTGTTTTATTATCTTGTTTCTTCTGTGATTGGAGGAGCTACGTCTAATTGTTTTAGAATCATGAACTCCTTCGAAACGCGTGTTGCTTCTTCTCTAATGAAAATTTCACAAGATATTGTGACCGGAAAAGCGACCAATACAGGTCGGTGCCAAAAAGAACCTAAGATTTATAAAGAAGGGGGACACATTGATAGTCTTAATCTCCGGCCCCAGGTATGTCCCTTTAAATGGGCACTGGAACTTTAGAATATTATATTTTGTGTGCGTATATATATATATATATATATATATATATATATATATACTAAAGTTTATATAAATGTGTATGTATTCACTTACCGACTTACTGACACGTGTGTTTTATGCAGATATATCTGAAATTTTAAAAAGTGTGTCCAAAGTTCTATATTTTTATAATCCCCACTAGTTGAACAAAATTCTGTATTAATTCAGAAATTTGAGTCCATGACTTAAAAGGCTCATTTCTACCACAGTCCCTGAGCTTGGTGCTACGGAAAATGTTATTAGGCGAGTGAATTTACCATAAGCTGACGGCTGTGGCTTTACCTCAAGGAGAGCAGGTTTAGGGGTGCTCTAGCACAGAGTGGGGAACAAGGAAAATATGTAAATATGGAAATGAATCCTAATAAACCTATGTTCCTAAATTGTATGTGTTCTGTCTTGGGGGGTAATGGGAGACAAGGGATTGAGTTGGGAGCGTCCCGTGACATCACATACTCAGGGTGTGGTGTCTCAACTTTTTACTCACTGATGTTATTACAAAGTAGAAATTTACAGAGTGAGACAGACCAGCCCGGAAATGCTAGGCAAGTCTTTTCTTCAATGAAGTGCCAGCAAAACTAAAATGAACATTTCACCCCATTAGATATCCTCAGTGAGGGGCTTCTGATCTCTCCTAGTAAATCTCACGGTCAGTCTGAGTCTATAACACTGGATGATTTGAGTATTTAGCACCCACTGTAGTGGTCATACAATAGGGTTTCATTTGTTTATTTAATAGGCTACATCTTCAGGCCCTGTCTTATATCTTACATCTTCAGTAAACAAACCAGAACAGCCTGCTGGTGGCCGAGAAACATAGCTCTGCTATTCCCTGAAACACTAACATTCAAATATGAGTTTTAAAAGACCCCTGTAGTCAGATATTTTATATTACTCTGCTGTGGGATCTGCTATTTTATTTTCTGCTGAACATCTTCATAAGTTGGGAGGAGACTTTTTTTTAAATTATTATTACAATTTTAAATACAAAAGCAGATATAAATAGGATTCAGTTCTAAGTCACATTTTATTATTAAAGAGATATGAGGAGTAAAACATTTGGATTTTGTTGCCGTACCACCCTATAGGGGAATGCGTACCCAAAACGTTGCATCCTCGCCAACATTCAAGGAACAATATGCCATCTCTGAATGAACTTAAAGTACCGTATAAACCGACCCGAGTATAAGCCGAGGCACCTATTTTACCACAAAATACTGGGTAAAAGGAGTGACTCGAGTATAAGCCGAGGGTGGGAAATGTGCTGCCCCCTGTGTCCCTCTTGTGCCCTCTGTGTCCTCCCTCTCTCTCCCGTGTCTCTTCTCCCCTCTCCCTTCCCTGTGTCTCTTCTCCCCTCTCCCTTCCCTGTGTCTCTTCTCCCCTCTCCCTTCCCTGTGTCTCTTCCCCCCCCTCTCCCTTCCCTGTGTCTCTTCTCCCCTCTCCCTTCCCTGTGTCTCTTCTCCCCTCTCCCTTCCCTGTGTCTCTTCCCCCCTCTCCCTTCCCTGTGTCTCTTCCCCCCCTCCTCATTCTCAACCCCACTCCTCATCCTCAACCTCAGCCCCTCATACTCAACCTTCCCTCCTCAACCTCCCTCCTCAAGCCCCTCCTCAACCTCCCTCCTCAAGCCCCTCCTCAACCCCCTCCTCAACCTCCCTCCTCTCATCCTCAACCCCCTCCTCATCCTCAACCCCCTCCTCATCCTCAACCCCCTCCTCAACCTCCCTCCTCTCATCCTCAACCCTCTCCTCATCCTCAACCCCCTCCTCATCCTCAACCCCCTCCTCATCCTCAACCCCCTCCTCAACTTCAATCCCCCCATCCTCAACCCCCCTCCTCATCCTCAACCTCCATCCACAACACCCCTCCTCAACCGCCCATCCTCAACCCCCCCCCCTTTCCCCTCACCTGCATCTGACACTTCTGCTCCTGCCCTGTGCTCCTTCCGGCGTCTTGATGTCACATGCATGCCACGTCATTAGCATATACCGGGTGCCGGCACCCGGTATATGCTAATGCCGTGACATCACATGCGCGCCACGTCAAGACGCCGGAAGGAGCACAGGGCAGGAGCAGAAGTGTCAGATGCAGGTAAGTGAGGGGAAAGGGAGAGGGGGTATTTAGAGGGGTAGGATGGGGGGGTTAGAATGAGGAGGGGAGGTTGAGGATGAGGGGGTAGAGAGACATGGGGGGAAAGAGTCACAGGTGGGGTAGAGAGACACGGGGGGGGGGGGGGGGAGAGAGTGACTCGAAAAACTTGGCTTATGCTCGAGTATATACGGTAAGTCTCCCCTAAGAGAAACGCATCTTATATGAAGTTCGTTTTCTTTGAAAGCCTTGGACCAATCTTTTACCTTCCACTCTCTACCAAAATCGCTCTCCCATTTTACTATTGCTGCAGTTTTGTTGGTTTCTGTACATTTAAGGGAATTTGAGATTGATATTTAAGGTTTTCTCCATCAGCAATCTTTCAAAGCTAGTAAGACTTCTTATATTAACCAAACTGAATCACAAGTGAGGCAAAGCCTGCTTCAATATATTATATTGTAACCACCAGTGGCGGAGCTACAGCTGGTGCAATGCACCGGGGCCCTACTCTGTGGGAGCCCAGTGCTTTCATTTTATTATTTTAGTTATTTTTGTATGTAAATAGTTTTTTTTCCATAGTGTAATGCAGTGTAGCCCTCACAGCCTCCTTGGGCAGCCTCCGCCGCACCTCTGCACGAGGTGAACTCCACACCAGGATGTGAAGTATTACACAAAGCTTCCTGCTCCCCCTTCTGGCCAGGAAGTGCAGCACACCCTCACATTACAGGACTAAGAGAGGTCAGCACACACATCTCTCTCTCCTCTTTTCTCTCCTCATATATTTCTCTCTTATTCTCTCCCTGAAGAGTGATAGAAGCCCTCCACCGTACAAAGTACAAACAATGAATAGTACATTAGTAATTCTATTTGAATGTCTAAAAAATAAGTTAAACTAATCCCTGCTCAAATTTCTCAGAAATACAATTGATGTGCTGCACTGTGGGAAAACTGGGCAGGGCAATGTAAATGAGACCACAATGCACTCTCACTCTGTTACTCCCTAACCACCAAATGGCTCATTTTAAGTGTATACTTATGGTATTTCACAGTTTTAGGCATAGCAACGGATGGATTATGTGCAAACCAGGTCACTTACCCACATACAGCACTGTTTCACGGGTTACTGCCGATCATCAGTGTGGGGCGAGTGCCTGTTTGTGTGGTGGATTTTTGTAGAGTAGTTCACTACAGTATATACGTATCTATTTCTGTACAGTGTGAATTGATATGGGGCCATTGCAATCTTTTTACCCCCGCCCAACCTTTCTTTATTTTTGCCCTGGGGCCCACCATTCGCTAGCTCCACCACTGAATTCTTAAATGCTTTTGTAACTGTGGTACTCAAACCTTCCACAAGAGGGTAGCATCACTCAACATGTAGAGAAGTCTCCCACGATACATAGGTGTAATGTCTCCATCTAGTGGACAGCCACGCAAATCATTATTCACAAATCCCTAATACTCAACACAAATCAAGCACCAGGGTCATTAAAGGGATTTTTTTTAGTCTCTCAAAATTGATGGTAGTCGATAGGGATATATTATATTTACTGACCCACAATCCACCTGCCTGGGACAGACTCTAAGCAGTGATGTATGCAGCCATGTTTTACATTGCATAGAGCTTAAAGTCACTGCCAATAGAGGGCTAGAAACTCAAGAAGGTCAGACAACAATTCTATGTAAACAATGTAAAGTGGACAAGTATAGGACAGTAGGTGTGATTGCAGAATAGAGCCAAAAGGCCCAAGTAGTCTGTCTATTCTATTTACTCCCAGGATGGCCTTATGTGTATCCCAGTCATGCATAAATCCCTAACTGTGTTAGACCACCATCCCCTTCCCATGATGAGTTATCCACTTCACTACTACTCTTTCTGTCAAGTAGTATGTTTACACATTATCCCTAACTCTTCTATCCTCCCACTTCAAATCATGACCTCTTCTTCTTGCTTTCCTTTTTCTCTTATATAATGTTTTATCCCTTCTCCTTCCTCTCCTCTAAAATATATTAAAGTTCTGAGATCTTTCCTTTGTCTTTTAGATCATGCACCAGACTAGTCCCCCACCATCATATTGTGTCTAATTCAATAATATCCTTTCCATACGTCTGATAGTAATGTCACTAATTTACATGACAAGTTCTCCTGAGAAGCTTATTCTGCTTCCTAAAATGATCTGCCCACATTCACATACATATGTATATATGCAGTGGTACCTCGGTTCTCATTGTCCTTGGAACTCGTCATTTTTTATACTCTACGCGTCTCACTGACAAAAGATTGCCTCGAAACTCGACACATTGGACTGACAAAAATGTGCAGCTCGGAACTCGACGCGCTCGCATCAACCCGCATCCTGTCTATCAGGATGTGGAATAAGGTTTTGTACAGGGGCTAGTGTAGTTAGAAAGGGAAAGAGACACAAGGGAGGGAGGAGGGGGAAAGAGACACGGAGAAAGGGACAAGGGAGGGAAAAAGAGACACGGGAGGGAGGAGGGGGAAAGAGACACAGGGAAGGGAGGAGGAGGAAAGGGGAAAAGAGACACAAGGGAGGGAGGAGGGGGAAAGAGACACAGTGGAAATGGGCAAAGACACAGGGAGAAAGGGACAAGGGAGGCAGGAGGGGGAAAGTGATACAGGGGGAAAGAGACAAGGGGGGGCAAAGAGACACTGGGGAGGGGGGTGGAAGAGACACAGGTAAGAGAGAGGGGAAAAGAGACACAGGGGAGGGGGATGGGTGGCAGAGACAAAGAGGAGGGGAAGAGACACCGGGTAGGAAGAGGGGGAAGGAGACACAGGGCGGGGGAGACACTGGAAAGGGAAAGACACAGGGGTGGGGGAAAAGACACAGGGGAGGAGGGGGGAAAGGGGGAACGACATGGGGAAACGGACACAGGGGAGGGAGGAGGGGGAAACAGACACAGGAGGGAGGGGGAAGAGACGAGAGGGGTGAGAGACACAGGGAAGGGAGAGGGGGGCAAGAGACGGGAGGGAGGGGGGAAAGAGACACGAGGGGGGAAAGAGACACAGGGAGGGAGGGGGAAAGAGACACAGTGGAGGGAGATGGGGGAAGTGACAAAGAGGGGGGAAGGAGACACGGGGAAGAGACACTGGGGGGAAAGAGACACACTGGAAAGGGGGAAATACGCAGGGGAGGAGGGGGGAAAGAGACACAGGGGGAATGACATGGGGGAAAAGCAAAGGGGAAGGAGGAGGGGGAAGAGACAGGGGAGGTAGGGGGCAAGAGACACAGGGAAGGGAGAGGGGGAAGAGACACAGGGAAGGGAGGGGGGAAAGAGACACAGGGGAGGGAGATGGGGGAAAGAGACAAAGGGGGGGAGATGGGGAAAGAGACACAGGGGAGGGAGGAGGGGGAAAGACACGGAGAAAGGGACAAGGGAGGGAGGAGGGGGAAAGAGACACAGGAAAGGGGGAAAGTGATACAGGGGGAAAGAGACATGGAAGGGAAAGGGGGCAAAGGGACACAGGGGAGGGAGGAGGAGGAAAGAGACACAGGGGAGAGAGGAGGGGGAAAGAGAACCAGTGGAAAGGGAGAAAGGGACAGGGGAGAAAGGGACAAGGGAGGGAGGAGGGGGAAAGAGACACGGGAAAGGGGGAAAGTGATACAGGGGGAAGAGACACGGAAGGGAAAGAGGGCACAGGGGAGGGAGGAGGAGAAAAGAGACACGGGAGAGGAGGGGGAAGAGACATGGCGGGGACACCAGAAGGGGGGAAAGACACAGGGAAGGGGGAAAGAGACACACTGGAAAGGGGGAAAGTCAGAGGGGAAAAGGGACACAGGGGAGGGGGGGTAAGAGACACAGGGGGAAGGGGGAAAAGGACACAGGGGAAGGAGAAGGGGGCATGAGACACAGGGAAGGGAGAGGGGAGGAAGAGACACAGGGGAGGGAGGCGGAAAGAGACACAGGGAAGGGAGATGGGGTAAAGAGACACAGGGGAGGGAGATGGGGGGAAGAGACAAAGAGGAGAGAGAGGGAGAATAGATACAGGGGAGGGAGATGGGGAAGAGACAAAGAGGAAGGAGAGGGGGAAGAGATACAGGGGTGGGAGAGGGGGAAAGAGACACAGGGGTGGGAGAGGGGGGAAGAGACACAGGGGTGGGAGAGGGAAAGAGACACAGGGGAGGTAGAGGGGGAGAGAGACACAAGGGAGGGAGAGGGGAAGGAAAGAGACAGAGGGGGAGTAAGTAAACAGGGGAGGAAGAGATACAGGGGAAGAGGGGTGGTGGGGACAAAATATCCCAACATTTATGACGGGCAAACGACTAGAGTATATATAACATTTAGGAATTAAACCAAGCTTCTTAAATAGATACAAATAACAGAATAGTTGAGCCTACTGGCTCCTTTCTGCCGACCTATATTTCTATATGTATTTTTACACTAATCTGGAGGCCACAATGAGATTCAATCAGGATCAAATATTACAAATGGAAATGAATATCCACATTTTATAGCTAAGAAAAATGCATTAATTGATTTAGAAATGCCTAGAGATTAGTGATATCGCGAACATAACATTTTCGGTTCGCGAACCGCGAACGCGAGGCGCCGCAAATGTTCGCGAACCCGGCGAACCGCCATAGACTTCAATGGGCAGGCGGATTTTAAAACCCACAGGGACTCTTTCTGGCCACAATAGTGATGGGAAAGTTGTTTCAAGGGGTCTAACAACTGGACTGTGGCATGCCGGAGGGGGATCCATGTCAAAACTCCCACGGAAAATTACATAGTTGATGCAGTCTGGTTTTAATCCATATAGGGCATAAATAACCTAACATCCCCCTCCATCATCATCCTCCCCTGTATCTCTTCACCCCATCCCTCATCATCCTCCATGTGTCTCTTTCCCCCCTCCCTCATCATCCTCCCCTGTGTCTCATCCCACCCCCCTCTCTCATCTCCCTGTATCTCTTTACCCCTCCCCTCATCATCCTCCCCTGTGTCTCTTCCCCCTCCATCATCATCTCCCTGTATCTCTTTACCCTCCTCATCATCCTCCCTGTGTCTCTTTCCCCTGTTCCTCATCACCCTCCCTGTGTCTCATCCCCCCTCCCTCATCATCTCCCACCTCCCTCATCATCCTCCCCTGTATCTCTTAACCCCCCCTACCGCATCATCCTCCCCTGTGTCTCTCCCCCTTCCATCATCATCATCCTCCCCTGTGTCTCTTTCCCCCCTCCCTCATCATCTTCCCCTGTGTCTCTTCCCCCCCTCCTCATCATCCTCCCCTGCGTCTCTCTTAGGGTTAGGTGTTAGGTTGATGGGTGTTATGGATAAGTGTGAGGGGTGTTAGGGTTAGGGTTAATGGGGGTGTAGGGTAGGGATAGGCGTTGTGATGGGTGTTAGGGGTAAGGGATGTTAGGGTTAGGTGTTAGGGTAATGGGGGGTTTGTTTAGGGATGAAGGTTAAGGGGGTTTATTAGTGTTAGGTGTTAGGGTAAGGGGTGTTAGGGATAGTGTGGGGGTGTTAGGTAGGGAGTTAGGGTTAAGTGTGAGAATGTTAGGGTTTGGTGTTAGTGTTGATGGGTGTTATGGTTAAGTTGTGAGGGGTGTTATGGTAAGGGGTGTTAGGGATAAGTCGTGATGGGTGTTAGGTTAAGGGATGTTTGGGTTAGGTGTTAGGGGTAAGAGGTGTTATGGGATTAGGTGTAAAGGGGGTTAGGGGGGTTAGGGTTTGGTTGTTAGGGATAAGTTGTGAGGGGTAGTTAGGTTTGTAAGGGGTGTTAGGGATAAGTGTGAGGAGGGTGTTAGGAGGTGAGGATATGTTTTAGGGTTAGGGTTGATGAGGGTTAGGTGTTAGGGATAAGTGTGAGGGGGTGTTAGGGTAGGGGGTGTTAGGATTAAGTGTGTGGGGGTGTTAGGGTAAGGGGTGGATGTTAGGGGGATTAGGTGTGAGGGGTGTTGGGTTAGGTGTGAGGGGTGTTAGGGTATAAGTGTGGGGGGTGTTTGGGTTTGTGTGAGGGGAAGGGTGTGAGGGGGTGTTTGGGTAGTGTAAGGGGGGTTTGTGGGGTGGGGAGATAGAGTTAGGTGTTAGGATAGTGTGGAGGGGTGTTAGGGTTAGGGGTAATGGGGGGTTTAGGAGAATGTGTGAGGGGGTAGTTAGGGTGAGGTGGTGTTATAAGTGTGAGGGGGGTGTTAGGGTTGGTGTTAGGGTAGGGTAAGGGGTGTTTGGGAATAGTGTGAGGGGTGGTTAGGGTTTGGTGTTAGGGTGAGGTGATGTAGATTGGGTTAGGGTGTTAGGGTTAGGGTAAGGGTGTTGGGATAAGTGTAGGGGTGTTAGGGTGAGGGGTGTTAGGGATAAGTGTGAGGGGTGTTAGGGTTAGGTGTTAGGGTGAGGGGTGTTAGGGATAAGTGTGAGGGGTGTTAGTGTAAGGGTGTTAGGGATAAGTCTGAGGGGTGTTAAGGTGAGGGGTGTTAGGGATAAGTGTAAGGGGTGTTAGGGTTAGGTGTTAGGGATAAGTGTGAGGGGTGTTTGGGTTAGGGTAAGGGGTGTTAGGGATAAGTGTGATGGGTGTTAGGGTTAGGTGTTAGGGTGAGGGGTGTTAGGGATAAGTGTGAGGGGTGTTAGTGTAAGTGTGTTAGGGATAAGTGTAAGGGGTGTTAGGGTGAGGGATGTTAGGGTTAGGTGTTAGGGATAAGTGTGAGGGGTGTTAGGGTTAGGGTAAGGGGTGTTAGGGATAAGTGTGATGGGTGTTAGGGTTAGGGTGAGGGGTGTTAGGGATAAGTGTGAGGGGTGTTAGTGTAAGGGTGTTAGGGATAAGTGTGAGGGGTGTTAGGGTTAGGTGTTAGGGTGAGGGGTGTTAGGGATAAGTGTGATGGGTGTTAGTGTAAGGGTGTTAGGGATAAGTGTGAGGGGTGTTAGGGTGAGGGGTGTTAGGGATAAGTGTAAGGGGTGTTAGGGTTAGGTGTTAGGGTGAGGGATGTTAGGGTTAGGTGTTAGGGATAAGTGTGAGGGGTGTTAGGGTTAGGGTAAGGGGTGTTAGGGATAAGTGTGAGGGGTGTTAGTGTAAGGGTGTTAGGGATAAGTGTGAGGGGTGTTAGGGTTAGGTGTTAGGGTGAGGGGTGTTAGGGATAAGTGTGATGGGTGTTAGTGTAAGGGTGTTAGGGATAAGTGTGAGGGGTGTTAGGGTGAGGGGTGTTAGGAATAAGTGTAAGGGGTGTTAGGGTTAGGTGTTAGGGTGAGGGATGTTAGGGTTAGGTGTTAGGGATAAGTGTGAGGGGTGTTAGGGTTAGGGTAAGGGGTGTTAGGGATAAGTGTGAGGGGTGTTAGGGTTAGGTGTTAGGGTGAGGGGTGTTAGGGATAAGTGTGAGGGGTGTTAGTGTAAGGGTGTTAGGGATAAGTGTGAGGGGTGTTAGGGTGAGGGGTGTTAGGGATAAGTGTAAGGGGTGTTAGGGTTAGGTGTTAGGGTTAGGGATGTTAGGGTTAGGTGTTAGGGATAAGTGTGAGGGGTGTTAGGGTAAGGGGTGTTAGGGATAAGTGTGAGGGTTGTTAGTGTTAGGTGTTAGGGTGAGGGGTGTTAGGGATAAGTGTGAGGGGTGTTAGTGTAAGGGTATTAGGGATAAGTGTGAGGGGTGTTAGGGTTAGGTGTTACGGTGAGGGGTGTTAGGGATAAGTGTAAGGGGTGTTAGGGTTAGGTGTTAGGGTTAGGTGTTAGGGATAAGTGTGAGGGTCGTTAGGGTTGGGTGCTAAGGTGAGGGGAGGATGATGATAAGGGGGGGAAGAGACACAGGGGTGTCCTTGCAGCAGAGATCAAAAGCGTCCTTCAGGACTGTATTGCACACTGTGTACAGTAGTCTAGCTATGGTTTTCCCTATTGATGCAGTATCACCTACACTCAGCCTCCTCTCAGTAAGACTGCAAGTTAGTTATGATTCCAAAATGGCTGCTGCCCATGAGTTAGAAGGGTCTGGAAGGGAATGATGCTGATTGGCTGGAATGTGTCTGCTGACTGTAATTTGCAGGGTCAAAGTTGCTCAATGATAAAGTATAGGGGGCGGATCGAACATTGCATATGTTCGCCGCGAACGCGAACATGCTATGTTCACCAAGAACAGTCCGCCGCCGAACTATTCGCGACATCACTACTAGACATGTTTTATTAATTATAAGTACACAAACTAGTATTTGAAATAGTGATTTGCAGTTGTTAAAGGGTTAGTGTAATGCCAGGCCAGGGGATGCTTCTAAGAAGTGAGAATCTGTTAACCTGAGGGCATCTTAAGATATTATCTAAGCAGTTCCATTTCCTTGACAAGGTTTCAAACTACTCTAAGAATACTGAGCCCTATTCTATTAGAAGCCCATAAGTGACTATAACCCGTCATTTTGGCTGTTGGTGTTTTATTCCCTAAATGTAGACGTATTCTATTGACTCCAGCTTCCTTCTTAAGCCTAAACACGTAAACCCTGCCTGATTGCAGTGGGTGTGATCATATGATCTTACCATATATAAGCAAGCCCATAATTTACTTCATAGACACAGCCAACAGTAAAAGAGAGCGTCATCATGATGTTAGTAAAACTTGGAAGTTACACGTAATCTGCAATCGAAGGCTACAAATTAATGAGAGCCAATTAGTAATATTTGCCGACTGGGCTCGCAATCCGGCACTGCATAAAATGCATTAGAGCATCTGTTCTAGTCCATGTGGATTTCAGGATATGTATTAACCCCTTGAGTCCCGGGACCAATATTACTCAGAAATAACAGTTAAAAATAATATTTTTTAATTGCATGTTTGTGAGTTTGAGACTGTTGCAATTAAATGTAATGTCTTTCCATTCCTTCCCGTGCTTTTATAGTACAGTATTGTATGTTTAATTGCTGCTACAGCTCTAATATGTGTTTGGAAAAGCCGAGTCTTATTTAGTACTCGTTATATTTTTTACAGAAACTTGATACTTTTTTCAGTTGTGGGTCAGACATTATTTGAGAGCTAGTGCTACGGGTCTAATAGAATATCTGTTTTGTGCAACTTTAATTATTTAGTGCTCGTAATATTTGAGTTTTAAGCTGTACTAAAACCAATGGAGTTCTAAGGCTATATATGTGTTTTTGGCTGGCCCATAGTGATTGTGGGTGCGTAACTCGGATTGCGAGTAGCTAACAGAATATGTGGCAATGTTAAGAGCAGTTTTAAGTGTGTAATAGAATATGGCCCCCTGTTGGCAAACTGTCAACAGACCCTCTCCACGTTTCTTTATGGGGAAGGGTTAATTACAATTTGCCAAAAGATGCTCTAAGGAATATGTGAAGGGTCTAGAAATAACAGTTCAGTTAGTGAATCACGTTTGTTTTATTTTTTATTATACAGATGAAAAAATATGCTCTGTCCCTTTAATTACTTAAAGAGTCACTGCAACCATATATATAAAATATAATATGTTGAAGATCTACCCTTGAAAATAGGGAAAATAGTTTTTAGAAATAAAAATATAATACATCCTCTATTTTATTACCTATTCAATGCAATGCTGCAGCCGTAATATCTACCATTTTAAGATAAATTAAATAATTATATTTAACCTTGTTCGTTTTAAAATATGATATTCAATTTAGCAATTTTTGTTCACTTACAAGACGGCCACATTGGATTAAATATCACCACATTACTAGAATCACAATCCCTTTCTGCATGGCTAACTTGTTGTGGTGAAGGAGCTTGTGTACTTCAATGAAGCTGTGAGCTATACCATGTATGGTCACCCAAGAGCGGACAGACAAATCAAGGAGAAGGAACTAACAACCCACTCCAGTATATTTGCCAAGAAAACCTTATGGATAAGCACAGCCAGACACAAGATATGCCTGGCGTGCTGCAGTCCATATGGTCGTGGAGAGTGGGACATGACTGAGTGACTAAACAACAACAAAGAATCCCCCCCTCCGCTTATATATTGTTAACCCCGACACCGCAGTCCCACGTTAAACAAACCAGATACGTCTCAGTTCATTATAATATAATATTTTATTTCTAACAACAGAAAATATATTAGTTGACACTTTCTAGACACGTCTCTTTAAGACAAATTTGGGGCATTTTGGTATCTTTTCTATCCTTTTCTTGCTTAGGGTTCGCCGTAAAGCCCCCTTCCAGCAGCCAAACGGTTAACCTCGGTCCATGTAATAACATCCCTAGTGATGGTTTCATATTTTAATAATAAAAGGAGACAGGGGGGTCGGAAAGGTGGGGGGCACTAGAATATTTTTTAAGAATCTTGAAGGGCGTCTTCTGAACTCCTGCGGCCAAAGTCCATCCAGCCATTGTAGTCCCGGTCGTGCATGGGGTGCAGGTGCTGCTCTGCATTGGACAGTTCTGGGGGGTACAGGCAAAAAGACGGGGGTATTATAGGAAGCATTTCTGGAGAGGGGGTAAGTGTGAAGAGTTATAGGAAGAAATAAGACGGCAATATCAAGAGTAGGTGGATTATGTATATGGATCAATATAATTGAAAGGAAAGGTTATAGGAGGAAATATACAGGGTGGTGAAATAGAGCAATATGGGGGATATATGGAGCAGGACATGTAGTTATAGGAATAGGTTATATGGAACAATAATATGAGTTATATCAGATGGTTATATAGGAGGACTTGCAGGGAGAGGCGATATGGGGCTATAGAGAGGAGTTAATAGGCAGCAATTGGAGGTATTATAGGGAGGGTTCAAGGGAGCTATTGGAGGGAGTTATATAGATTAGTACAAAGAGGTTATATATGGAGTAATATGATGAGTTATAGGATCGGGCGATTTTGATATCCAAGAACTGGAGTTATAGCGAGAGGTTAGAAGGAATACTAGGAGTGAGTGTAAGAAAAGGGAATAAGAAACAGGTGTTATATGGAGCAATACGAGGGGATAAAGGGATGAGTTTTACAGAGGATTTATATGGTGTTATAAGGAGGGGTTATATGGAGGTGGTATAAGGAGGGGTTATATGGAGGTGGTATAAGGAGGGGTTATGCCAGTCCCCAGGTACTACCCCTCCCCAGGGTACCTGCATTCAGCTGTGATAGGAGCTGAGACATGAGTTGGTCGTGGGGTAGAGTTGCCAGGAGGTCTCTCCTGCTCATCTGGGGCGCCGCAGGGCTCTTTTTCAGGGTTTGGTGCCTCTCTGATGCCAGGTCCGTCATTGGTCTGCAGAGGGTGGTTGTGGCCAACATGGCTACCAAGATGGTGATACAAACCTGTCTGTGCATGGCTGCAATATAAAGCAGGACTGAGTATCACATGAAACAGAAGAGACAAACCAATGGGCTATATGCACATGTACGCGGCGCATATTTAGTGATGATCAGGCCATATGTACTAACTTGCACTTTCTCTTCAGTGTTGATATAATTCTACAGAATTTTTTATTGCACTTCTTCTAAAGGCTGTACTGAATAACATAGGCAATTCAGAGGTATGTAGGAAAAGGCGCAAATAGAGAGATACTCATAGGTACCACTAGTGGTACATAGTGTCCTACACAATGTCTATGTTATTCTGTGGAGGAGTGTTCTCTGGAGATGCCTTCACACGTTACTATTAAGGATGCTCACAGTTTAGTGCAGGGGTAGTCAATAAGCAGACAAGGGTCCGAATTATGACCGCCACCTTACACTAGACCTCCATCACCTTATACTAGACATCCACCACCTCACACCAGACCTCCATCACCTTACACCGGATCTCCACTACCTTACACCAGACTTCCGCCACCTTACATCAGACTTCCGTCACCTTACACTGGACCACCGCCACCTTACACTGGACCTTTACCACCTTACATTGGACTTCCACTACCTTACATGGAACCTCCTCCACCTTACACTGTACCTTTACATCTTACACTCGACCTACGCCATTATACACCGGACCTCCACTACCTTATCCCCGACCTACACCACCTTACACTGGACCTCTACCACCTTACACCGAATCTTCATCACTTTACTCCAGACCTCCCCGTCCTTACACTGGACTTGAATCACCTTACACTGGACCTCCACTACCTTATATCTGACCTCCACCACCTTACGCCGGACCTCCGACGCTACCTTACATTGGACCTCCACCACCTTACGCCAGACCTCCAAAGCTACCTTACACTGGACCTCCTCCTACTTACACTGAATCTTCATCACTTTACTCCATCCCTCCCCCTCCTTATGCCGGACCTCCGCCACCTTACACCGGACCAATATCACCTTACACCGGACCTCTACCATCTTTCAATAGACCTCCACCCCCTTATGTCAGACCTACACCACCTTACCCTGGACCTCTGCCACCTTACACCGGACCTCTTCTACCTTATACCGGACATCTCCCACATTACACCGGACCTCCACCACCTTACACTGGACTTTTGCCATCGTATACCGGACCTCCACTACCTTACACTGGACCTCCACTGCCTTACACCAGACCTACACCACTTTACACTGGACCTCCACTGCCTTACACCAGACCTACATCACTTTACACTGGACCTCCACTGCCTTACACCAGACCTACACCACTTTACACTGGACCTCCACTGCCTTACACCAGACCTACATCACTTTACACTGGACCTCCACTGCCTTACACCAGACCTACATCACTTTACACTGGACCTCCACTGCCTTACACCAGACCTACATCACTTTACACTGGACCTCCACTGCCTTACACCAGACCTACATCACTTTACACTGGACCTCCACTGCCTTACACCAGACCTACATCACTTTACACTGGACTTTTGCCATCGTATACCGGACCTCCACTACCTTACACTGGACCTCCACTGCCTTACACCAGACCTACATCACATTACACTGGACCTCCACTGCCTTACACCAGACCTACACCACTTTACACTGGACCTCCACTGCCTTACACCAGACCTACATCACTTTACACTGGACCTCCACTGCCTTACACCAGACCTACATCACTTTACACTGGACCTCCACTGCCTTACACCAGACCTACATCACTTTACACTGGACCTCCACTGACTTACACCAGACCTACATCACTTTACACTGGACCTCCACTGACTTACACCAGACCTACATCACTTTACACTGGACCTCCACTGCCTTACACCAGACCTACATCACTTTACACTGGACCTCCACTGCCTTACACCAGACCTACATCACTTTACACTGGACCTCCACTGCCTTACACCAGACCTACATCACTTTACACTGGACCTCCACCACCTTACACCAGACCTACGTCACTTTACACTGGACCTCCACCACCTTACACCAGACCTACATCACTTTACACTGGACCTCTACCACCTTTCACATGGACCTATGCTGTATCATTCAGTTTATTATATATCCAATCAGAAATGTCCAATAAATATGTGTATTACTATATAATATAAGTAATAAGTGCATGGACATAAATTATTCATGTATATAGAGATATCTCTGGGAGCCTCCAGGCTACATTACCCCTCCTGTCTCATCTCTGCCCATCCTCAGGTGTCTCACCTGCAGTCCTGGGGCTGTGCTTCTGTCTGGGCAGATCACTGGATGTCTCTGGCTCTCAGCAGCTCTTGGTCCTCTCTTATATGACAATTCCCAGTGTCTCCACCCTCAGACCCCCCTGCCCACTTGCCCATGATGTCACTGCATGTCTAACCCTACAACACCCCACAGCGGAACAAATCTTATATCTGTGTGTTTACAAAGCTGTGCAATACATTGTATTTATCATCATTTATTTCAATCAATAAACTGTCATATAATGTAATAGAACATCTGCCCCAACTATCTGTCTGTCTATCTATCTCCATTTATATCTATCCATCTATCTATCTATCTATCTATCTATCTATCTATCTATCTATCTATCTATCTATCTATCTATCTATCTATCTGTCTGACTGTCTATCTGTCTATCTATCTATCTATCTATCTATCTATCTATCTATCTATCTATCTATCTGTCTGACTGTCTATCTGTCTATCTATCTATCTATCTATCTGTCTGTCTGTCTGTCTGTCTGTCTGTCTGTCTATCTATCTATCTGTATATCTGTATATCTGTCTGTCTATCTTTCTATCTGTATATCTATCTATCTATCATCTGTCTATCTATCTATCCCTCTATCTATCTATCTATCTATCTATCTATCTATCTGTCTGACTGTCTATCTGTCTATCTATCTATCTATCTATCTATCTATCTATCTATCTATCTATCTATCTATCTATCTATCTATCTATCTATCTGTCTGTCTGTCTGTCTGTCTGTCTGTCTATCTATCTATCTGTCTGTCTGTCTATCTATCTATCTGTATATCTGTATATCTGTCTGTCTATCTTTCTATCTGTATATCTATCTGTCTGTCTATCTGTCTGTCTGTCTATCTATCTATCTATCTATCTATCTATCTGTCTGTCTGTCTGTCTGTCTATCTATCTATCTGTATATCTGTATATCTGTCTGTCTATCTTTCTATCTGTATATCTATCTGTCTGTCTATCTGTCTATCTGTCTGTCTATCTATCTATCTGTCTGTCTGTCTATCTATCTGTATATCTGTATATCTGTCTGTCTATCTTTCTATCTGTATATCTATCTGTCTGTCTATCTGTCTGTCTGTCTATCTATCTATCTATCTATCTATCTATCTATCTGTCTGTCTGTCTGTCTGTCTATCTATCTATCTGTATATCTGTATATCTGTCTGTCTATCTTTCTATCTGTATATCTATCTGTCTGTCTATCTGTCTATCTGTCTGTCTATCTATCTATCTATCTATCTATCAGTCTCTCCCTCTATCTATCTATCTATCTATCTATTACGTTTATTAAGTATATATTTTAACAGAAATAACTAAGCACCTATAAGCCCATCTTGTCTACTCGTTCTGTCCACCTATGGTTAATAAATCCATAGCATATACTTATACGTCTCTAAGGCATATATGTTCACTACCTCTTCCTCTGTAAGATTGTTCCACTGATCTACTTCTCTCTTCTGTAAAGTGGCACTATCACATGTTACCAAGTTCCAACTTCACATCATGACCTCTTGTTTTCGTTCCTCTTTACTAGAAGATATTTCCCTTTTCAGCTTTATTGCTCCCTTTAAAATATTTACGGGATTCTCTCATACCCCCTCTCCCTTCCCCCCTCTAATCTGTACATATTAATGTCATGGAGTCTCCTAATAAGACACTCTCTGCGGTAATGGAAGTTACTCAAGGATTTTGATGACTTCTGAGCAATTTATATACTTATTAAAGTGCCACTATTGTTTTTCTTGGACCTATCCTGTTATATGTACGCACAGGAAGCGCTGGGAAGTACGCCGCCGCCCTGATCTAGCTGTGTATAACTGCCCGGTAAGTTAGGGGTTTTAGTGTTAGGGGTTAGTGTTAGGCCCGGTAAGTGGTGTAGGGGGTTAGGGTTAGGAGCTTAGGGTTACGAAGTGAGGTTTAGGGGGTTAGGGGCTTAGGGTTAGAAACTGAGGTTTAGGGGGATAGGGTTAGGGTAAGAGGATTAGGGGCTTAGGGTTAGGAAGTGAGGTTTAGTGGGTTAGGGTTAGTGGGTTGTGGTGTACTAGTACATTAGGACGCGGAACGCGAGCTCGCCCGGCACCAGGAGGCTTCCCGTGCGTACATATAACAGGAAAGACGGCAATAAATTAAAGGCTTTTATATTGCTTTTTTTCTGTAATATGTTGTTTTAAATATAGGACTGCAGTGGCCCTTTAAATACACTCTCCATTAAATTTTATTTTATCTTTATGTATAAGTAGACAACATACAATATAATAAAGTGATGATATGTATCGGGGTCTTCACTTTGTGTAGGTTACAGTGGAATGGAGGGGGGGCTGCTAACCCTTTCCTTGCCAGGATTACAGCACTAGAAGATTTAAGTGCGCTCTCTCTCCTCTATTCATAGTGACCCAGCGAAGTGTGTCAAGTTGTTTCTAGAGTGGATCAGTAGGTAGTCAGTGAGAGAGCGAGAGAAAGGGGAGAGGAGAGAGAAGCTAGGTAGGGGGAGAGGGAGGAGAAAGAAAGAGAGAGGGAGAGAGATGCACGGGGGAGAGAGAGGTAGGAGAGAGAAGCAAGGGGGAGAGAGGGAGGAGAAAGAAAGAGAGAGGAGAGAGAAGCAAGAAGAGAGAGGGAGGAGAAAGAAAGAGAGAGGAGAGAGAAGCAAGGGGGAGAGAGAGGGAGGAGAAAGAAAGAGAGAGGAGAGAGAAGCAAGAAGAGAGAGGGAGGAGAAAGAAAGAGAGAGGAGAGAGAAGCAAGGGGGAGAGAGAGGGAGAAGAAAGAAAGAGAGAGGAGAGAGAAGCAAGGGGGAGAGAGAATGAGAAGAAAGAAAGAGAGAGGAGAGAGAAGCAAGGGGCAAAGAGAGGAAGGAGAAAGAAAGAGAGAGGAGAGAGAAGCAAGAAGAGAGAGGGAGGAGAAAGAAAGAGAGAGGAGAGAGAAGCAAGGGGGAGAGAGAGGGAGAAGAAAGAAAGAGAGAGGAGAGAAAAGCAAGGGGGAGAGAGAGGGAGGAGAAAGAAAGAGAGAAGGAGAGAGAAGCAAGGGGGAGAGATAGGGAGGAGAAAGAAAGAGAGAAGGAGAGAGAAGCAAGGAGAGAGGGAGGGAGGAGAGAAGGAGAGAGAAACAAGGGGGAGAGAGAGGGAGGAGAAAGAAAGAGAGGAGAGAGAAGCAAGGGGAGAGAGAGGGAGGAGAAAGAAAGGAAGAAAGAAAGAGGGGAGAGGAGCAAGGGGGAGAGAGAGGGATGAGAAAGAGAGAGAGGAGAGAGAAGCAAGGGGGAGAGATAAGGAGGAGAAAGAAAGAGAGAAGGAGAGATAAGCAAGGGGGAGAGAGAGGGATGAGAGAGAGAGAGGAGAGAGAAGCAAGGGGAGAGAGAGGGAGGAGAAAGAAAGAGAGGGGAGAGAAGCAAGGGGGAGTGAGAGAGAGGAGAAAGAAAGAGAGAGGGGAGAGAAGCAAGGGAGAGAGAGAGAGGAGAAAGAAAGAGAGAAGAAGAGAGAAGCAAGGTGAGAGAGAGGCAAAATAAAGAAAGAGAGAGGAGAGAAGCAAGGGGGAGAGATAGGGAGGAGAAAGAAAGAGAGAAGGAGAGAGAAGCAAGGGGGAGAGAGAGTGAGGATAAAGAAAGAGAAGCAAGGGGGAGAGAGAGTGAGGAGAAAGAAAGAGAGAGGGGAGAGAAGCAAGAGGGAGTGAGAGGGAGGAGAAAGAGAGAGGAGAGAGAAGCAAGGGGGGAGAGAGAGGGAAAATAAAGAAAGAGAGAGGAGAGAGAAGCAAGGGGAGAGAGAGGGAGGAGAAAGAAAGAGAGGGGAGAGAAGCAAGGGGGAGTGAGAGCGAGGAGAAAGAAAGAGAGAGGGGAGAGAAGCAAGGGAGAGAGAGGGAGAGGAGAAAGAAAGAGAGAAGAAGAGAGAAGCAAGGGGGAGAGAAGCAAGGTGAGAGAGAGGCAAAATAAAGAAAGAGAGAGGAGAGAGAAGCAAGGGGAGAGAGAGGGAGGAGAAAGAAAGAGAGGGGAGAGAAGCAAGGGGGAGTGAGAGGGAGGAGAAAGAAAGAGAGAAGAAGAGAGAAGCAAGGGGGAGAGAGGGGGAGGAGAAAGATAGAAAGAAGGAGAGAGAAGCAAGGAGGAGAGAGAGGGAGGAGAAAGAAAGAAGGAGAGAGAAGCAAGGGGGAGAGAGAGGGAGGAGAAAGAAAGAGAGAGAAGGAGAGAGAAGCAAGGGGGAGAGAGGAAGGAGAAAGAAGGAGAGAGGAGAGAGAAGCAAGGGGGAGAGAGAGGGAGGAGAAAGAAAGAGAGAAGGAGAGAGAAGCAAGGGGAGAGAGAGAGGGAGGAGAAAGAAAGAGAGAAGGAGAGAGAAGCAAGGGGGGAGAGACAAGGAGGAGAAAGAAAGAAGGAGAGAGAAGCAAGGGGGAGAGAGAGGGAGGAGAAAGAAAGAAGGAGAGAGAAGCAAGGGGAGAGAGAGGGAGGAGAAAGAAAGAGAGAGGAGAGAGAAGCAAGGGGGAGAGAGAGGGAGGAGAAAGAAAGAGAGAGGAGAGAGAAGCAAGGGGATAGAGAGGGAGGAGAAAGAAAGAAAGAGGAGAGAGAAGCAAGGGGGGAGAGAGAGGGAGGAGAAAGAAAGAGAGAGGAGAGAGAAGCAAGGGGAGAGAGAGGGAGGAGGAAGAAAGAGAGAGGGGAGAGAAGCAAGGGGATAGAGAGGGAGGAGGAAGAAAGAGAGAGGAGAGAGAAGCAAGGGGGAGTGAGAGGGAGGAGAAAGAACGAGAGAGGAGAGAGAAGTAAGCGGGAGAGAGAGGGAGGAGAAAGAAAGAGAGAAGGAGAGAGAAACAAGGGGGAGAGAGAGGGAGGAGAAAGAAAGAGAGAAGAAGAGAGAAGCAAAGGAGAGAGAGAGAGACAGGGAGGAGAAAGAAAGAGAGAGAAGCAAGGGGGAGAGAGGGAGGAGAAAGAAAGAGAGTGGAGAGAGAAGCAAGGGGAGAGAGAGGGAGGAGAAAGAAAGAGAGAAGGAGAGAGAAGCAAGGGAGAGAGAGACAGGGAGGAGAAAGAAGGAGAGAAGGAGAGATAAGCAAGGGAGAGAGAGACAGGGAGGAGAAAGAAAGAGAGAGAAGGAGAGAGAAGCAAGGGGGAGAGAGGAAGGAGAAAGAAGGAGAGAGGAGAGAGAAGCAAGGGGGAGAGAGAGGGAGGAGAAAGAAAGAGAGAAGGAGAGAGAAGCAAGGGAGTGAGAGACAGGGAGGAGAAAGAAGGAGAGAAGGAGAGAGAAGCAAGGGAGAGAGAGACAGGGAGGAGAAAGAAGGAGAGAAGGAGAGAGAAGCAAGGGGGAGAGAGGGAGGAGAAAGAAAGAGTGAGGAGAGAGAAGCAAGGGGGAGAGAGAGGGAGGAGAAAGAAAGAGAGAAGGAGAGAGAAGCAAGGGAGAGAGAGACAGGGAGGAGAAAGAAGGAGAGAGAAGCAAGGGAGAGAGAGACAGGGAGGAGAAAGAAGGAGAGAAGGAGAGAGAAGCAAGGGGGAGAGAGAGTGAGGATAAAGAAAGAGAGAGGGGAGAGAAGCAAGAGGGAGTGAGAGGGAGGAGAAAGAGAGAGGAGAGAGAAGCAAGGGGGAGAGAGAGGGAAAATAAAGAAAGAGAGAGGAGAGAGAAGCAAGGGGAGAGAGAGGGAGGAGAAAGAAAGAGAGGGGAGAGAAGCAAGGGGAGAGAGAGGGAGGAGAAAGAAAGAGAGGGGAGAGAAGCAAGGGGGAGTGAGAGAGAGAAGAAAGAAAGAGAGAGGGGAGAGAAGCAAGGGAGAGAGAGGGAGAGAGGAGAAAGAAAGAGAGAAGAAGAGAGAAGCAAGGGGGAGAGAAGCAAGGTGAGAGAGAGGCAAAATAAAGAAAGAGAGAGGAGAGAGAAGCAAGGGGAGAGAGAGGGAGGAGAAAGAAAGAGAGGGGAGAGAAGCAAGGGGGAGTGAGAGGGAGGAGAAAGAAAGAGAGAAGAAGAGAGAAGCAAGGGGGAGAGAGGGGGAGGAGAAAGATAGAAAGAAGGAGAGAGAAGCAAGGAGGAGAGAGAGGGAGGAGAAAGAAAGAGAGAGAAGCAAGGGGAGAGAGAGAGGGAAGAGAAAGAAAGAGAGAGGAGAGGGAAGCAAGGGGGAGAGAGAGGGAGGAGAAAGAAAGAGAGAAGGAGAGAGAAGCAAGGGGGGAGAGACAAGGAGGAGAAAGAAAGAAGGAGAGAGAAGCAAGGGAGAGAGAGAGGGAGGAGAAAGAAAGAAGGAGAGAGAAGCAAGGGGAGAGAGGGAGGAGAAAGAAAGAGAGAGGAGAGAGAAGCAAGGGGGAGAGAGAGGGAGGAGAAAGAAAGAGAGAGGGGAGAGAAGCAAGGGGATAGAGAGGGAGGAGAAAGAAAGAGGAGAGAGAAGCAAGGGGGGAGAGAGAGGGAGGAGAAAGAAAGAGAGAGGAGAGAGAAGCAAGGGGAGAGAGAAGGAGGAGGAAGAAAGAGAGAGGGGAGAAAAGCAAGGGGGAGTGAGAGGGGGGAGAAAGAACGAGAGAGGAGAGAGAAGTAAGGGGGAGAGAGAGGGAGGAGAAAGAAAGAGAGAAGGAGAGAGAAACAAGGGGGAGAGAGAGGGAGGAGAAAGAAAGAGAGAAGAAGAGAGAAGCAAGGAGGAGAGAGAGACAGGGAGGAGAAAGAAAGAGAGAGAAGCAAGGGGGAGAGAGGGGGAGGAGAAAGATAGAAAGAAGGAGAGAGAAGCAAGGAGGAGAGAGAGGGAGGAGAAAGAAAGAAGGAGAGAGAAGCAAGGGGGAGAGAGAGGGAGGAGAAAGAAAGAGAGAGAAGCAAGGGGAGAGAGAGAGGGAAGAGAAAGAAAGAGAGAGGAGAGGGAAGCAAGGGGGAGAGAGAGGGAGGAGAAAGAAAGAGAGAAGGAGAGAGAAGCAAGGGGGGAGAGACAAGGAGGAGAAAGAAAGAAGGAGAGAGAAGCCAGGGAGAGAGAGAGGGAGGAGAAAGAAAGAAGGAGAGAGAAGCAAGGGGAGAGAGGGAGGAGAAAGAAAGAGAGAGGAGAGAGAAGCAAGGGGGAGAGAGAGGGAGGAGAAAGAAAGAGAGAGGAGAGAGAAGCAAGGGGATAGAGAGGGAGGAGAAAGAAAGAAAGAGGAGAGAGAAGCAAGGGGGAGAGAGAGGGAGGAGAAAGAAAGAGAGAGGAGAGAGAAGCAAGGGGGAGAGAGAGGGAGGAGAAAGAAAGAGAGAGGAGAGAGAAGCAAGGGGAGAGAGAGGGAGGAGAAAGAAAGAGAGAGGAGAGAGAAGCAAGGGGAGAGAGAAGGAGGAGGAAGAAAGAGAGAGGGGAGAAAAGCAAGGGGGAGTTAGAGGGAGGAGAAAGAACGAGAGAGGAGAGAGAAGCAAGGGGGAGAGAGAGGGAGGAGAAAGAAAGAGAGAAGGAGAGAGAAACAAGGGGGAGAGAGAGGGAGGAGAAAGAAAGAGAGAAGAAGAGAGAAGCAAGGGAGAGAGAGAGACAGGGAGGAGAAAGAAAGAGAGAGAAGCAAGGGGGAGAGAGAGGGAGGAGAAAGAAAGAGAGAGGATAGAGAAGCAAGGGGGAGAGAGAGGGAGGAGAGAGAAGCAAGGGAGAGAGAGACAAGGAGGAGAAAGAAGGAGAGAGAAGCAAGGGAGAGAGAGACAGGGAGGAGAAAGAAGGAGAGAAGGAGAGAGAAGCAAGGGAGAGAGAGACAGGGAGGAGAAAGAAGGAGAGAAGGAGAGAAGCAAGGGGGAGAGAGGGAGGAGAAAGAAGGAGAGAGGAGAGAGAAGCAAGGGGAGAGAGACAGGGAGGAGAAGGAAAGAGAGAGGAGAGAGAAACTCGGGGGAGAGAGAGGGAGGAGAAAGAAAGAGAGAAGGAGAGAGAAGCAAGGGAGAGAGAGACAAGGAGGAGAAAGAAGGAGAGAAGGAGAGAGAAGCAAGGGAGAGAGAGAGACAGGGAGGAGAAAGAAGGAGAGAAGGAGAGAGAAGCAAGGGAGAGAGAGACAGGGAGGAGAAAGAAGGAGAGAAGGAGAGAGAAGCAAGGGGGAGAGAGGGAGGAGAAAGAAGGAGAGAGGAGAGAGAAGCAAGGGGAGAGAGACAGGGAGGAGAAAGAAATAGAGAGGGGAGAGAAGCAAGGGGGAGAGAGAGGGAGGAGAAAGAGAGAGGAGAGATAAATATAGAGAAAAATAGAATGAGGAGGAATGAGAGAGCAGGAGAGCAAAGAGATAGATGGACAAAAGATTGGGGGAGAGAGAAAGAAGAGAGAGAGAGAGGAAGAGAGAGAAGCAAGAGAGAGAAAGAGAGGTAGAGAGGGGAAAAGGAAGATAGGGGAGAAAGAAAAAGAGAGCAGAGAGACAGGAGAGAGAAAGAGGAGAGAAAATAGAAAGAGGAGGCATGAGAGAGAGTGGGAGAGCAAAGAGGGAGAGGGGCAAAAGATTGAGGGAGAGAGAGAAAGGGGGTTAGAGAGAGAGAGAGAAGCAAGAGAGAGAAAGGGAGGAAGATTCAGGAGAGAGACAGGAGAGAGAAAGAGGAGAGAAAATAGACAGAGGAGGCATGAGAGAGAGTGGGAGAGCAAAGAGAGAGAGGGGCAGAAGATTGGGAGAGAGAAAGAGGAGAGAGACAAAAAGAGGGGGAGATAGAAAGAGAGACAGGGCAAAAAAAGAGAGAAAGAGGAAAGAGAAAGAGACAAGAGAGATAGGAGTGAGAAAGAGAGACAAAGGGTAGAGAGAAAGTGAGGAGAGAGAGAGAAAGAGAAGAGAAAGGGGGAGAAGGGGAGAAGAGAGTGAAGCGAGAGAGGGAAAGGGAGGTAGAGAGGGGGAAAGGAAGAGGGAGGAGAAAAAAAGAGAGAGGAGAGAGAAAGAGGAGAGAAAAATAAAAAGAGGAGGCATGATAGAGAGAGAGAGTGGGAGAGCAAAGAGAGAAAGGGGCAAAATATTTGGGGAGAAAGAGGAGAGAGAGAAAAAGAGGGGGAGATAGAAAGAGAGAGAAAGAGACAAGAGAGATAGGAGTGAGAAAGAGAGACAAAGGGTAGAGAGCAAGTGTGGAGAGAGAAAGAGAGGGGAGAAAGAAGCAAGAGGAAGAGACAATAGTGAGAAAGAGAGATTGAGAGAACAATAGAGAAGAGAGAGCAAGAGGTGAACGAGAGGGGATAGATAGACAGGGGTAGAGAAAAGATAGAGAGACAGCAGAGAGAAAGAGAGGAGAATAAGGAAATGGAGAGGAGAATAAAAAAACAGAGAATGAGGAAGGAGAGAGTGTATCTGTATCTCTGTGGTGAGGTTTTCTTGAACTTGAGAAACATTGAAAGTGACAATGAGATGGAGAGAGAGAGAGAGAGAGAGCAAGTAAAAGAAAGGATGAGAAAGGGGAGATGAAGGCTGAGTGTGAGAGAAAAATAAAGGGCCTGGTGTACTAAGAGGTGACTTGTAGGAGAAGTGGTAAGGTTAATGCTCAGAAATGTTTCAATAAACGTGTAAATTTATGCAAAACTTTTAAAAATTATTTAATATTAATTTGAAAAGCTATTTAAATAAACAAGCATAAATAATTTAAATAAATGTACCAAAAAGTGTTTAAATGAAAAGTTATTTAAATAAACAAAACAAGTAAATGCAATAAATAAATAACTAAATAAATGAGTAACAACTGTTTAAATAAATATGTAAAAAAACCTGAAAATGTTTAATAAATATAAAAAAAAGTATATGGATAGACACGCAAAAAATATAAATGTGAAAAATGTTTAAATAAAAATACAAAAAGTATTTTTTGCAAAAAATAGGTGAAAAACTGTTTAAATATACATGCAAAAAGTGTTTAAATCTGAAAAAAAAAAATTAATAAATATAAGAAAAGTGTTTAGATATACAACAAAAATTAAATGTGGAAAAAAATGTTTAAATAAATGCTCATAAAATAAATCAATGTAAAATATAATAAATTAACAAAAACATTTTTCATTAAATATTTACATAAATCTGAATTTTTTTAAATAAATATAAAAAAGTATTTGGATAGACAAGCAAAACAAATTTGAAAAATGTTTAAATAAGTGTGCAAAAAGTATTTATTTAAATAAATGCAAAAAAACTGATGAAAAATAAACATGCAAAAAATGTTTAAATCTGAAAAAATATATTTAAAAACATACAAAAGCGTGGAAAAAAGCGTTTAAATAAAAATGTTTCAATAAATGCTAAAATTTAAAATAAGCAATATTTTAACATACTTGTTATTACAAAGCTTTCCAATAATACAAAGAAATCACACTATTGAATATAATAAATATAATTTTTAACATATTTTTTATTAGAAAGTTTTCCAATAATACAAACAAATTACACAATTAAAACTAATAAATTAATTTTGAGCATATTTTTTTATAAGAAAGTTTTCTAATATTACAAATAAATTACATTGTTGAAACTAATAAATGTTTGTTTTTTAAATAATCAAGCAAATTTGAAAAAGTGTTTAATTTAAATAAATTGGAATATTTGTTAAATATATATAAAAAGTGTTTTAATAGATGTAAAAAATAAATGTTTCATGAAACATGCCAGATACTGAAAGCTTTCATATGCATATATATATATAGATATTTATATTAAGTAGAGGGTGCCACCGGAAACTTTTTTGAAGCCAAAGTGGTTTCGATGAGGGGGTAATGTTGAAGTACAAGACATTGATTACCTCTCAGTCCTCTCCTTATCTAGGGCTGTCATTCCAGGCCATTATCATGTCCCAGTATGCGGAGGTCAGGTGTAAAATTGTTATTTAAAAAGGTTGTCATAAAAATTAAATATGAATTTGTACTAATAAGAACTCACTTAAGGTTCACATGGGCAGATAAGTGGGACACCCTCCAGTAAGTTATGATCCAAGCACGACCCAATTGAGATGTTACCCCATAATAACTAGACCCAGGCAACGTGTTGGATGCCAAAGATCATTAATGCAAATATTATTAGAAACCTCAAAAATAAACCCCTTAATATAACTCACCATACAAAGATCCCTACATTTTCCCTTTTGTTTTTAATTGGCTGTTGGCAGAATGGTGCCAAGGAGCTCCGCCCCTAGCTAGCCCCTAGCTAGCCACTTCTTCTGTAATCCCCCAGTCCTGCCAGGTCAAGGGCCTCCTCCCAACAAGCCAGGAGACCTAAGAGGTGTCCATAGCCCTCCATGACCCAAGCACTGCCCAGATGGTATGTTACCCCATAATAACTAGACCCAGGCAATGTGTTGAATGACAACAGGCCATAGCGTTTATTGGTAAACAAAAATGAGGAATAACCATAAATAATAACTATAAATAAATGAACAATTTAGGGTGTGTATACTTTAGTGGCCCCTTCTGGATCGTTACATTGTTGTGGTAAAGTGGCTTGTGCACCTCAATGAAGCTGTGAGCTATACCATGTAGGGTCACCCAAGTTGGGCAGGTCATAGCGATAGAGGTTAGACAAATCGCATCCCACTGGAGAAGGAACCGGCAACCCACTCCAGTATCTTTGCCAAGAAAACCATGTGGATGAGCACAACCAGACACAAATGTGCCTGGCTTGCTGCATCCATATTGTCACTGAGATGGGTGGGTAGGAGGAAGCAGGGGGAAGACTTTGTTTTATAATTGGGCAAGATTGAAATTGACACCACACCCCTACCCCCTCACCAACCCAGAAGCAGCAAGTTTGCATAAATAGATACAAGAATTGTTCTCAAGAAATGTAAATGCCCCTCTCTCACACATCATTGTACTATATAAATGTGCACAGCAGAGGAAGGGTTAACACAAGTTACATTCTTCCCCTCAGTTCCTCAATTAGGTCAATACTATCAGAGTTAGTTTACCTTCAGTGGATGTAACCGCTCCAGTTCCTATGTTACTCTACAGAGCCCCTTATTCAACAGTGAGAAAGTTCTCCAATGATACACCACATTGAGGCCCTCATTCAATTGCAATTTGGCCAATTTTATAGGGCTCTAAATAAGCACATAACATATATTTTTTAAATAAGTTTTTAGTTAGTGAAAACCTTGCTTTTGGATAGATGTTTACTAACTAAAAACTTCTTTAAAAAAATATGTTATGTGCTTATTTAGACCCCTATTCAATTGGCCAAATTGCAATTGAATAAGGCCCTGAGTGTGTTTAAAGCCCAACGCGTTTCGTCTGGATTGGACTTTGTCAGAGATATTATTCTAAACCTTCTCTATGGTGTGTATCATTGGACATATGAGTTTTTGACACTTAGTTTGCCTTGATTTCAGTAAAGATGTTTCTATTCATTACAGCAGCAGGTTTGCTTTGCTCTCCACTCTTCCCCATCACAGTGAATATGTCTGCATTGTGAATTATATATTTGATTAAATCATTCTTATTTGCATTATATGGGGGAGCGTTCTTGCATGGCATCAGTGTATAGATAATCAGTGTATAGATACTCAGCATCATTATACAGTGCAGCATGTCACTTTCAGAGTGTAGATACTCACCATCATTATACGGTGCAGCATGTCCTTATCAGTGTATAGATACTCAGCATCATTATACAGTGCAGCATGTTTATTATCAGTAATAGATACTCAGCATCATTATACGGTGCAGCATGTCCTTATCAGTGTATAGATACTCAGCATCATTATACAGCGTAGCATGTCATTATCAGTGTGTAGATACCCAGTATCATTATACACTCCCCTTCTGGATCTCTACCTTGCCATGGTGAAAGGGCTTGCATACCTCAGTGAAGTTGTGAGCTATACCATGTAGGGTCACCCAAGAGGCTATACCATGTAGGGTCACCCAAGATGGACAGGTCATAGCAGAGAGGTCGGACAAATTGCGTCAACCACTGTAGAAGGAACTGGCAACCCACTCCAGTATCTTTGTCAAGAAAACATTATGGATGAGCACAACCATACACAATATATGCCTGGCGTGCTGGGGTCCATGGGGTCCCAGAGAATAGGACTCAACTGAACAACTAAACAACATTCATTATACAGTGTACTTTATATAGATACTTAATATCATTATACAATGCAGCATGTTTATTATCAGTAATAAATACTCATCATCATTATACAGTGCAGCATGTTTATTATCAGTAATAGATACTCATCATCATTATACAGTGCAGCATGTCATTATCAGTGTATAGATACTCAGCATCATTATACAGCGCAGCATGTCATTATCAGTGTTTAGATACTCATCATCATTATACAGTGCAGCATGTCATTATCAGTGTATAGATACTCAGCATCATTATACAGCGCAGCATGTCATTATCAGTCTATAGATACCCATCATCATTATACAGTGCAGCATGTTTATTATCAGTAATAGATACTCAGCATCATTATATAGTGTAGTATGTCATTACCAGTGTGTAGATACTCAGCATCATTATACAGTGCAGCATGTTTATTATCAGTAACAGATACTCAGCATCATTATACAGTGCAGCCTGCTCATTATCAGTGTGTAGATACTCTGCACCATTATACAGTGCAGCATGTCATTACCAGTGTGTAGATACTCAGCATCATTATACAGTGCAGTATGTAATTATCAGTAATAGATACTCATCATCATTATACAGTGCAGCATGTCATTATCAGTGTGTAGATACTCAGCATCATTATACAGTGCAGCATGTTTATTATCAGTAATAGATACTCATCATCATTATACAGTGCAGCATGTCCTTATCAATGTGTAGATACTCAGAATCATTATACAGTGCAGCATGTCATTATCAGTGTGTAGATACTCAGCATCATTATACAGTGCAGCATGTCATTATCAGTGTGTAGATACTCTGCACCATTATACAGTGCAGCATGTCATTACCAGTGTGTAGATACTCAGCATCATTATACAGTGCAGCATGTCATTATCAGTGTGTAGATACTCTGCACCATTATACAGTGCAGCATGTCATTACCAGTGTGTAGATACTCAGCATTATTATACAGCGCAGCATGTCATTATCAGTAATAGATACTCAGCATCATTATACAGTGCAGCATGTTTATTATCAGTAATAGATACTCATCATCATTATACAGTGCAGCATGTCATTATCAGTAATAGATACTCAGCATCATTATACAGCGCAGCATGTTTATTATCAGTAATAGATACTCAGCATCATTATACAGTGCAGTATGTTTATTATCAGTAATAGATACTCAGCATCATTATACTGTGCAGTATCACATTTCCCATCTTTCTATTTCTAGATACCAATTTGCCCAGAATTCCATGTTTCCCACTTGCCATTTTTCTCAGATAACAGATAAACCTCCTGCTCCATATAAACATCGCTCTTGAATCACGCGGCTCCATCTGCAGCGAGCTGCGCCGCGGTCCTCCGCCAATCTCATTAACAGAGGTATGCTGAATACAAAGCCTCCCCCCCCCCATTACTGGGCCCCCCACAGCCATTGCATCACTCGCGGCCTTGCTCAGATAGACGCAGGTCTCGGCGCATCAGTCACAGTCCCCATGTAACTTTATTTTATTTTATTATCTTATTATTATATTATTTTATTATCCTATAATAACCGGAGTTCAAGAAAAACTGCACTTGTTTTGTAGTTTGGTAAAAACTTCATGGTTTTCTCTGGTGGTCCAGTGATTAGGATGCGACCTGGGTTCGATTCCAAGTCAGGGAACCAAGAGGTCACACCACCCTGAAGCCCAGCAGGGTTGGGCCTGGTCAGTACTTGGATGGGAGACCAATACCAGGAGCTATATGCTGTGGCCCACTGGAGAAGGATGTGGCAATCCACTCTAGTATCTCTGCCATGAAAACCAAGAGGATCAGCATGACCATGGACATAAAGATGTTCTGGTGTGTTACAGACCATAAGGTCACGGAGAGTCGGAAACGACTGAAAAACACAACAGCAACAAAAAAATCCACATGCATGTAAAATATGTAACAGAATATCAGCCTTACTAGATATGGAGCATAAACAAAATATCTTATCATGGGGAGGAGGAATCTAAAACTGCTTGCTTGTATCTTGAGGGCTGCAATAGGCTTAATCCTTCTCTGATTTTGATTGTCTATTTAAAGAATAGTTTTCAGCACAAGTGAATAGAGATCATATCAAAGTATACAGTAGCTCCCATGCTGAACAGTTTTATTAATTAGAAATATACAAATATATAGAAATATAATAAAAATATATAATTGATATACTGTAATATCAAAAAAAATCTAATGTAAAAAAAAGAACAAAATATATATATATATATATATATATATAAAATCATTAAAGGCAGAAATCACATTTTGATTGAATTCATTTAATATAAAAATCCAGTTTTAAATGTATTACAGAAAATTCCACCCGAATATTGATTCAGTTTCACTAATATTTTTGGATCTTTCTTGTTATTTGCCCACCACTGACTTGCCACCTATTGGCCACTGCATGCTGTTGCGTAAGCCACTCTTTTACTATGTAGAGCTTGTTATCTGACAATACCCTAATCCTAAACCTTAATCCTAAACCATAGCCCTATCCCTAACTCTCACCCCTAATCCTAAACTCTAACCCATA
This sequence comes from Discoglossus pictus, assembly GCA_027410445.1. Taxonomy (NCBI): domain Eukaryota; kingdom Metazoa; phylum Chordata; class Amphibia; order Anura; family Alytidae; genus Discoglossus; species Discoglossus pictus. The sequence goes on from CM050174.1 coordinate 35,385,042, forward strand.
GCCCTAGCCTTAAACCCTCAGCCCTAACCCTTGGCCCTAACACTAAATCCTAAACCATAACCCTAATCCATAGCCCTAACCCTCAGCCCTAACCCTAATCCTAAACCATAACCCTAACCCCTCGCCCTAACCCTAGACCTAATCCTAAACCCTAACCCTAACCCATAGCCCTAAACCTCAGTCTTAACGCTAAACACTAATCCTAACCCCTAGCCCTAACCCTCGGCCCTAACCCTCAGCCCTAACCCTCAGACCTAAACCCAAATCCTAAACCATAACGCTAACCCATAGCTCTAACCCTCAGCCCTAAACACTAATCCTAACCCCTAACCCTAAACCATAACCCTCAGGCCTAACCCTAAACCCTCGGCCCTAACCCTAAACCATAACCCTGATCCACAGCCCTAACCCTCAGCCCTAACCCTAAACCCTATTTCTAAAAAATAACCATTTTTTTTATTCCAAAATCCAGATATTATTATTTTTTTCTTTTTCTATAGTTAGAGTTTTGTTTTTGTTTCCAGCTTTTGGTCAAAATCAATTTGGCAGAGATCAGAATATGGAAGTCGGCCGTCGGACTTTAACGCTGATTACAAGGCACGCAATACTTTGAAAAAATAACGAATTTAACTCGAAACACTGCCAAAAAGAGACAAATAATTTAAAATATAAATTAAAAACCTCGCACACAGCTCAGGGGGACAGCCAGGGAGACTTGCAAAATAAAACCAACTGCGCACAGCGCAAGGCATGCAAGACTAAAAAAGGATAGATAAAGAGACACAGGGTGAGAGAGTGAGGAAAAGAGACACATGGGAAGGGAAATAAGGGGGGGGAGAACAAGGAGAGGGGGAAACAGACACAGGGGTCAGAGAGTAGGGAGAGGCTCGCGATGAGCGCCAAAGGCACTCAGCGCAAGGCACGAAAGTGGGGGGTTGGACGATGTCTGCAATGAGTGCTCATTGCGAGGCCTGTAAAGTAGAGGGGAAGAGATACTTGCGGTAAGCGCTGAATGCAAGAGACGGGTGGGCCGAGGCCTGTAATAAGCGCCTCTGGAGCTCAGCGCATGGCACATAAATTAGACGGTGGGACAGGCTCGCAATGAGCCACAAAGGCGCTCATTGCAAGGCCCACGATGAGCGCCACCATTTTTGACGGCAAGTCGCTTGTTTATATATTCTAGCCGTATGCCCCTCACAAACGACAGTGTAATATATCATCTGCTCTGTCTCTACCTCCCTGTGTCTCTTCCTCCCGCCTTCTGTCTCCCTCCTTCTGTCTATCCTTCCCCTGTGTCTCTCTCCCAACCTCTCCCTCCCTTGTGTATCTCTCCCCCGTGTCTCTCCCTCCCTACTTCAGTCTCCCTTCTTCTGTCTCTCCCTCCCCTGTGTCTCTCTCCCAACCTCTCCCTCCACCATGTCTCTCCCTCCCCTGTGTCTCTCTCCCAACCTCTCCCTCCCCATGTCTCTCCCCCATGTGTCTCCCTCCGTCAGTCTCCCTCCTTCTGTCTCTCCCTCCCCTGTGTCGTTCCCAACCTCTCCCTCCACTGTGTATCTCCCCCTGTGTCTCTCCCTCCCTCCTTCAGTCTCCCTCCTTCTGTTTCTCCCTCCCCTGTGTCTCTCTCCAAACCTCTCCCTCCAATTTGTCTTTCTTCCCCTGTGTCTCTCCCTCTCTCCTTCAGCCTCCCTACTTCTGCCTCCCCCCTGTGACTCTCCCCTTCGTGTCTCTCCCACCCCCACCCCTCTCTTTCCCTCCCCTGTGTCTTTCCTCTCCTTCTGTCTATCCCTCCCGTGTCTCTCTCCCAACCTCTCCCCACGTGTCTCTCCCTCCCTCCTTCAGTCTCCCTTCTTCTGTGTCTCCCTCCCCTGTGTCTCTCTCCCAACCTCTCCCTCCCCTGTCTCTCTCCCCATGTCTCTCCCTCCCTCCTTCAGTCTCCCTCCTTCCGTCTCTCCCTCCCCTGTGCCTCTCTCCCAATCACTCCATCCCATGTGTCTCTCTTCCCCCGTGTTTCTCCCTCCCTCAATCTCCCTTCTTCTGTCTCTCCCTCCCCTGTGTCTCTCATCCATGTCTCTCCCTCCCTCCTTCAGTCTCCCTCCTGCTGTCTTTCCCTCCCCTGTGTCTTTCTGCCACCCCTGTCTCTCTCCCAATGCTGCAACCTGGGTTCAATTCCAGTCAGGGAGCCAAGAGATCACACAACCTTGAAGCCATGCAGGATTGGGCCTGGTGAGTACTTGGATGGGTGAATACCAGGAGCTGTATGCTGGAGCCCACTGGCGAAGGAACTAGCAATTCATTCCAGTATCTCTGCCATGAATACCAAGTGGATCAGCATGGTGTGTTAAGGTCCATGAGGTCACGGAGAGTTGGACACGACTGAATGACACACATACACATCAGGTGGATGGAACTGATCTGCCAGCCTTTGAAAAGATGTAATATCTGCAGAGTCTATAACATATATTACAATAAACATATCCCTCTTCTTTTCCCATTTTTTTTTTTTCCCCATGAAAATGACAGATTTTGGACCACGATGGGCTATGACCTGCCCATCTTGGGTGAACCTACACAGTTTAGCTCACAGCTTTATTGAGGTACGCAAGCCCCTTCCCCAAGACAAGGTAGCGATCCAGAACCTAACTAGCTTACTCCTTTAATTTTGAATATGCAATAGACAAAATCCATATAATATTTAAGACAAAATAGTAATTTTAATTGCAAAAATATGTTCCACCCTTGATGTCAAGATATGATAAATAAGACTCCCTCCATCATGTGAACAGAATTATACAACTCCTTGTACTACATTAATAAGTTTATTATTAATGATTTAGAGTTACTTAGTTTAAGCCTAGAATGCTAATAATTTTGTATATTAAGTCATAAGTATATGTATGTATATGTTTGTATATGTATGTATACGTGTGCATATGTATGTATATGTGTGTGTATATGTATGTATACGTGTGTAAACGTATGTATTTGTATGTATATGAATGTATATGTGTGTATATGTATGTATATGTATGATTATGAATGTATACGTGTGTATATGTATGTATATGTATGTATATGTGTGTATATGTATGTATACATGTGCATATGTATGTATATAGTATATGTAAGTATATGTGTGTATATGTATGTATATGTGTGTATATATGTATATATATGTATGCATACATGTGTATGTGTGTATATGTATGTATATGTGTGTATATGTATGTATACGTGTGTATATGTATGTATATGTTTGCATATGTATGTATACGTGTGTGTATATGTATGTATATGTGTGTATATGTATGTATATATATATATATATATATATATATATATATATATGTATATGTGTGTATATGTATGTATACCTGTATATATGTATGTATGTATATGTTTGCATATGCATGTATATTTGTGTATAGGTATTTATACGGGTGTATACGTGTGTATATGTATGTATATGTGTGTGTATATACATGAAAGGGGGGAGTCTTATTTATCATATCTTGAACTTTGGAATATTTGCATGTATAAATAATATATATATATATATATATATATATATATATATATATATATATATCCCTTTCTCGTGGTGAAGGGCTTGTGTTCCTCAATGAAGCTGTAAGCTATAACGTAGGGTCACCCAAGATAGGCAGGTCATAACAGAGAGGTCAGAGAAATCGGGGTCCACTGGAGAAACTGGAAACCCACTCCAGTATCTTTGCCAGAAAACCTCATGGACAAGCACAACCAGAGACACAATGATTGTGCCTGGTGAGCTGTGGTTCATAGATCACGGGATGCTGGACACAACTGAACAATATAACAACAACAATATATGTATATTCAATCCTATTTTTATCCATTTAATTTGTCTAATTTTAGCTACAAGATTAATCAAGCAAATACAATAAGAACAATGGGCATCCCTGTCTTGTTGCAAACTTGTCATGAATAAACAAATTAAATAGTTTTGGGGCATTTTGCAACATTTTGTGTATTCTATCTGGTGTCCAGTACTAGCGCATGAGGGTCTTTTATCTCTTTTCAATATCATTTGCAGAGATACATCATTTATTGTGCTTACCTCTGAACCTACAGTGTATCTCTCTCAATAGTTTTGTTTTTGTTCGGTCCTTCAGTCGTGTCTGACTCTCGGTGACCATATGGGCACAGCATGCCAGGCACATCTGTCTGTTTCTGGTTGTGCTCATCCATATAAATTGTTGTTTAGTCATTCAGTTGTGTCTGATTCTCCAGACCACAACATGCCAGGGACATTCATTATGTCTCTAGTTGTGCTTATCCATAAGGTTGTCTTGGCGAAGATACTAAAGTGGGTTGCCAGTTCCTTCTCCAGTGGACCTCAATTAGTCTGACCTCTGACCTGCCCATCTTGGTTTAGCTCAAAGCTTCACTGAGATATACAAGCCTCTTCACCATGACAAGGTAGCGACAGAAGGGGTAAATAGTAAGGTATAACAAATGCAAAACATGATTTAATAATCTGATAATTAATCATTATTATTGCATATATAGTAATGTACTCCCCTTCTGGATCACTACCTCGTCATGGTGAAGGGGCTTATGTACTTTAGTGAAGCTGTTAGCTATATCATGTGCGGTCACCCAAGATGGGTAGGTAGGTCATATCAGAGAATTCAGAGAAATGGCAGTCTATTGAAGAAGGAACTGGCAACCCACTCCAATATTTTTTATCAACAGCAACTTACGGATAAGCACAACCAATGTCATAATGATATATATGTGCCACCTGTCCATCGGGTCATGGAGAGTCAGACACGAGTGAACAACAAAAAGAACATCTGTGTAATTGATGTTATTTATATATGTGTATATGTATATATATATATATATATATTTATTTACAGCGTGATTGATGTGCATATCTCCGATCACCCAGTGTCACTTACAGCCCTCCTTACCTCTGATTAATATCTTCCAGCAATAAGACTCACCTAAGGCTGGCGTTCCTATTGACACAGAGCACACACCGAGCCTCTGCCATTGATCATCTGTCTGACTCACAAGTGTAAACACATTGTCTGGAGATTATAGGGGCCTAATGGGGCAGAAGTGAAGACAGGGGCGAGCAGGGGTGGCCTGGGCTGCGTCACATGCCCCTCCCTGGGGCTTTTAGGAAGATATTATTTTACTGTAAGTGACAGGTCAGAGACATAACAATAAACACAGGTTATTGGGTCTGTCCTGAGCATGCCAGTGTCAGGGAGGGGTTTTTATCCCCTTATAGCTAGTATTTGATGCAGAGTATACGGTCAAACACATTTAAAGGGATGTGGATTTTTTCTGAATTTTACTAGGTATATAGTATCCCTGTGTATCTATTTTCCATGCTTTGTTGTATTTTGTAGTGCCTAAAATCAAACAAATAGTACCTATATGCATCTGCCCTCTGCAGCTCACAAAGACACAGGCTCTGCTGTACTTGTGTCTCATACTAACCAATTAATTACCATCTTACAGCAATGTGCTGCTGAGATGTGGTCCCTGATAGGCTAGGACACTACACTGCACATCCAGCAGAGTCTGTGTCTGCATAAGCTGCAGTGGGCAGACCCATACACAGACTATTTGTTTAATTTTTAGGCAGTGAAAAAGCTTAAAATATATACATATATTTTCAAACAAGGCTGCTTTTCTTCACCTCCTTGTGCATTATCAGGGGATTTCACCAATTCTTCCTTAAGGGATAGACCAGCGTAGTGCTTGGAAGTAGCTAGGGTTATGATGTCATTGGACTCACCTGTGATGTCATTAGCACCGTCCCTGCTGCCTACTCAGAGGTATTGATAGTAAAATCTCCTTGCAGTTGCCCCATTAGCCCTGCTCAGTGGCTATATCTAGATGGCCAGACGTGTTTTTAGAACCGCCACAGTGAGAAAGGGCTCTGCTTGAGGGGAAAACCAACAATGTAAGCTGCATACTGTTTTTAATATGAGCTTTTCTTGTACATGTATTAAAGTGATCCTTGAAGGTAGATAGTCTGGGCAGACTAAATAGTACATATTAGTTCCTATCTAGCTGTATCTTATATTTTTCTATTTTTTTGTGGAATATATTACTCTCAGGCAGTAACATTACTACAGGTTAGCATTTGTGGCCAATACTCAAATGACTTGTCACCTTTATATGCATTTACACTGTGATTGGTTGACTCTTTCTACTAGTTAGTTGACCAACAGGAGAAGGCCAGAGCAATCAATCCATTGACAGTTCCAACTGTTTCCTAACCCTACATGAGGTCATAGCATCTACAGTAAGATTTGTTACTGTTCATAGTTTGCCCAGGTCCTTGAAATTAAATCATGTTGGACCTGAAAATAACCATTGGCAGCTACCAGATTTTTCCAAATTTGCAATGATAGATTTCCCTCAAAATATACATCTTTATCTTTATGTCCATGGTCATGCAGATCCACTTGCTATTCATGGAAAGGATACTGGAGTGGGTTGCCAGTTCCTTCTCCAGTGGGCCAAAGCATACAGCTCCTGGTAATCCTAGGTGGTCTCCCATCCCAGTACTGACCAAGTCCAACCTTGCTCAGCTTCAGAGTGGTGTGACATCTTGGTTCCCTGACTTGGAAATGAACCCAGGTCAACAGCGGTAGAAGCACCAAGGCCTATCCACTGGACCACTAGGGAACCCGGGGATAAGATAGGAGGCCCTAAATGGTAATTTTGGGCTGTTAGAGACATTTTAGAATCACAGCAAGCTAAATTGTGTTTTTATCCACTGTCAAGAGTTTCGGAAGCTAAATGTTGTTCCATAGCTGAAATAGTTTGTCAAACTGGCAAGTGGATTTTACTTTTTACAAGTAAAGGCTGATCAATTGCAGAGTGCACTAATTGTGTCCAGGTGAGAAGGCAGAAGTTAATATAAACAGGGGAAGGGGCGAACTTGTGAGCTTGCGAACATTTCTAGTAAATGTGCAATTATAGTAAAAGTGTAGGAGTTTAAAGAAAAGGAGGGAGTTAAAAGAAAATGGGGGGGGGGATTTATAGTGCAAAGGGGGAAGAATAAAAAAAAAATATATGTATATTTTTTTTTTTTGTTTTTACAAAACTTTATACAAATATATTATCTTATATTCTTTATTTTTCCCCACTGAATTTTTGTAGACAATAATAATAATAATTATGAGTCAGTCCAGTGGCAACCTCACTCAGTGTACATCCTGTCATATGTATGTAATACTGGAACAGATGATCCGGTGTCCATACCTCTGAGCTTCCGGGGAGGCAACATGCTCACACCTCTCACAAATTGGAGAACTGGAGAGGAGATAGAGCTGTTCCCTCTTACAGCCGGGAGAACAGCTCTACTGGAGGAGAGGGAGGGCAGCATAGGCAGAGCAACAGACAGGTTTTGGTGGTAGGGGACTCTATTATTAGGAAGGTAGACAGGGTAATGTGTCACCCAGATCACAGCAATCGAACAGTTTGCTGTCTCCCGGGTGCTCGGGTTCGGCATGTTGTGGATCGAGTGGATAAATTATTGGGAGGGGCTGGAAATGAACCGGCGGTCTTGGTACATATTGGTACCAATGACAAAGTTAGTGGAAGATGGAGTGTCCTAAAGATGATTTTAGAGAACTAGGGAATAAGCTTAAAGCAAGGACCTCCAAGGTAGTATTTTCTGAGATACTACCAGTGCCACGTGTTAGCCCAGGGAGGTAGAAGATGCTTAGAGAGGTTAATGCGTGGCTAAAGATGTGGTGCACTAAGGAGGGGTTTGGGTTTTTAGAGCACTGGGCTGACTTCTCACTTCGGTACAGCTCTACAGTAGGGATGGATTGCACCTTAATGATGAGGGAGCTTTAGTGCTAGGGGATAGGATGGTAGAAAGGCTGGAGGAGTTTTTTAACTCGTAGTAATGGGGTAAAAAGTGTAGAGGGGATAAGGGATAAATTAACAACTCATAGGGGAGGAGATGGGGGAGGGGTAGTATAGTCAATAGCAAGGTAGTACTAAGTAACTCAACTATAGTGGCAGGCACCTCAAAACTACAAACTCATAACATAAGGTGTATGCTTGCTAATGCCAGAAGCTTGCCAGGAAACATGGGAGAGTTAGAATTATTAGCAGTTAATGAAAAAAAAGGATTTAATAGGCATTACCGAAACGTGGTGGGATGAATCTCATGACTGGACTGTTAATCTGGATGGTTATAACCTATTTAGGAAAGATAGGGCAAATGGTAAAAGAGGAGGAGGGATTTGTCTGTATGTTAAGCCTGAATTTAAGCCTATAGTCAGAGAAGATATTCATGGTGGACCTAGTGATAAAGTTGAATGTTTGTGGGTAGAGTTAAATAGCGGAGCAGCAAATTCCAAAAGAATATTAGTAGGAGTATGCTATAAACCCCCAAATATAGCTGAAAGTGAGGAAATACAATTATTGTTACAGATTGAAAATGCAGCTAAGCATGGGCAAGTTCTAATAATGGGAGATTTTAATTACCCTGAAATAAACTGGATAAATGAGACCAGCAGCTCAGCTAAGGGGAGCAGGTTCTTGAGTACACTCAGGGATCATTATCTGGCCCACGTTATACAAATGAAATGAAGCTATTTTGGATTTAGTCATCACAAATGATCTTGATATAATATCAAATGTAATGTGAAATAGGGCAACCTTTGGGAAACAGTGATCACAACACAGTCACATTTGAGATTGAATAAAAAAAAACAACTTTTAAGTGGCCAACGAAAACTCTTAATTTAAAAAGGGCAGATTTTAACGGTCTAAGGGCAGCAATACAAAGTATAGACTGAGACAGAGAACTGGCAGGTAAAAATACTGACCATAAATGGACAACATTTAAATCCTTACTAAATATACATACTTATCAACATATACCTTGTGGGAATAAAAGTAAAAGGAGTAAATCCCATCCAATGTGGCTTAACGATGATTTAAAGATCAAGATAAGGAGTAAAAAACAGACATTTAAATTATACAAACAAGAGGGGACAGATACTGCTTTACGGGAGTACAAGGAAATCAATAAGGTTTGCAAAATGGCTATTGGACTGGCTAAAATAGAAAATGAAAAATTAATTGCAAATGAGAGTAAAACTAACCCTAAAATATTTGTTAAGTATATTAATGGGAAGAAGGCGAGTAAGGAAGCTATAGGAACATTACAATGTGACACAGGTTGTCTCATAAATAGTGACCAGGAAAAGGCAGATGAGCTAAATAGGTTATTTTCTTCGGTATACACAAGAGAGGTACCAGTGGTTGGGACACGGCAACATAATGGGGCTGCACTACCTTTGCCAAATAATTGGTTAACAGGAAGTAAGTCCAGCCCCGGGTCCTGATGGAATACATCCAAGGGTATTGAGGGAGTTGGGTTCTGTAATAGCAAAACCATTATATCTAATTTTTAAGACTCACTCAACACAGGGTCTCTACCCAATGACTGGAGAAAAGCTGATGTGATACCTATATTTAAAAAAGGGAGCAAGAGCAAACCTGGGGAATTATAGACCAGTGAGCCTCACATATGTAGTGGGAAAGCTTTTAGAAGGGTTAATAATGGATAATATACAAGAATATATCTATTTGTACAGGATTATAAGTAGGAGTCAACATGAATTTATGTCAAACAAATCGAATTAGTTTCTATGAGGAGGTTAGTAGGAACTTGGATCAAGGCAACTCAGGGGATGTAGTATTTTTGGATTTTGCAAAGGCTTTTGACACAGTGCTACATGGGAGACTATTGTGCAAACTAAGGGATACAGGAATTGCAGTAAATATCTACTCATGGATTAAGAGCTGGCTAAAAGACAGGAAGCAAAGGGTTGTTGTAAATTAAACATATTAGTCCATATAAAAACATATTGGACTAATGTGGTAAGTGGAGTTCCTCAGGGTTCAGTATTAGGTCCTCTCCTTTTTAACATATTTATTAATGACTTAGAGGTAGGATTGGAGTGTGGTGTCTCCATTTTTGCTGATGACACAAAGTTGTGCAAGGTAATTAAATCAGATAATGATGTGCTTTCCCTCCAAATGGATTTACATAAAATTGAGGAATGGGCATCTAAATAGCAGGTTAGATTTAATATGAATAAATGTAAAGTTATGCATCTGGGAAGGAAAAATAGCCATTTTTCCTTCCCAGACATCAGATATTGAAAGGGATTTTGGAGTAGTTGTGGACAACCACCTAGGTAGCAGTGCTCAATGCCCAGCAGCAGCTGCAAAGGCAAATAAACTATTAGCATGTTTTAAGAAGGGTATAGAAGCAAGGGAAGCAAATATAATTCTGCCACTATACAAGTACGCCCTCATTTGGAATATGGAGTACAATTTTGGGCACCACTTCATAAAAAGGACATTTTAGAGCTGGAAAGGGTTCAGAGGAGGACAACAAAACTAATAAGGGGAATGGAGGGGCTACGTTATGAAGAAAGACTAACCAAATCAAGCTTATTTTCTCTAGAAAAAAGGCATCTAAGAGGAGATATGATTACATTATATAAATACATCCAGGGTCAGTATAAAGATTTGTCAAGGGAGCTTTTTGTGCCAAGAGGTTTTCAACTGACAAGAGGACACCCCTTGAGGTTAGAAATAAAAAGATTCCACCACAAAGAAAGAAAAGGGTTCTTCACAGTAAGGGTGGTTAATCTGTGGAATTCTCTACCAGAGGAGGTGGTGACAGCGGATTTGATAGATAACTTTAAAAGGGGACTGGATTGTTTTCTAATTAAAAAGGGAATTCAAGGTTATCCTGGATAATTAGAGAAAGAGTATTTATCCAGGGAGAAATCCCATCGCCAGTATCTGGGGTCAGGAAGGAATTAATATTTTTTTCCCTTTGAGACAATTGGCTAAGTTTCACTTGGGTTTTTTTCTGTTTGCCTTCCTCTGGATTAATTAATAATAAAAAATAAATAAAATAAACAATAGTTGATTAATAATTAATTAACAATTAACAACTAATTAATTAATAACTAATCCACATATTGCAAATCAGAGGAGATCTTAAAAGGTTGAACTTGATGGACTGAAAGTATTTTTTCAACCTTAATTACTATGTAACTATAAACTCTGTTATTATAATATTTTACCCATTAGGGCAAGTAGGTCAAGCCTAGGGGTGCTTCCCTGTGAGGGCTGTGACTTTTTTTTAAAAAGTGGTTGCTGGGTTAAAAAAAAACTAACAGCTGCAGTTCATAGACTGGCTACTAGAGGTGACCACCTAGAACATGAGAGTTACAACAGGTTAAGGAACTTACACGCACAGAAAAGGCAAAAATGGGTCCGAGCATACCTTGCGTACTCACTCGCAGGGGCTCCTCCACTTTACTGCCTAGCAGCTCCAAAAATGTAGATCCGGCCCTGATCAGAAGAGGTAACCACGGACAGAGTGGAGAGGGTGGTTTAGAGTGTATTTAGAGAAGGAGTTGAGATCTAGGGAGGAGCAGTGCAGTTGTGAGTGTTAAAAGTTAGTCTTATTACTTTGAATTTAACTTGAACAAAAATAAATGAAATAAGAAACCAGTGAAATGCTGTCAGATGATGAGAGTTGGTTGAGGTGGATGAGATTGTCAGAAGCATTTGGGATGAATTCAAGTGGGGATAGGTAGGTGAGTCTAAGGCCAATTGAGACTGATTTGCAATAGTCAAGCTAGGACATTATGGCAGCATGGATTAGGGTCTTTGTAGATACATTTATATTAGTGTTTTATATTAAGTCTTAAAATGCAAAGACCACTTTCCCTGGTTCATGCTTTTCCAATTGGCAAGATGTTTTAAGGCTCTAATGGTGGCACTCCAAACCCCAATGGTATTATATGGAGCTATAAAATGTGTCTCCTTCTGGATTGCTACCTTGCTGTGGTGAAGGGGTTTGTGTACGTCAATGACGCTGTAAACTATAACATTTAGGGTTACACAAGATCATACAGAAAGGTCAGACAAATCACGATCCACTGGATAAGGAACTGGCAACCCACTCAAGTATCTTTGCCAAGATAACCTTATGGATAAGCACAACCTGATAAAATGATAAGCCTGGTGTGGTGCGGTCCATAGGCTCACGGAGAGTTGGACACGACTGAACGACTAAACAACAACAATACCATGAGTAATAAAAATAATTCTACACAATATTTAAAATAAATATTTCCAGAAAATATTTTTGTTTATCATCTTCATCTGCATCATGTTTATAAATCTTCTCATTTTAAACCGCACAAAAGAAACCAACACTATCTCCTCAAGCACACTTAAGACTTGAATGTTTTCTATGTACGTAAACTGTCCAAACTGGTAATTATACCATTATTATGGTAAGTGCATCAACTAAGATAAGCGTCCTATTGTAAAATATATTCTATATCTCATTGTGGCTTTATTTTCCCAATTTACCTACATTAATATGCTTCTCTAGGATGGGTAGAGTGGACAGGTATTTTAATTAATTCTGATGGCCTTCTCAAACTGTTTCACAGCTGTTCTTCAGTAATTAGCCTTCATAAATGGATCAAAGAATTTTGTTCTTAAGATACCAGAAGATGTAGATTCATTTATTCAAGCAGGAATGTACCGACTGGCGGAGAGAAGTGTGGAGATCTAAGGCTCAATATCTGGCATGGGTTCCAATAACAGCAAATGTATATACGCATCTTAATAAGTGTGCTTATATCCATGAAAACAATTATAATTAAAGGTATTTGTCTGTAGCTGGGCATCTAATCGCATCTTAACATTGTTGTGAGGAGTAGTGAATGGAAGGAATGTCTCCAAACACACAGGATCTTCTATTGGAAGTTGTCTTGGCAATCATGCAACGATCAAAGGAAGACAATAGCGGTTCAGACCAGACTGATGGTTCCTCCATAAATAAAATTGACTGAAAGCATGGTGTGTAGAGCCACCCATCTTGTCCATTCAGCAATACCCTGCCAGAATCTTGCAGTGTACGGTCAACCACGTAGGCCAACTGTAACTTGAAACAGTGTGATCAGGCTTAACCTTTACCCCTCCTCAATAGAGGTCAAGGGTGGACTGAAGTAAAGTGGGCTCAGACATGTAGGGTGGCCACAATCTATTAATACAAGTTGAACTGGATACACATTTTATTTGAATCCAAAGTTCCTCCTGCTCCTCCCAAGTGTCTAATACGTTTAGGAACACAATTTAATATAATAGTTCAAATTAAAGACTGCAATTATTTATTTTACATTTTCTAAAAGCATTTTCTTAATCCCATTTTCCCATCAATGCCAGTTCTTTATAAGAGCATACAATAAGTGGCCATTTAAAGTGGTGTTGAAAGTACATGAAAAGTTAGTTAAAACTCTTGCTGTTTTTGCTTTCTAAAAACATTATTAAAGTTTAGTTATTCAAAACACTGTACAGAAAATAATTGACCACAGGGATATTTTAAGTTTTTATTATAATTTTTGTTATACTTATTCTGTTTTTAATGTACTTTTACAGCACCTCTAACCCCTAATAGTATCAGGCATGTTTAATGTGATTGTATTTCCATGCTAATCACCTCCCCATCATCCCTCTCTCTCTCCGTCCAATCTTCTCTCTTGATCCCCCATTCCACTTCCCCCAACATTTCCACCTTTTTCCCATCTTTTGCACAGTATCTCCCGTATTTTCTTTCAACCTGATTCACCCTATAGGCTGACCCCTCATCTATTGGTCCTCAAGGGGTCATCAGTGGCATTCAATGGTTCCCCTTTGTATTTATTGTTATACTGAAAATGGTGAAAATCTTGGAGAAAAAGGGGACATATAGTGGATGAAGAGGGATAAATGGGGAAAAGTGCAACAAGTGTCCTCGGAAGGCATAGGGTGCGGGACAAACATTGCAACTTCAATTGATATATGGACTGTATCTGGACAGTTATTTCCCTGTGAGCAAGGTGGTCATAATTGTTGGTACCCCCTGGATGTATGGGTTTGGGGTGGCATTGGCATGAGTTGGTTAATATTGTTTGTGGTATGATTGTAACATAGATGGCTTATATATGTACTGTTAAGTATGAGAATCCCCATATCATGTTTGGCCTCAAAATTACAAGTTTTCCCAGAGGAATATATTAAACCATGTCGCCTGAATCCTCTGGCAAGAGGGACAGAGTGGTAATGGGGTAACAGGTTAAGGGGGTTTGGGAGGGCTTTCAGGATGCAGACTTATAGGAGCCCAGGAAATTTGGTTCAGGTGAGATCTAATTACCTATTGTTATTTCCTTATATTCTTATATGGTCATGGTTGTTGTTACTTTGGAGCGTATCACATAGACTTGCCATCTCTTACCACAGTGGACTTTCATCTCAGTGTGGGGCCAGGAGTTGGTCCTTTCCTGTTAAAGCTGCGCTGAGCTTGCTGGCCCCTGCTGCCTACACAAGCGCGCTACCTTCGCAAACGCGAGCGCTAGCAGTGCAGTGCCATCTACCGATCACAATGCGGTACTATGCACATCTTAAAATAGATTGCTGTAGGGGAGGCTTAGGGATTAGGCATAGGATTACGTATCGGGTTGGGGTTATGCATAGGGTTAGGCCTTAGAGTTAGGAATGGGGTTAGGATTAGACATATGGTTAGGGGTTAAGTATAGGTTTTGGGGTTAGGCTTCAGTTAGGGTCTCATCATTGTTTTATTCCAGGAAACATTGTCACAAAGGCTCTAGACACACTGTCTCCCTCCTTAGTTAGTCAGCTCAGCTAGCCCCCTGACATACAGAACAAAGAGAGTAACTTGTTGAATACTGTCCTACGGTCACTAGAAAGGCTGACATCACTTGATGGATAGGTGGGCCATATGTCTAGAAGCAGAAGGCTTGCAGATTGGCTAAGGGACTGCTGCTAAGGGGTGTGACCTGATGGTGAGGGGTGGCTGCTGCGCATAAAAATGTTGGATATGTGACTATATACAGTTTTCAGTGTGATCATACATAATTACGTGTGTGCTTTTTATTGAGGGTAAGGTGAATCCTGACCATAGGGGTTAATAATTCCACATCTGCCTAAAAGAAGAGTTAAAGCCGGTAACTCTGTTGCTCTGCCTTGTGATTCTCATATACCTGTGGTCATCCTGAGGGCATGGTCCCCTCTCTGCTAGCAGAGTAACAACAAGAACCATCACATACAGCTGGGTGGGTCAGAACCAGGTTCTGGTTGAGCCCAATTGAAGTAGTGGCCATGACAAACAATTTAACCACAGGCTGTGTATAATGTTCTGTGTGTATAATGTTATTCTCTCTTGTTGCCATTTAATGACCTTGGACAGAAATAAATATAATTTTACTCACATGTATTATCAGAGTACTCATGCGATCCAGAGCTTTAAATATTAGCTTAAATTTTCATTGATAGTATCGGATTTAGTTAAATTATAATGTACTGAATAAAATAAAAAATGAAATTTTTACTTAATTACTAATTTTTTTTTTTTTTCTTCACACTTTTTAATACAACTGAAATACCAAATATATCAATAGCTAAATTTCTACTGAAACATATAACTTCCCACATGTAAGTAAACAGATGCCCTGAAAAAAAAACATTGTAAATATGTCTGGCTTTTTAGGATGGAATATATCCTGCTATTGAAATGGTTAAAACATCAATAAACACACTTAAAAAAATGCTGCATTCTGTAACATAACATTTATTTATATTTTATTGTCATGCAATTAACAATGTATAAAAACACTTTTAAATAAATGATCGAAAATTAGGGATGAGAGTGTCCCATTAATTAGTGTTCTGCTGTTGTTGGTTACTGTTGCTCTATTAACCAACAAAATAAACAAAGTGAACATTTGCCAACAGTGCTCTCTAGTGTTCATGAATGGTATTGCACTGTAAAAAATATTAAAACATGTAAACATGTGTGCAACATATTGACGTGTTGTTGTGTATTCTCTACTTGGCCGACTGGTGTAAAAGCAGCAATACGTAGAGAGTAGTTACTCCTATCAACGTAAGGCTTTGTAAAAACAAAAATAAATCGCCCTAAAAAGGACCACTGAAATATTTGTGAACTTAATACTAAAATGTGTTACAGATGTCTATTGGTTTTAATGTTAATCAGATAAGAAAACACAATTAGCAGGTCTCCACGAGTCCTTAAACAGGTTGTTTTTTGCTTGTCTAATGGTAATTTCTTCAGTTCTTATCTGAAGTTGGCTTGAATTGTAGATGAAGACTTCCTTGTGGTGATTTGTAAATTTTTACTCCCACGTGCTATTTAAATTTACTTTTATTACAAATGTATTTGCTTTACAAAATCATTTAGTCCATGAAGGTGGTAGTTGCAACTCTCAATTCCCACTGCGCTTCCAGATTATGTGGTGTTGCAACGAGATGACATTGGCAAAGGAACACAGTTGTAGTAATCACTGTGGCACTGCCTCAACGCGTTTCACACAATATAGGGCTTCCTCTGATTTTATGTTTGAATACTAAGGGACTGTAAATGTAAAAGAGAGGGCATAGAAAGACAGCACAGACAATTGACGATAACATTATATGATACCATCAGTTATGACGGACAAGTTACTTGCTATATATATATATATATATATATATTATAAAATGGAAGAATATTTATTTCTACAAGTATGTTGCCTAATATTAAGACTAGTGCTTGAAATGCTATAAATATGGAAGACGTGCAGTGGTCTTTTATCTGTTATATAAAATATGATGCACAAGTGAGCATCATCTGGATAGTATACAATTTCCCATGTGGAGATTAGTTTCATGATCAGGATGTATTTGTCAATCTCTAAATAGATCTTATTGTGTTTACAAATGATTTTGGAACTGGAATTTCAAGGATTTTATATCCACTTGACTGGAATAGTAAAGATTGGATTGAGTTTGGTAAACACTCACTGAGATTGTCGTCACCGTCTTGGAACAGCAAGTCACAGTAGACACATTTATATAAGATCAGCAATATTTGGATATTTTAAAGGACCAGTGTATTTATGGAAAGAATACACGAGGCCTATTGGAGTTTTGAACATAAATAGTTAATAAAGCATGCAAATTGTGACCCTTAAGGGATACCATCCAGCCTATGGGAATTTACTCAAGTTAGAGTAGATAACTGTACATTTGGATGTCTAAAAACAGGTCAGGGAATGGTTAAGGAAATGCAAATGAGCTTCCAATATGTTTAAGTTTAATATAGCCTCTTTATAGCATATCATGGCTTTATAATACATAGCACATTATACAGATGTGCAGAACAGCTGGTATCCTAAGTGTGCATACCCACATCTGACAGACACAACTGATTAGTCTATGGATGAATGGGTCTCCAATAATTTGGCAAGTGGGTGCAGGCTACATGATTCAAAGCGTGAAATAACTGGTTATGGGTAGAATATCCTGCTGTCCCTCACACTTGGCACTCTTTACTATGCACTGCTACTTACTGCACTTAGGGCGCAGTCTGCTAGGAAGAGCAGAGGTGTACAATGCATGGTAAATACAACAGTTGTGTGTTGCGGCAGGCGCCCCACAAAGCCTAATTATACCTCCAATTTTATATACCACTATTGTCTTAAATTGTCCATTTGTGCACCCTATCTCAGTGTACCCTCTCACTCTGCACCCTCCCTTCTCCCCACTCACTTCTCTCTCCCCCTCTCCTTCCCTCCTCACTCACCCTCGAGATCAGAATTTTTTTCTAAGTCCCGCATTTCAACTGCTTGCAGGCTAAGTCCCGCGTTCTTCAATGCCTCAACGGCTCACCTTGCAAGGCTTGCCGGAGCACCTTCGGCGCTCATTTCAGTCTTGCGTGTTTCAATGGCTCACAGGGCATTAAGCTCCGAAGGCTTCTTTGCCTCAACTCACAAACGTGACTACAACTTGCAGTTTGTCAACTATTATATGTGATACTGTGATGTTATTGGCCAGGCTCAGTAACATCTATTTAAATATAATCAGAAATAGTTATACAGAACTACAGCAAATCAGAACTCGCCCACCACTGAATAAGCAGACCCGTCATGCCATCAACAGTTTTAACTTGGCACTGTAGCGCTTAACATCCTCGTGTGCATTTGAGAAAGCATGTTTAGTGCATTAAAGTACATTACGGGGGAAGTTATACCAACAAAACAAGGGCACACTGCAAGAGTTAGTGTTTGATCCACATTACTAAGGCAACACGAGGACCATATGGAATGTTAAAGGGATGTGGAAGTTTCCCTGTTTATTAAAATTACCCAAGGGTTTGTTTGCTTATCTCAGCATCTTAAAAAAAAAAACAAAAAAAAAAACCTTTTTTACTCACTGAAGCCTTCCAAATAGTCTCAATAAAGGTCCACCCCATGCATCTCACACACAGCGTTTTGGTTGGTTCTAGATGTACTAACCGATCAGATTGTCTCAACAGCATTTCAAAACATGCTGTTGTGAAATCTTTAAGTGGCTAGTACACCAATATAAAAAAAAAAAGTAAATAAAGGAGGTGATTGAGCTGCTGGAGGCAGGCATTTCCAGGGATTGTTTGAAAGGTTTTAGTGAGTATAAACAAAGCTTTGTACCACGTGTTAACAAAATGTTTAGATATGCAAATAGGTCATTAAAAATAGGGAAACTTCCATATCCCTTTAACTGACCCCCCCACCACACACTTTACAGGCCCCACGATGAGCCTTTGGTGCTCATCACAAGCCCTGCAATGAGCGGTTTTGACGTTCATTGCAGGCCTCAGCCAACCAACAACTTTCATGCCCCGCAAAGAGCGCCTTTGGTACTCGTTATTTTTAACTGGCGTCTTTTGGCTAAAGTGCACCTGGAAACCAAGTCTAAGATTATATCTATCTATACAAGCAAGTTTGTCATTGGCCACCCATCAACGCAAACTCAGTATGTCAAAGATAGAGCTCCCACCCTCTTCCAACCTCACAGTTGGCAATGCAATCACGCCCATTGTCTTGCGATTCAGTCTGGTTGCCAATGACTTGTCAATAGCAGGGCCATCCATTCTTATTTTGTAATTTGTTAAGTTTGTTTTTGACTTCTATTACCCTGTTTAGCGCTAAGGAATGTTGGCACATTACAAATAATGTTCATTACTGCATGATAAAAACTCAGTGCTTAAAGGATTAAAATGTTTCTGCCCCCCGAAGAAGCATGTTTACATGAGTTTAAGGTCCTTAAATTAAGGAATAAATTTCACAAGCCAGAGATTTATTTTTTTAATTTAGATAAGAAAAATGTTAAATACCTTAACAGCATAAAAAAAAATTGTAACTAAGAGTGTGCTCCTTATACAACAGTGCGCCAACAAGATGTCAGCATTGCATTCTACTACGTTTGTTACAGTCCAACAACGGTTCCCTTGTTATAAATTTAATCCAGACAGAGTAGACATCCTCTACCTGTGGACAACGCTGCTTATGGCAGGTACCCTTTAGCTTTATAAGAGTCATATCACATGTTCTTCTGCATCACAAGGCCAACACAATCTTAAACCTGTTTAAAGAAATAAACAAAAGTGGAGTCTCCAAGGCTTGTGATTGATGTCATCTCACATCCCAACTCTGTGTGCACAAGTTATGGTCTGCAGCATCTTGAAACCTGTGTTTATAGCTACACATTGATACTCTGAACAGACATGGTAGATTATCACATGTGCTACCTAGGAAGGAATGATCAAAGGATCATTGCATGGATGCAAGACAATCAGTTTATTACAGTCCTTAAGTTAGGGGATTCATTTCACAAGCCTTGGAGTTTTAAACTTGTGACAAAGGAGAGGTGGGAAAGTCTACTCATTGCAGGAGAGTCCATTTAACTTATAGCTGGAGATGTGAAGTTTTGTAGGTTAAAACCCATGGACTTTTAGTTGGTCGTCTTTTGCAAGCCCAACCTGAAAAATACATAAGCAAAGTAAGTATTGCACAAGCAAACACAAAAAGCTGCCTTTACATTGTTTACTGTGGGCATCCATTTTTCAGCGGAGTTGGTCTTACTTTGGAATGAAGTGCTACAGTCTGATGCCCTCTGAGGTGAGAAGGGACTGCAAGAGATCAGACTGGTAGATGCCACTGAAGAATGGGCATAGGAGTTCAGAAGATATATACTCATATAATGAAAGCTTGCTACAAACAGTATTGCAGATTGTGATGTCACTAGTATAGACACACGAGGTGGAACAGTAGGAAGTCTTGAAGTAAAAACAAACATTCAACTTTTTAAAGTGCAATATCTTTAGCAAAATTGCTCAGATTTTTAAAATCTTAAGTAGTATTTCAACTTGGCTTCATGAGATCTTTCCACTGGTGTCCAAATTGTGCATTGTGCTCAAGTAACTATTTGCTACCTTTGGATTTTCTCACAGTATTTTTTACTCTAGGCACTGATAGTTCAAATATTCCTGTGTAAGACTATGACCTTTCCATTACTGCTATTAAACACTGGCAGCCTCCCATTACCTCAGGGGAGGATATTCTATACAATTATTAGATCACACTGAAGCAGAATTGCATATTACATGATTATACTACAGGCTATATGTAATGCTCCATAAAAGGAAATTGCATGTGTAAGTGCAATTCTTTAAAGGACCAAGCTTTAAATATGACTAATGGTCCCTTGTGGCTGTGAAAGCAAGTCTTACCTCAACAAGGAACTGACAAGCATTTTTGCGTTGGTCTCCCTGAAGCTGGATCACCTCTCCGTATTCTGGATGATCAACCACAGTACCATTGCAAGCAAATTTCTAGAATGAGAAATAGAGTTTTGTTGAAATTATGGCATTTTTACAGTTTCGTTAGCACCATGGGCTACCGATGTATCCAATCATCTACCCCATACATACCTTTTTGAATGCTTTAACTAGCTTCTTTTTATCGTAGTCATCAGATATTCCCTGGACAGTGGTGAGGGTCTTCCGGCCGTTCCTTTGTTGAATCCTTATATGGATAGAATCCTCTGTCCCAGCATCTCCCTTACTTGCATCAGCAAAGGGGTCTGCAATGGAGAAGCGGCTTTTAGTCCATTTGCACTGTATTGGCCGGTACACATTTAAGCGCTGATAACGAACAAGTCTCCACACATCGCTACCTCGGCTTATTGGACAGAGTTGGTTCTAGTCCAAGTAGAGGTACATATCACGGATGAAGACGCAGATTACAGCGCCAAATCACACAAAGAATTAGATGTAATTTATTCAACTTTGTTTCAATATAATATGAGATAAAGATTATTTGGATCAAAATCTAGCATTTAGGGCATGGTTCAAGACAGCCATCATTGATAGGAATCATTAAGCCCTACACTACTATTGTAGGTCTGAACTGGAGCTCACATACATCGAGGCAGAGTAGCCAAAGCTCAGGTATCGATCTTTCCCATTTAGTCCCCGCCCGCAGTGGCATTTGTTAGATGACAGGGTAGGCTTAGGACAATGGCAGACAAGCTTTACATAGTAAATAAGTGGATCGCAGAGCGTGAGTGACCTGCACAACGTGCCACTACAACATAAAGCTTATCATCTACCACTACCCTAACCACAAGTCCCCATCATTGCACCACCTAGTGGCCACTGCTGGCAAGGACAAGACAGGAAGGATCCTGACTTACAAGGACAGTAATGCCCAGACATTTCCCTAAATAGCATGGACATTTTTTACTCTAGGAACACTTGACCATTTTGAAGACATTTATGATGACAGTTGAAACATTGCACTTGCTTCCAGTAGTGCAGAGAACAAAAGAGGCGGCAAGGATACAAGCAGCGGCCATTACCGAAATAAACGGTTTGTTTATATATTACCTGGGTAAAGATTTCATATGTTGCGGTTTTCCATATATTTTTAGTGTTACCTAATGGTGATCTCAGAGGCCAACATGAGAGTTACTTACATGGGCCTTTTAAAATGTTGTGAGGTAAATAATTAGAATATATTGTAGGTAAAAATAAAGCGTAATAGAGGCAGAAATACCAGACTCACCGAAGGAATGGAGGTTCTGGATAGCGGACATACGATAAGATTAAAGTTCCTCGACGTAAACGGCGACACAAGTCTTTAACAAACAATAAACTAACTGGCTCAAAGAGATGGCGTCCACGTACACAAAGAAATGGCGGCGCCGCCTTATATAACTCACTAGCCCCGCGATGACGCAAGCGCGTATCTGTGACGCGACACGCTTTCAAAGAGCAGTGCGCATTGCAGTGCTTGACTACGTAACGGAGCGTGGCAGCCATCTTGAAGATGGGCCAGGATTATTTTTGTAATAGGAGCAGGATAAATCTGCCAGGGCTAGCCATGGTTACCAAACTAATAAAAGGCATTTGATCATGATGTAAAGTAAAAAAAAGTTGTTATGACGTTATGTAAACTTGTGTTTTAAAGATGGAAAATTAAAATACTGCTCTGGTGCATTTGCTGAATCTATTAATATTGTTCTTATGAATCAAAATTATAATACATCTGAGTGTGCCCTCTCTGCTCTGTGAATCTCTCTCTCTACCTCTCTGCCTCCTTCTCTCCCCCTCCATCTCTCTGCCTCCTTTTCTCCCCATCCCTCCCCCTCTATCTCTCTGCCTTCTTCTCTCCCCCTCCCCCCTCTATCTCTCCCCTCCATCTCTCTGCCTCCTTCTCTCCCCTCCCTCCCCCTCTATCTCTCTGCCTCCTTCTCTCCCCCTCCCTTCCCATCTTTCTCTCCCCCTCCATCTCTCTGCCTCCTTCTCTCCCCATCCCTCCCCCTCTATCTCTCTGCCTCCTTCTCTTCCCCTCCATCTCTCTGCCTCCTCTCCCCCTCCCTCCCCCTCTTAATCTCTGCCTCCTTCTCTCCCCCTCCATCTCTCTGCCTCCTTCTCTCCCCTCCCTCCCCCTCTATCTCTCTGCCTCCTTCTCTTCCCCTCCATCTCTCTGCCCCCTCCCTCCCCCCCTCTCTCTCTGCCTCCTTCTCTCCCCCTCCCTCCCCCCCCCCCTCTCTCTGCCTCCTTCTCGCCCCCTCCCTTCCCCCTCTCTCTCTCTGCCTCCTTCTCGCCCCCTCCCTCCACCCTCTCTCTCTGCCTCCTTCTCGCCCCCTCCCCCCTCTCTCTCTGCCTCCTTCTCTCCCCCCCTCTTTCTCTGCCTCCTTCTCTCCCCCTCCCTCCCCCCTCTCTCTGCCTCCTTCTCTCCCCCTCCCTCCCCCCCTCTCTCTCTGCCTCCTTCTCTCCCCCTCCCTCCCCCCCTCTCTCTCTGCCTCCTTCTCTCCCCCTCCCTCCCCCCTCTCTCTGCCTCCTTCTCTCCCCCTCCCTCCCCCCCTCTCTCTCTGCCTCTTTCTCTCCCCCTCCCTCCCCCCCTCTCTCTCTGCCTCTTTCTCTCCCCCTCCCTCCCCCCCTCTCTCTCTGCCTCCTTCTCTCACCTCCCTCTCTCTGCATCCTTCTCCCCCCCTCCATCTCTCTGCCTTCTTCTCTCCCTCTCCCTCCCCCCCTCTCTCTCTGCCTCCTTCTCTCCCCCTCCCCCCCCCCCCTCTCTCTCTGCCTCCTTCTCTCCCCCTCCCTCCCCCCCCCCCTCTCTCTGCCTCCTTCTCTCCCCCTCCCTCCCCCCCCCCCTCTCTCTGCCTCCTTCTCTCCCCCTCCCTCCCCCTCTCTCTCTGCACCCTCCATCTCTCTGCCTTCTTCTCTCCCCCTCCCTTTTATGAAGTCAAAACTCTATTGTAATATTCTTGAGTTGTATTTGTTATATTTGACCACCCACTTATATGAAATTTCCACTCCCTTCGCATCTGGATCACAGCTCTCAAATGTTTAGTATCTTATCTGGCACCTCTTCTTCAAGGTTCCCTCCGATATCTTCAAAATATGTCACTATCTTAGACAAGACAACTAATTTATAATCAATGCCGTTAAATAAAATCAGGACCCTAACACATAATGTAAAACCCTTAACGGTGCACCCCTTAGATCACCGCCCTCTACACTCTAACAAATGTATTTCCTCATCACTACTCATGCCTTCTCAAACTGCTCCTACTCTGAAATACATTCCCTGCACAAAGCAACTACAACCACAGGTCCGCACTGGGGTGTGGGGCTGCGCCACAGCACCATCTGGTGGTGTAAAGAATTTACTGCAGGCAAAGAACAATTCCATCCTCCGACTGGCTCATGAGGCACACCCACAGAAAAGGCCTTGAGCTATGAGTGGCGCCCCCAAGGCCCTGGGGGGGGGGGGGGGGGTGAATGCCCACGCCGAACATAGCAATTGCACAATATTTAACCATAATCTTTGCTCACCCACATGAGCTCCCCCACTCAGCTAATTACTTGAAAGACCCATTCTCCTGTCTTTCCTATCTGTGCATCCTTAGATTCCAGCTGTCTCAGGCCTGGGGGAGGTTCTCTTGTTATGACCCCTTTGATCCCACATAGGAGACTCAGGGGAGCCATTTGCTGGGCCTGTTTTTTCTACAATATATTTAGGTTTTATGACATGCTCTGCCTAGGTCAGTGTGTGTGTGGGGATTGGAAAGGGGTGTTAGTGTCATCTGGGGAGTTTATACAGTTTGGGGTCAAGAAATAGTCAAGATGGCTGACCACCACAATAAGGAGAATGGATTACTTTCTTCTCACAATTATCATTGCAACCGTACATCAATTTTATATACATTTTAACCAGGAAACCATGGCAGTAACTATAGCAGTTGTGACAGGTACCTCCTGTATTATTACTCTTTATTTATAAAGTAGAATAGAGGTGAAAATTATTAAGTTAAAGAAGTATATGCAAATTCTAAAGACATTTTTATGCAGATGTGCATATTAAGGCTGAAGGTGATGAGTCGTATACATATTTGAATCTTGAGGCAGAGATATCCAGACACTATATATATATATATACTAGCGAATTGCCCGTCAAAAAATGACTGTCATAAAATTGTAAGGCAGGTAATGCTGTTTGCCACACAATGTAAGGCATTTGGTCCTCTGAGTACCTTTGGCGCTCATTGCGAACCCCTCCCTTGGTATACTTTTGTTCGTCTGAGCACCTCATTGCCATGCCTGCGCTGAGCGTTTTCATTGCCAGCCTCTCTGCTTGTGTACTTTTGCTCCTCTGAGCACCCTGTGCGCGGATTGTGAGCCCCGCGCTGAGTGCATTTGGCGCTCATCACGTGGCCGGCAATGAGCGACTTTGGCTAACAATCTCTTTTAATTTTACTGCAGCATACAATGTACAGTTGGACTGTTGTTGACCTGAGGAGAAAGTGTCAGCAATGTGGCAAATGTGAAGTATAAGTAGGCTGCGTGCGCAAGGCCAAACCGTTTGTTTAGTTGGGTAAAGCACCATTTTAGATTGGTAATGTTGTTAGTTGGAAGTCAGTGTTGTAAAATGACGGCGAGTGTGTATGCTTTACGTGGCTCGCAAGCATTTTACGTCCTTCCTAATGGTGTATTTTGTACCTTGTAAGTTCCTGGGTAAAAGTCTTATGTGCCTGGCACTGTTTTGCGTGGTTATGGGTTGTGTAGCCTTGTTTTGTTTTTTTTTGTCTGCCATTTTCTTTGTTGCTTAGGCGATTTTCGAGTTCTGTAACTCGCCTCAGACGTCCTGGTTGTCCCCCCATGCTGTGTGTGATGTTTGTTTTATGTTCGTTTTATTTTTTGATGTGCGCGGTTCGGCCGTCAACTTCGTATTTTTTCGACCTCAGATTTTGTTTTTCTCGTAATTGTTTTTTTTTCTAAGCCCTTCTTCCTAATAATGTATTTTTTACGTTCCTGGGTAAAAGTCTTATGTGCTTGGCGGTGTTTTGCGTGGTTATGGGTTGTGTAACCTCGTTTTTGTTTTTTTTGGCCGCCATTTTTTTTGCCGCTTAGCTGATTTTTGAGTGCCGAAACACGGCAAAATCGGTTTAAATTTGCGTGCAACCTTACTCCCAGACGTCCTGGCTGTCCCCCCGTGCTGTGTGTGATGTTATTTTTTATGTTTTTTTGTGTGTGTTTTTAGATGTGCGCGTGTTGACCGTTACCGCTATTTTTTCAAACTGCCACGGGTCTCGCATTGTGAATTGTATAATTGAGATTTATTTTGATCAATAGTACTAGACCTACAAAAAAAAATAACCAGCAACGGGCAACTATTGCTGAAACTCAATTGTTTAGCTTGCTCGGACAGGGATGCTACACTGATCTTATAGTACGTAGTCATTATTACCCTCATAAACATTTAGACAATTGGCTATACCAGAGAAATCTAGGATGCACAACGTGCAAGAAGTGTAAGGCTTGCTCATACATCCAAGAGGCTAATACATTTTTTAACACAAACCAAGATGTCAGGTATTCTATTAAATATAAGTTATCCTGTGCACCCACTGCAGTAATCTATTTTATTCAATGCCAGTTTCATAAACAGTACATGGGTAAAACGATCCGCCAGCTACGTAGACATGTACTGGAGCATGTTTGCTCTGTCATTGACCCATGACGTCACGTAAATGTGGAACATAACGGCAACATTAATGTACTAAGTTGCATTGGTATAGATAAAGTACTCGTGACAGAGAGAAAAGGAGATTTTGACAATTATCTACTGCAAAGAGAATCGGAATGGATATTTAAGTTAAACACTCTAAGTCCAAACAGTCTGAATGAAGGCTTTACGTATGCCCCATTCATTTAACTCAATAATTGATGATGATTGTTGTTGTTTAGCTGTTCAATCGTGTCTGACTCTCCCTGACCCTGTAGATCGCAGAACGCCAGGTACGTCTGTCAGTCATCGCCTCTCTGAGCTACATTAAGTTCATGTTAAGCGCTTCAATGATCTCTATCCATCTCCGCCTCAGTTGTCCCTTTCTTGTGCCTTCAATGTTTCCCAGCATTAGAGTATTTTCTAGGGAATCCGGATAGTTCCATGTAATTTAAAAGGTACAAGTCATCACAATGTGCGCAATAAAGAGCGTTTTTTTGAACTTACTGGTTTCCCCTGAAAAATCCGTCATACAGACAGTGAAACACGCATCGGGTCTTGATGGCAGGTCTGACCGATAAATTCCTCCATATAGCTGCAATTCTACTTACTTTCACACTGCCAGGCTAGTTAGGGACAGTTTCACAGACGCCCGTCACAAGGCTGTCTTAAATGGTCTCTAGTCGGCCAATTTCCTACTCGCCTTTACGGCAGGATTACTAAGGCTGTATTTGAAGATAGAAAAACTCATAAGGGAGTCACATTACACCTTATCCCTTAGATCCTGCAGCAATACAGTGCCTTGCAAAAGTATTCACCCCCTTGACTTTTTACCTATTTTGTTACATTACAGCCTTAAGTTCAATGTTTTGTTAATCTGAATTTTATGTGATGGATCAGAACACAATAGTCTAAGTTGGTGAAGTGAAATGAGAAAAATACATAAAACTATTTTTTAGAATTAGAAAAAACAAAATTGGCATGTGTGTATGTATTCACCCCCTTTGTTAAAAAGCTCTGGTGCAACCAATTACCTTCAGAAGTCACATAATTAGTGAAATGTCCACCTGTGTAAGTGTCACATGATCTGTCATTACATATACACACACCTTTTTTTGAAAGGCCCCAGAGGCTGCAACACCTAAGCAAGAGGCACCACTAACCAAACACTGCCATGAGGACCAAGGAGCTCTCTGCAAACAAGTAAGGGACAATGCTGTTGAGAAGCACAAGTCAGGGTTAGGTTATAAAAAAATATCCAAATCTTTGATGATCCCCAGGAGCACCATCAAATCTATTATAACCAAATAGAAAGAACATGGCACAACAGCAAACCTGCCAAGAGACGGCCGCCCACCGAAACTCACGGACCAGGCAAGGAGGGCATTAATCAGAGAAGCAGCACAGAGACCTAAGGTAACCCTGGAGGGGCTGCAGAGATCCAAAGCAGAGACTGGAGTATCTGTACATAGGACGACAATAGGCTGTACGCTCCATAGAGTTGGGCTTTATGGCAGAGTGGCCAGAAGAAAGCCATTACTTTCAGCAAAAAACAAAATGGCACATTTTGAGTTTGCAAGCAGCCATGTGGGAGACTCCCAAAATGTATGGAGGACGGTGCTCTGGTCTGATGAGACTAAAAATGAACTTGTCGGCCGTCGAAGAAAACTATATACCTGGTGCAAACCCAACACATCACCCAAATAGCACCATCCCCACAGTGAAACATGGTGGTGGCAGCAACATGCTGTGGGGATGTTTTTCAGCAGCCGGGACTGGGAAACTGGTCAGAGTTGAGGGAAAGATGGATGGTGCTAAATACAGGGATATTCTTGAGCAAAACCTGTACCACTCTGTGCGTGATTTGAGGCTAGGACAGAGCTTCACCTTCCAGCAGGACAATGACCCCAAACACTGCTAAAGCAACACTTGAGTGGTTTAAAGGGAAACATGTAAATGTGTTGGAATGGCCTAGACAAAGCCCAGACCTCAATCCAATAGAAAATCTGTGCTCAGACTTAAAGATTGCTGTTCACAAGTGGAAACCATCCAGCTTGAAGGAGCTGGAGCAGTTTTGCAAGGAGGAATGGGCAAAAATCCTAGTGGTAAGATGTGGCAAGCTCATAGACAATTTTATAGGGACACCACCGAGTGTCTGTCGGGGTATTCTTACATTTTGTTCTGCAGACTATGAGGCCGACAGGTGCTGTAATGAGTAATAAGTTCTTCAGAGCAGCTGTTTTGAAATACAGGCATCTTTTTTTTTTTCCCAGCAAATGCATGTAGAGAGTGAAGCTCTGTTTAATACCATGATAGTATAGCCATGTTACCCCTGTATCCATGTGAAATATATTATAACATTCATGCACTTTCAGCACGCTGGTATGATTCTGAACCCAATTGTCCTCAAGGGACAAGACACTTGGAAGCTGTGTGCAACAAGTGATAAATTCAGATCCAGTAGCAAGTTATGACACAAGAAATGTTTTAACTTTTTTTATTTAAATAAGAACACATTAAATACCTTAACAGCGTTAAAATAGAAACTCAGGAGCGTTTCATTATACAAACAGTGCGCCAACAAGATGTCAGCATTGCATTCTACTACGTTTATTACCGTCCAACAATGGTTCCCTTGTTATAAGTTTAATCCAGACAGAGTAGACATCCTCTACCTGTGGACAACGCCGCTTATGGTAGGTACTCTTTAGCTCTGTAAGACTCATATCCCCTGTTCTTCTGCATCACAAGGCCAACACAATCTTAAACCTGTTCAAAGAAATAAACAAAAAAGGAGTCTCCAAGGCTTGTGATTGATGTCATCTCACATCCCAGCTCTGTGTGCACAAGTTATGGTCTGTAGCATTCATTACCCAGCATAACTGGAGCATCTTGAAACCTGTGTTTATAGCTACACATTGATACTCTGAATGAACAGTCATGATAGATCAATTACGCTACCTAGGAAGGAATGAAAAAAAAAACATCTTTGCATTGATGCAAGATAATTAGTTTATTACAGCCCTTAAGTTAGGAGATTCATTTCACAAGCCTTGGAGTTTTAAACTTGTGACAAAGAAGGTAGGAAAGTCTCATTGCCAGAGAGTCTGTTTAACTTATAGCTGGAGATGCGAAGTCTTGCAGGTTAAAACCCATGGACTTTTAGTTGGTCATCTTTTGCAAGCCCAACCTAAGAAAAAAAAAAAATATATAATAATAATAATTTATAAAAATAAAAAGCAGGTTTAAAGTTAAGCATCCTACAGCATTGCACTACATTGATACCATAAAGAACTTGAGTCACCACAGTGTAGTATTTTCTAGGTCGTCATTAATAAAAAGAACTTCATTATGGACATCATAAAGGATGTTTTAATCTAGGCACCCAGTTTCAGTTAGCATAAGCTAGATGAAAGTCTTACACAGGAATAGTTGAACTATGACCTTTCCGTTCCTGCTATTAAACACTGGCAGTCTCCCATCACCTTAGGAAGGAGATTATATACACATTGCAGATTAAGAGATATTACAGGAATGCATAAATGTTATCTTTTGACTATAGTGGTCCCTTGTGGCTTTGAAAGCAAGTCTTACCTCAACAAGGAACTGACAAGCATTTTTGCGTTGGTCTCCCTGAAGCTGGATCACCTCTCCGTATTCTGGATGATCAACCACAGTACCATTGCAAGCAAATTTCTAGAATGAGAAGTAGAGTTTTGTTGAAATGATGGCATTTTTACAGTTTCTTTACCACCATGGGCTACCTACGTCTCCCAGTCATCTACCCCATACATACCTTTTTGAATGCTTTAACTAGCTTCTTTTTATCGTAGTCATCAGATATTCCCTGGACAGTGGTGAGGGTCTTCCGGCCGTTCCTCTGTTGAATCCTTATATGGATAGAATCCTCTGTCCCAGCATCTCCCTTACTTGCATCAGCAAAGGGGTCTGCAATGGAGAAGCTGCTTTTAGCCCATTTGCACTGTATTGGCTGGTACACATTTAAGAGTGATAACAAACAAGACCTTTCATTGGACTGAAATTTCAAGAGGTCTGCACATTCACCATACTTGTTATAAGGCACTCCTTGCCAGCAACTGCGGACTTTAGGCCCGCAAATGCGGACCCTCACAAAGAGCTGCTGGCGGGACTTAGAAAAAAAATAAAGTTACATTATGACCTTAGCGCCCAAACCCTGCGCACTTGAACACAGTTAATACACACAACACATACAAAAGCTTACCCACAAGCAAGGGGGGGAGCGAATCCAGGACCTCTGCAAGTGAAGTTAAACCGCAATTTAAGTCCAAATTCAAGAGTTTACACAAGAAAATCCCTTAAGCGAGAGAACAAAATGACCGACAGAAAAAAACAAAAAAAACGAAAGAGGCTACAGGACCCTAAATACCATGAAACATACGAATTTCCTAAAAAAGCTGTACGAAGTCCAAGATACACTATTAACAAGGACGCTAAATCAGCCACTATTAACAAGGACGCTAAATCAGCCATGTACCACATACACATTAGCCGCCATTTTACAACACTAACTTACAAAATGCGGAAGTACACAGCGACCCTAAGGGATTTTCCTCACGCAAAACACATTGCTGACACTTACACCTCAGCTCCACAACAGCGCAGTCTGCTGCAGCAACATCAAAACAGATTGTCAGCTCTTCAACACAATGCTTCCTGCGTATATGACTTAATTAGGTAAAGTATATTCATTTATTATTTTATTAGCATGAGCGCCGAAGGATCTTGAAACACCAACAAAATTAATGTCTCAACCAAACAGCATTACCTGCCTTACAATCTTATTGCCATCATTTTTTGATGGGCAAGTCGCTAGTTAGCAATAAAACCCATCACATTAAGAAAATTCCATGTAGGTTAAGTCTGCTAGACTCACTGAACTGACCTCTCCTGTTTTCTGGTAGCCAGCTGCCACTAGGTGGTGCAGCTGAGATTTTCATCAATGTCGTGTTAGATAGAGTAAAGCATATCTTCTGATACTACACCTAGTGACTGCTGCACCCCACTGCTGGCTAGGACAAAAACGGAAAGATCCGGACTTACAGGGCCAGTAATGCCCAGACATTTCACTAAACAATAGCATGGACAGTTTACCCCGGGGACATTTCTTGAAGACATTTATGATGACAGTTGAAGTCTTGCACTTGCTTCCAGTAGTCCTCAGAACAAAGAGGTGGTTTCTTTACATATTATCTGGGTAAAGATTCATATGTTGCGGTTTTCCATATATATTTTTAGTGATGGCCTATGTGAGATCACCATTAGGTAACAGGAGTTACTTACATGGGCCTTTTAATACGTTGTGAGGTAAATAATTAGAATATAATGAAGTAGAAGCCTATAATAAGGGTTAGTCGGTTATATAACGCAGCAAACAAGGTTTTTTACCACATAAAACCGTATTCATGTAAAAATAGAGCGTTATAAAGGCAGAAATACCAGACTCACCGAAGGAATGGAGGTTCTGGATAGCGGACATACGATAGGATTAAAGTTCCTCAACGAAGACGACGACACAAGCGTGTACAAATCAACTAACTGACTCAAGGCGCTGGTGTCTACGTACCCAAAGAAATGGCGGCGCCGCCTTATATAACTCACTAGCCCTGCAATGACGCCAGCGCGTATCTGTGACGCGCACGCTTTCAAAGAGGAGTGTGCATTACAGTGCTTGTTCACGTAAAGGAGCGTGGCAGCCATCTTGAAAACTGGCAAGAAATATTTTTGTAATGGGAGCAGGATAAATCTGCCACAGCTTCGTATCCATGTATTGGCTAACCATGGTTACCAAAATAATAAAAGCCTTTTGATCATGGTGTAAAGTAAAAAAAAGTTGTTATGATGTTATGTAAACCTATATTTTAAAGATGGAAAAATAAAATACTGATATGGTGCATTTTCTGAATCTATTAATATGGTTCTTATGAATCAACTATAACAACGAGTTATTGTCACGCTTTGCAGGCCTCGATTTAACTTCTGCCCTCGCGAAGAGCGCCAAAGAAGCTCCTCGCGAGGCCCGCACGACTTAGCTGCAATGAGCGCCAAAGGAGCTCATTGCAGGGGTGGAGATGAGCGCCACAGGCGCTCACCACGAGAACCTGTGAGACCTAGCTTCAATGAGCACCGAAGGCGCTCATTGCAGGGACAGAGAGTCAGTGGGACTCATCTAGTAGCATTTTGGCTCTGATCGCGAGGCACGCAATACTTTACGACTTTCACAACCGAACCATAAAACTCTAAAGACCACCAAAAAAAACAAATACTTAAAAAAATACCTTACACATTCACACACAGCACAGGGGGACAGCCAGGGAGCCTGTTAGTGAGGTTGCAAGTTAAATTGAGATATATTTGGCGTTCTTTGGCAATTGAAAATCGGCTAAGCGAGAAAAAAAATGGCGTCCCAAAAAACGTAAATAGATGAAAACGAGGCCAGAAACAGTAAAAACTTTGCCGAAGCCAGTAAAACGAACCTGAAGCCAGTAAGAATTTGCCGAACCACTCAAGCAACAGCACTCATCACAAGACACGCAAAACATCAGCAGAGACACAGAGGAGAAAGACACAGGGGAGGGAGAGGGTGGAAAGAGACACAGGGGAGGGGACACTATAAATTCTCCTCTGTCAGATGCATTAATAAACCCAGCTCACTTTCATATACCTTTAAACATTTGCTTCAGTCACATTTGTTACATAGTATTTGAGGTTGAAAAAATACTTTTAGTGCATCAAGTTCAACCTGTTAAGATCTCTGATCTGCAATATGTGGAATAGTTGTTAATTGATGCAGAGGAAGGCAAACGGAAAAAAAACATTTAAACAAAAGGGGGAAAAATGAATTCCTTCCTGACCCCAGATACTGGCCATGGGATTCCTCCCTGGACCAATACTTTCTAATTATACAAGAAAACCCTGAATACCCTTTTTATTTAAAAATACATCCATTCACTTTTTAAAGTTATTTATCGAATCCGCTGTCACCATCTTTTCTGGTAGAGAATTCCATAGATTAACCATCCTTACCGTGAAGAACCCTTTTCTTTCTTTAAGGTGAAATCTTTTTACTTCTAACCTCAAATGATGTCCTCTTTATACTGACTCTGGATGTATTTATATAGGGTAATCATATCCCCTCTTAGACTCCTCTTTTCTAGAGAAAATAAGTTTAATTTGGTTAGTCTTTCTTCATAATTTAGCCCCTCCATTCCACTTATTAGTTTTGTAGCCTGTCTCTGTACCTTTTTCAACTCCTAAATGTCTCTTTTATGAATACTCCATATTCCAAATGAGGGTGTACAAGGATTTATATAGTAGCAGAATTATATTTGCTTCCCTTGCTTCAATATCCTTCTTAATACATGCCACTGTTACCTAGGTGGTTGTCCATAAGCACTGCCAAATCCCTTTCAATATCTGATACCCCTAGATTAACTCCATTAAGATTATAAATTGCTTGGCTATTTTTCCTTCCCAAGTGCATAACTTTACATGTATTTGTATTATATCTCATCTGCCATTTAGAAGCCCATTCCTCTAATTTTGTAAATCAATTTGGAGGGAAAGCACACCATTATCTGATTTAATTACCTTGCACAACTTTGTGTCATCAGCAAAGATAGGGACAGTACTTTCCAGTCCTACTTCCAAGTCGTTAATAAATATGTTAAAAAGGAGAGGTCCTAATACTGAACCATGAGGAACCCCACTTACCACATTAGTCCAATCTGAGTATATTCCATTAACCACAACCCTTTGCTTCCTGTCTTTTAGCCAGCTCTCAATCCATGAGCAGATATTTCCTGCAATTCCTGTATCCCTTAGTTTGCACAATAGTGTTCCATGTGGCACTGTATCAAAAGCCTTTGCAAAATCCCAAAATACTACATCTACTGAGTTGCCTTGATCCAAGTTCCTACGAACCTCCTCATAGAAACAAATTAGATTTGTTTTACATGATCTATCCCTCATAAATCCATGTCGACTTCTACTTATAATGAAGTTCTAATAGACATATTCTTGTATATTATCCCTTATTAACCCTCCTAAAAGTTTTCCCAATACAGAAGTGAAGCTCACACGTCTATAATACCTGGATTTGCTCTTGCTCCCTTCTTAAATATAGGTATCACCTCTGCTTTTCTCCAGTCATCTGGTAGAGACCCTGTGTTGAGCAAATCTTGAAAAATTAGATATAATGGTTTTGCTATTACAGAACCCAGTTCCCTCAGTACCCGTGGCTTTATTAACATTTATTTTTTCCAACCTCTTTTGGATTTCTTCCTGAGTTAACCAATTATTTGGAAAAGGTAGTGTAGCCCCATTATGTTGCAGTGTCCCAACCACTGGTACCTCCCTTGTGTATACCGAAGAAAAGAACATATTTAGCTCATATGCATTTTCTGGGTCACTAATTATCACACGGCCTGTGTCACATTGTAATGGTCCTATAGCTTCTTTACTCGCCTTCTTCCCATTAATATACTTAAAAAATATTTTAGGGTTAGTATTACTCTCTTTTGCAATTAATTTTTAATTTTCTATTTTAGCCAGTCTAATCGCGCTTTTGCTGCCTTGTTGATTTCCTTGTATTCCCGTAAAGCAGTCTCTGTCCCCTCTTGTTTGTATAATTTAAATGCCTGTTTTTTACCCTGTATCTTATCTTTAAATCATTGTTAAGCCACATTGGATGTGAATTATTCCTTTTACCTTTATTCACACATTGTATATGTTGATAAGTATGTATATGTAGTACAGATTTAAATGTTGTCCATTTATGTTCAGTGTTTTTACCTATCACTTCTCTGTCCCAGTCTATACTTTGTATTGCTGCCATTAGACCGTTAAAATCTGCCCTTTTAAAATTCAGAGTTTTTGTTGGCCCCTTACAGTTTTGTTTATTTAATCCAATCTCAAATGAGACTGTGTTGTGATCACTGTTTCCCAAAGGTTGCCCTATTTCACATTACATTTGATATTATTTTAAGATTATTTGTGATGAGATAAGGCTTGCCAAGATAGAGAGCAGTCGCATGATAGCAAAGCTCCATGCTGCAGCGACTTTATAACACATTTATTAGTGCAAAAAACAAAATATTGAAGGTTTGGGCACCTGCCTGATCTTATTTAGACCCTAAGGAACAGTTTGGTCCCAGCCGATCATGGCTAGCTGCAGTATTAGCCACTATACCACGGAGGCCGGGGCCTAGCACCCACGCTGCCTGCTGGCTGCCTGCTGTTGCCTGATCTACCCCCGATCAGGTTACCAGAGCGTGACTTCACATGGGAGCGGAGACCCCGTTACAGCCATCCGAAGCCAGTACAGTGCCAGAGAGAAGACAGCAGAGGCCTGATAGGAGAGGCCCTGCGTGAGTGGAAACAGCAACAGACGCTGTAGGAGTTGCGGAGCACGCTGGCCGGACTGCAGACCGTGATCTAAGGACAGCGGAACCAACCCGCCAGAGCACAACCTGTCTAATCGGGAAGCAGTAGAGGTGAGACACCACATCACAACCTCAGCCCAAAGAGAAGGGGGCCCCAGAGAGAGCAGGGGAGCAGCCTGGGGTTTACACAACCAGACATATAACTGGCATTGAGAAGGGAGTGGAAGCCCCTAAGTCAAGGCCCTGAATAGAAGGTGACCCCCACGGGATAAGCTTTACTTGAGATATCCTAATAAGCAACACAATTGCTCCATACCCCATAAGCAAGATCATTGCTGCTATAAAGAGAACTGACATTTTCACTCTGCAAGAAAACTAGTACAATGCTGCCATCTTGTGGCCAAAATATTTGATGAACAGTAACAGACTGAAAGACCTCAGCCTGGAGATATAGGATTCATATTTATATCCAAACTGTCTTTCATTCCTGGAGATCAATGATTTCCATATTCATAAAAGTCTCTTTTATTATCTGAATGGGCCTGGGCTGGAACTGCATCTAACATCATACAACACTACCACCTAGGAGACAAGAGGATATACCTTGAAACATTGTTATATGCAGCATCAGCTGGGAGATAAAGCCGTGCTATAAATACCTATATCATTGCAATACAATTACAATATATTGCTATCCAAGGGGTCTGGTGTCCCCTACCTCAAAGACCCTCAACCTTTAACAACATATTGGCAGTGCACAAACGACCGTATTTTATGATGCAAGAGACTAATACTATGCTCATTATGTAAACGAACCCCATCCCCCAGGTATGGTGGCACGACATACAGTAAAGTGACGTAACAAAAACAGACAAAAACAGTGAATATTTATGTCTAAAAGCCACAATAAAGGAATGGCTGGGACCTCAACGAGAAGGGCGGCTAAATCATTACAGGACTTTTGTACAGCAAGGACCCCAACTCAATTTGCTCAACAGCCACCCTCATCTCCGGAACGCATACAGGCGTCTAATATGGAACCCACTGTACACAGTACGAAAGCAGATATCCAGGATCTAAAAGACTTAATCTCCTCTTTTAGAACAGAGGTCACTGGAGAAATCAAAAAAGTAGCGGCAGAACTCAAAGGTGAGATAAAAGCAGTAGATTCAAAGGTGACTGACCTGGAAACGAAATACAATGAGCTATTGGACGCGCACATCCAATTAGAAGGTGAAATGTCGGCCCTAAGAGACGAACAGAACCAACTCCAGTACGCATAGGAAGATTTGGAGAATCGTTCCCGCCGTCAAAACGTCAGGATCAGAAATCTCCCAGAATCGATCACAGATCTGCCAAACTACATGTTAGATCTCTGCAAATACCTGTTGCCAAACTTAACAGAGGATGCCTTTAAACTAGACCGCGTCCATAGAGCACTGACGGGACGCCCGGTCGCGGGAGAAAGGCCGAGAGACGTTATCGCTAAATTCCACTTCTACACCACGAAAGATCTTTTTATGAAGGCAGCGAGACCAGGTATACCAGAATGTGCAGGGGGTCAACCGAGTGTGTATGCTGACCTTTCCCCGACCACCCTGTATAAAAGAAGAACCTTCAAACCTCTTCTAGAGACCATACTTGCACAAGGGTGGAGATATTCCTGGGGCTTTCCCTTTAAATTGAACATTGTGAAGGATGTAAAGACCCATGCTGTGCTTGATGTGGAGGAGGGAATGACGCTGCTAACGTCCTGGAATATTCAGGTGCACGAACTTGGGGGAACAACTCAACGCCCGGATGCCAGACCTACAGGCGCTCTAGAGCGCAACAGCAGAGACGTTGAGTTTGCTTTAACCTAACACTTTTTTTCCTTTTCCTGGACGTGGGAGACAAAATAGCAGGAAAGACATTCTTAAATGAGGACAATGCCCTATAACTTTGATGTAAAGTAATGTAGGGGTTATTTAACCACAAATGCTAACGCTACAGTCTCAAGGTTAATATTAGTTATGCAGTTAAGACAGTATAGCTTTAATCCTGCATAAGCATACATACCCATGCAACTATACCAACTCTCCCAAGGTACCAGAATCAGGACTAGTTAAGGGTCTGTTAAAGAAATAATTCACTATTCAGTTTTCAATTACATGGTTATAGTCACTTAATAATTAATGGTTCTCTAAAGATGTGCCCCATAGGGGGTCCATTGAGTAAATTTGTTCTATTACTCTTTGTGGCTTTTTTGCCTGTTTTTATTGTTTATTTATTTATTAATTTTTTTGTTTATTTGTTTTTGTTTTTTTTTGATCTGGCGAGTCGCCTGAATATCTTATTGAAAAGATACCGGGGCCTCACCATTGGTTTTTAGGAGGACAGCTAGGAGCTCTCCTCAACCAAGTTTAAATTGTGTATAGATTTATATACATATTTAGTAAATCTCGACAATAGCTTTGTGTATATATATTTGTTTACAGGTATACTTTTTATAACTACTTACGTATAGATAGTACTACTGAAGTATTGAATTGTAGAGGGTAAGAAGAAAGAAGAAGGGAGAGGGGTGGGGGAGAGGGGAAGCAGGAAAAACTTATCTTTATACAGTCTGTTAATATCTGTTTTTTTTTTCTTTTGTTGGTTTTTACAACCACTTTGTGCCTTTCTCTGACTTTTTCTCTTCCTCCTCCTACCCTCCTTATCTACCTGATCTAACCCTTCTTAGCCGGGTGAGGTACCTTGCGTACCACACGCTCCAAAAGGAAAAATCTACAGGTCAGCAGCCATAAGGGGAAAATCAACACGTCAGTACCTGGGCCTCACATCGGACGCTTGGTGCAGGTAGTGAATCATGGCCTTACATATTGCATCCCACAATGTTCAGGGGTTGAACGAGCCGGTGAAGCGGGGGGTTGCCCTAAGGGGAATACGGTCGTATGGGACTGGATATTGTTATGGTACAGGAAACCCATTTAAAAAAAAATTCTATTCCAAAATATTGGGGAAAAAATTTCACACAAACATTTCACTCTACAGCCCCCAAAAAGAAAAAGGGAGTTTCCATTTTGATATATAAGAGGTTGAATTTTCAACACACGCTAACACGTAGAGATCCGGAAGGGAGATTCATCTTGGTGCAAGGCACGGTAAATGAACGCAAAATATCACTATCAAACGCATACGCTCCGAACACGGGACAGTCCGCATTTTTTCATAGGATATCAGACATGATGTCTGAATGGCAACAATCGACATGGATCCTGGTGGGGGGACATGAATTCAGTTTTAGATCAAACAAAAGACAGGTCAAGCTTTTCCAACCCGTTGGTAATCCCTACCGCTACAAAATCCCTCAAATTGTTGCTCAACAACCATGGCATGCTTGATGCCTGGAGAGTGCTCCAGCCATCTGATAAAGAATACACTCATTATTCGGCTAGACATAACACATACTCTCGCATAGATTACATCCTAATCCAGCAACACCTGACCACAAACCTACAGGAAGCAAAAATTCGACCCATTGCATGGTCTGACCACGACGCGATATGCATCTCCCTAAATGATTTGCTGCCCAAAGGACGCTCCCCTTCGTGGGCGCTTTACCCAGCCCTGTTAAATGACGGGAACACAAAAGATAAAATATATGCCACCATAGTAGAATACTTTGAACTAAATGGAGGAGGTGAGGTACCCAATGGGTGTGTGGGCTGCACATAAAGCTGTAATAAGAGGGGTACAGGGTATTCTGCGTAAAAAGGTTGTGACCATATTACAAAAGACCCAATCTCAATACTTTACGTTCTCGAACAAACCAGATAAAATGCTAGCCAGAAAGCTCAACCAACAGGGCAGACTCCTTTATCCCCAAACTAAGGGTAGATACTGAAAAGACTGTTTATAAGCCAAATGACATTACAGAAGCATTCGAAAAGTTTTACGCTGACCTATACTCAGCTCCTGCTCGCTCAGGTTCGACTGGCCATATATCCCAAATTGATAAATTCCTTTCCTCCATTAGTCTCCCAAAACTTGATGATGAACAATCGGATCTATTAGACAACCCCATAGATTTGAGTGAAGTCAAGAGAGCTATAAAAGAAACGAAACCACATAAAGCACCAGGCCCAG
This sequence comes from Discoglossus pictus, assembly GCA_027410445.1. NCBI lineage: Eukaryota > Metazoa > Chordata > Amphibia > Anura > Alytidae > Discoglossus > Discoglossus pictus. The sequence goes on from CM050174.1 coordinate 35,425,054, forward strand.
ATGGCTTTACAAATTTTTATTATAAGCAATTCATAGATGTGTTGGCTCCGCATCTCCAACTACTGTTTAACGACTTATTGTCAGGTGAACCCATGAGTGCAGAATTTCTGGAAGCGAAAGTAATAGTAATACCCAAGGAAGGGAAAGACCCGTCCCAATGTAAAAGTTACAGGCCTATATCACTGATCAATTGTGACATTAAACATTATTCCAAAATCCTAGCGAATAGGTTGTCCAAGATTCTACCAAGCTTGATACACCCCGACCAGGTTGGGTTCATTCAAGGTCGGGAAGCGCCAGATAACACCAGACGCATTTTAAATTTACTTGATGTAGCATCCCTTCAAAATAAGCCTTTGATGCTGCTCTCTTTGGATGCAGAAAAGGCCTTTGATAGGATAGATTGGGCATATATGACTAGGGTTTTACATAAGTTTGGATTAAGCAATAAGTTAGTGAAGGGCATACTAACACTGTACTCAGACCCGATATCATATGTGGCTTACCAGGGGTTTAAATCCCGAACATTTAAAATCACAAGAGGAACAAGGCAAGGTTGTCCCTTATCCCCTCTCCTTTTTGCGATGTGTATTGAACCCCTAGCCACTTTAATAAGGGAAGATACAAATATTAAGGGGGTAAGAGTGAAAAAGACAGAACACAAATTGAGCCTATTTGCGGATGATGTCCTGCTTACGATTACTGAGCCTTTAATTAGTCTCCCTAACCTCTTTCATGTTCTTGAGCTCTTTGGCAGCATTTCTGGCTTCAAAATTAACTCAAGTAAAAGTGAAGCATTAAACGTTTCTTTACCGAAACAATTGGAAACCCAAATAGTAGGGAATTTTTCCTTTAGATGGGCACAAGGCCATATTAGATACTTGGGGGTTCTTATTCCCAGGCAATCTAAATTGACCTACTTAGCTAACTATCGGGCACTTATAAAGAAACTTCTCAATGATATTACAACATGGTCCACATACAAAATTTCGTGGTTAGGGAGGATCCATGCCATTAAAATGAGTATATTGCCCAAACTGCTATATTTATTCCGTACCATCCCAACGGCTGTGTGCTCTAAAGACATCCTGGCTATACAAGGGGCAATCTCTCGCTTCATCTGGAATCGTAAAAAACCTAGAATAAACAAGACGACCATGAGGGCACCCAGATCTAGGGGGGGGGGGGGGGGGGGGGGGAAAGACCCAGCGATGGTCAGTAGATACTTTCAGAGAAGTGCATAATCTACCAATAAGAGAATGGTTTAATCTTGCTCAGGTGCACATCAATATATCCAAAGTAACTAAACTGAACGCCAATGCTAAGACCACTCCGTTTGAGAAATGCTGTCTAGACAATGCGAATGGTAAACGGAACATTTCTATAATCTACAATTACCTAATTGAGCAGTCAACGCCACTCAGATTGCATCACCAACATTCGTGGGAGTCAGAACTTGACATGGAACTAACTGATATACAATGGAGTAGGATACACAAACAAGCCACAAGTTCCTCATTGAACATAATTCTAAGGGAAAATAGCCATAAGACTATTATGAGATGGTATTTAACGCCAATAAGGCTAAAAATCTCCAATCCCTCGCTAGATGGAAAATGTTTTAGGGGATGTCCGGACATGGGCACCCTTAGGCATGTTCTATGGGAGTGTCCCAAAATTGCCCATATTTGGCTGAAATCTTAGAAAAACTATGGGGATGCCGGATTCCCCAAAAACCGATGGAAGCGCTATTAGGCCTGCCCATAGAAGGCCTCAGTAAACAGGCTCAACTCCTATCACATCAAATATTTTGCAATGGCTAAGGCCTGGAAATCAGAGGTACCTACATATAGCGTAGTTCTAAACAGACTTAAATTCATATATGACATGAGCGTTATTTCGGCTGAATTAGATCGGTCATACAAGAAATGGGCCTCATGTTGGGATCCATGGATCCTCAAGATTGGGTGGTAAATATGCAGGGACATAATTATAAAATTTGGGCTGATTCTACCTCTCCTTAGCACCTTCTCTTCCGTACCTCCCTTTTCTTTTCTCTATTCTCTTCTTCCCCTCTTCAAAAGGATCTCTATAAGATTATAGATGTACTTGATCGTGCGCTAATACGTAAGTGGTTTGAATAGAGGGAAAAATAATTAAATAGATAAAAAAAACTGCAATAATTAAAGTTAAAATGTTATTTACTTGTATACATCTTACTTTTGTTAAAAACTAGTACCTATCTTATGGATATGCTATGGATGAACGATCTGTGTTAATATATTAACTGGTTATTCGCAATAACAGTTGTTTGGAACAGAAAAAAAAAACAAAAAAAAGAAGACAAGAAATGGGTTAAAAGGTCACAAACTTTATTTATGTACAGTTTAGCGTTATTTGACAGTTTATTGCTACACTATGGGAATTAATCATCTTTGTTTTGGACCAGGCAATGATGTTACATATCGTATGTGTTCTCGATGACCTGCCATTCTATATTGTACTGTTGCAACCTTGTCTTTAATAAAAAAAGATTTAAAAAAAAAAAAAAAAAAAAGATTATTTGTGATGACTAAATCTAAGATAGCTTCATTTCATTTGTATTACCTGGGCAAGATAATGATCCCTGAGTGTACTCAAGAACCTGCTTTCCTTAGCTGAGCTACTGGTCTCATTTATCCAGTTTATTTCAGGGTGGTTAAAATCTCCAATAATTAAAAGTTTCCCTCTCTTATTATAACCTGTTACACCGTATAGAGCAGCACAAAGTATGTGTACATTCACAAAGTTGTGGTTTATTACCATTCGTTTTTAATTCACATGTGCCAGAGTACACAAAATCTTGCTTGGTTTACATTTAGGCTCAAGCTAAATTCAGAGGTCCCCAGGTTACAAAGGCCCGACTTACAAATGACCCCATTCTTAAGAATGGGCTCCCAAAGCTATTTATATAAGCTTACATAACAATTCCTTGCCTCCAAAGTCACGAATAACTCTCTCATTACGAAGTCAAAACTCTATTCTGATTCTCCTGAGTTGCCTTTGTTACATTTGACACCCACTTATCCCTTTGCATCTGGATCACAGCTCTCAAATGTTTTGCATCCTATCTGGCACCTCTCCTTCGCTATTCCCTCCGATATCTTCAAAATATGTCACTATCTTAAACATTTTTCATACTTATTCTGCATTGTACCTACACTTGCATTTCTTACAATTTGCTTATACCATTGTTATTGGTTAATGGTACCTCCTGGTATTACTCTTTATTTATAAAGTAGAATTGTCGTTATAAATTAGTAAGTTTAAGTATATGCAAATGTTAAAGACATTTTTATGCAGATGTGTATGTCGGGCGTTATCTTACATTTTGTTCTGCAGACTATGGGACCGACAGGTGCTATAATGAGTAATAAGTTCTTCAGAGCAGCTGTTTTGAAATCCATGCATCAGGCATGTTATTACAGCAAATGCATGTGGAGAGCGAAGCTCTGTTTAATACCATGATAGTATAGCCATGTTACCCCTGTATCCATGTGAAATAGTGCATGTATGTTATAATCTTTCAGCATGCTGGTATGACTCAGAACCCAATTGTCCTTAAGGCACAGGATACTTGGAAGCTGTGTGCAACAAGTGATAAACCCAGATCCAGTAGCAAGTTATGACACAAGGAGCCTAGAAATGATTTGACTTTTTTTTATTTAAATAAGAACACATTAAATACCTTAACAGCGTTAAAATAGAAACTCAGGCGCGTTTCATTATACAAACAGTGCGCCAACAAGATGTCAGCATTGCATTCTACTACATTTATTACCATCCAACAATGGTTCCCTTGTTATAAGTTTAATCCAGACATTCTCTACCTGTGGACAACGCCGCTTATGGCAGGTACTCTTTAGCTCTGTAAGCCTCATATCCCCTGTTCTTGCATCACAATCTTAAACCTGACCAAATGAAATAAAAAAATCCGGTTTCATATTCATGACCAAGTGCCTCCATGACAGAATAACCCTCATTGAAAAACAAAGTTAATCTCCAAGGGAAAACAAATCCTTAAGTCACTATGCCTATCCCTAAAAAAGACAAACTTTAGTTTCCTCATGGAGAAGATTCCAGCCTTTCAACCTGGAGCCTAAAAGTTCTGCTTGCGCTGCAGATAGGTTCAAGTCACGGACGAGGTCATCAAGATCTCCTTGAGTAAGAACAGATGGTTGTAAAGAACAGGAAGCCTCAAAACTTTGATGACGCCCTATATCGTCACCATGCTGTACTGAATCTTTTTCTTCATCATCATCACTACTAAGAATGATTTCTGGAGGCATTGGCAATTCTTCTATATGCATCACTGGCGTGATGGCAGCTAGAGCATGCAGTCTTTTTTTGTTCAAGTATCGCCGTACTGTGCTACCTGAAACAACCACACCGTCTTCTTCCAGAGCAGCCTGTATTTCTCCTGGGGTTACCTGTGGTTTCTTTGTATTCTGAACAATTCTTCTGGCAATTGTGGCTGAAATCTTTCTTGGCCTACCTGACCTTGGCTTGGTATCAAGAGATCCCCGAATTTTCCACTTCTTAACAAGTGTTCGAACAGTACTGACTGGCATGTTCAAGGCTTTGGATATCTTTTTATATCCTTTACCATCTTCATGAAGTTCTATTACCTTGTTACGCAGTTCTTTTGACAATTCTTTTCTGCTGCCCATGGCTCTGTATCTAGCCTACAAACTCATTTGACTATTTATACCGGCCACAATTGCAGTTTAAAAAGCCACAGGCGGGGGAAAAAATTAATCTTTGTCATTTTAACCTGTGCGCGTCAAGCTGTGTGTCTGTAACAAAGGCCAAACATTCATGGGTATGTAAACTTTTTAATCACAGCCATTTTGGGGATTACTGTTTTTATGGGGATAAAAAGGAGTCAGACAGTGTGATCATAAATGATTTCATATGATCACTATCAGTTCCATAGAAGACATTCTTTGCATGATATACAATGTAGTAAATTAACACACATAACTTTATTATGGGTGATAAAACCAGCCAGCCTTTGTGAAACCAGTGGGATATATTACATACAGCACAACCCTGATCTGCTCAGACAAAATCTTTGTTGACTAATGTAACCCGAGTTTATTACAGTCCTTAAGTTAAGGGATTCATTTCAGCAGCCTTGGAGTTTTAAACTTGTGACAGGGGAGAGATGGGAAATAGTCTACTCATTGCAGGAGGAGAGTCCTTTTAACTTATAGCTGGAGATGTGAAGTCTTGCAGGTTAAAACCCATGGACTTTTAGTTGGTCATCTTTCGCAAGCCCAACCTGAAAAATAAGGCAGATTTAAAGTTAATTATCCTACAGCGTTGCACTATAATACCATAAGAACTAGAGAGCCACTGCAGTGTGATATTTCTCATGTCATCATAAATAAAAATAACTTTATGGGCAAGTATTTGTCTAGAAAAACAGTACCTTTGCATTTTCTCTTCTCAGAGGATGTTTTAATCTAGGCACCCAGTTTCAGTTAGCTGAAAGTCTTACACAGGACTATTTGAACTATGACCTTTCCATTACTGCCATTAAACACTGGCCGTCTCCCATCACGAAGGAGATTATATACAAATGGTAGGTCCCACTGAAGCACAATTGCAGATTGAGAGATCGTATTACAGGAATGTATAAATGTGATCTTTTAACCGACTATAGTGGTCCTTTGTGGCTTCAAAAGTCTTACCTCAACAAGGAACTGACAAGCATTTTTGCGTTGGTCTCCCTGAAGCTGGATCACCTCTCCGTATTCTGGATGATCAACCACAGTACCATTGCAAGCAAATTTCTAGAATGAGAAGTAGAGTTTTGTTGAAATGATGGCATTTTTACAGTTTCTTTACCACCATGGGCTACCTACGTCTCCCAATCATCTACCCCATACATACCTTTTTGAATGCTTTAACTAGCTTCTTTTTATCGTAGTCATCAGATATTCCCTGGACAGTGGTGAGGGTCTTCCGGCCGTTCCTTTGTTGAATCCTTATATGGATAGAATCCTCTGTCCCAGCATCTCCCTTACTTGCATCAGCAAAGGGGTCTGCAATGGAGAAGCTGCTTTTAGTCCATTTGCAATATATTGACTGGTACACATTTAAGAGTGATAACAAGACCTTTCATTGGACTGAAATTTCTAAAGGTCTGCACATTCACCATACTAATTATACAGATTGTTACTAAAGAAGCATTTAAGCAATTAATTTATAAATTAAGAAAATATGATGTAAGTTAAGTCTGCTAGACTCACTTAACTGATCTCTCCAGTTTGCTAGCTAGGTGGTGCAGCTGCTACTACACTAACCCTAGAAAATTAGACAAATCTCAGCGTACCCTCTAGAAGCAGCCAGTGCTGGTGGGCAGAAAACAGGACATGCCTAAATGTATAAGTCTCCAGTAAAAAGCATTGCCATCCCATATTACTCATTTATCTGAAATGAATCAAAGCTACTGAATTTTAAGAGAATGAACAGTTAAATGATCTATTTCAGTAACTAATCAGGAGACATTTAACTTAAAATGTCTCTAGATTTGCTGCAGTAAATGCCATCTAAATTCTCCTATATACTAATGGCAGTAATTGATATAGGTCGGGAGAGCGGTCATCCTGTAAGATAATAGACTGTAGTCCCAATTAACCCTGCAACCAATATACTCAGCTGTCCGTATCACAGGGTTGTTCCGCTGAACCATAAGCCAGTGTTTACCTGCTTTTAAAGCATAACCTCAAGTCTACTTTATTCAGCTTAGACTGTGTCTCTTTAAATAGAAACCAGATATGGCTCGTGGTGACGTATGGGGAGTGTATCCAAGGCTCGTATAGTGACGTCAATACGCACGACGCGGAAACTGCGCCACAACAAACACAGTGAAAGGGAGGAGGCGGTCGCCATATTGGCACTATTCTTAATTGTGCTCGCCAACCTCCAGGAACCAGATGACCGCATCCCAAGTGTCACTGGACATTTTATTAGATTATCTTGTAAGCAAATACTGAAGGCTAAACAAAATACATTATAGCTTTTACTCCATGGCTATGCAATCAGATTTGTAGTCGGCAACAGGAGACTAAAACAGCACGGTGTTACATTATAGTACGTTTACACGCGTTGTCTTTAAGATATGGTATAAAATAAGAAAACAACAAAAGTCACGTATACAGCCGCCATTTTGTGGAAGACACTTAAATAATAATGACATAGAAATATAAGGGCACGATGCGAAACTTGATCATAATAATGCAGTAAGAATAGACTCACCGAAGGAGTTGAGGTTCTGGATAGCGGACATACGATAAGATTAAAGATCGTCGGTGGAGACGGCGAGAGAAGCTTTAAGTAATTCGCGTTGATTCAGGGAGCTGGTGTAAACGTAGCCGAGGAAATGGCCGCGCCGTATTATATAGCCCTTCGCTGACGTCAACGCGTATCTGTGACGCGCCAACGCTCCCGCCTTGAAAGAGGAGGGCTTATAGCAGGGTTTGTTACGTAAAGGAGCGGGGCGACGGCCATCTTGAAAGCTGCATTTTTGTTGTTGTTGTAATGGAAACAGAATGCTGCTGCCAGGGATTTGTTTCCATAAATTAAATATTATTTGATGTTGTGTAAAAATATATATATTTTTTATAATAAAAAACTACTACTTATGTTGAACATATACAATATGGTTCTTGTCAGTGAATATAATACACAAAACTACATAAGTACCAAAAAGAATTAGCCAGCATTTTATGTTGATATTGTGCGTGTTTGCGTCGTGTCTGACTCCCCGTGACCTCATGGACCGTAACACACCATGCTGATTCACCTGGTATTCATGGAGAAATTCCTTCTCCAGTGGGCCCAATTATACAGCTCCTAGTATTTCTAGGTGGTCTCCATCCAAGTACTGACCAGGCCCAACCCTGCTTGGCGTCAGGGAGGTGTGACCTCTTAGTTCCCCGACTGGAATTAAATCCAGATTGCAAACCCTAACCACTGGACCACCAAGGTTACTGTAGTCTATATTTAAACAGTTACTTCAGTCACATGTCTTTCCTATCATACATCTAAAAACAGTATATTTGAGATATTAAAATGTTTTTTTTTGTATGAAACATGATTTTAATGTAGAAAACTTTGAGATGGCTGACTGTTTTTTCTTCCCCTTGTTCTAACGTGAGAGTGGCACAAAGTATCTGTAGATTCACAAGCTTGTGTATATTATTCCCATCTCTTGAATACAGAATTAGCTACACAATATCCATAACGTAAATCTCAGTTATACAGGTAATCAGCAATTTTGGTTACTTTCCAACTGAGAAAGATCTATTGTTATTACAAGTTTTCACCTAAAACCCCCAATTTTACTGATCATGGATTCTGGAACCAAAGCCAATAAAAACAATTGCCCTCATCAAAGATGTCTGCCATCTCTCTATTAAGAAAAGGTTACTTAAGTCTAAAAGGAGGAGCTTTGCACAGGAAATTACTGACGTCAAGAAACTTTCACACAGTCGGGATAGGAATGATTTCCAAAAAGTGAAGTAATTTCCAGTGATGACTAATTCCTGGAAATTAAGTGCGTATTTTACCCTGCCCTATAAATTGGGAATTAGATTCCTGAATTTATATACAGTGGGGGAAATTATCAGTCTATAATTTTAATGGTAGATTTATTTTAACTGAAAGACAGAATAACAAAAATAAAAGAACAAGAAAAAAACGCATGCTAAAAAAGTTATAAATTGATTTGCAGGTCAGTGAGGGAAATAAGTATTTGATTCCCTATCAATCAGCAATATTTACGGCTAACAGGTGTCTTATACAGGCAACAAGCTGAGAATAGGAGCACTCTCTTAAAGGGAGTGCTCCTAATCTCAGCTTTTTAAAAGAAACCTGTCCACAATCAATCAATCAGATTCCAAACGCTCCAACATGGCCAAGACCAAGGAGCTGTCCAAGGATGTCAGGGACAAGATTGTAGACCTACACAAGGCTGGAATGGGCTACAAGACCATCTCCAAGTAGCTTGGTGATAACAGTTTTCAATGATCCTGAGAATGGTGAGAAATCAGCCCAGAATTACACAGGAGGATCTTGTCAGTGATCTCAAGAAAACAATTGGTAACACACTACGTTGTGAAGGACTGAAATCCTGCAGTGACCGCAAGGCCCCCTGCTGAAGAAAGCAGATGTACAGGCCGTCTAAAGTGTGCCAATGAACATCTGAATGATTCAGAGGAGAACTTGGTGAAAGTTTTGTGGTCAGATGAGACCAAAATCAAGCTCTTTTGGCATCTCGGGAGGGATTTTGTCCCACTCCTCTCTGTAGATCCTCTCCAAGTCATTAAGGTTTCAAGGCTGATGTTTGGCAACTCGAACCTTCAGCTCCCTCCACAAATTTTCTATGGGATTAAGATGTGGAGACTGGCTAGGCCACCCCAGGACCTTAATGTGCTTCTTCTTGAGCCACTCCTTTGTTGACTTGGCTGTGTGTTTTAGGTCATTGTCATGCTGGAATACACATCCACAACCCATTTCCAATGCCCTGGCTGAGGGAAGGAGGTTCTCACTCAAGATTTGACGGTACAAGGCCTCGTCCATTGTCCCTTTGATGCAGTGCAGTTGTCCTGTCCCCTTAGCATAAAAACACCCCCAAAGCATAATGTTTCCACCTCCATGTTTGATGGTGGGGAACTACAAGAAACGTCTGACCTCTGTGATTGCCAACAAGGGTTTTGCCACCAAGTATTAAGTTGAATGGGTCAAATACTTATTTCCCTCATTGACCTGCAAATCAATTGATAACTTTTTTGATATGCGTTTTTCTTGTTTGTTTGTTTTTTTGTTATTCTGTCTCTCACTGTTAAAATACACCTACCATTAAAATTATAGACTGATCATTTCTTTGTCAGTGGACAAAATCAGCAGGGGATGAAATACTTTTTCCCCCCACTGTATATTCCTTTCAGTAAATCATGGAAACTGAATTGTTAAAAAGAAAATCATAGCTAAATCATAGAAAATCATGCTGTTTACAAGTGGATTTACCTTAAAAAGTAAAGGCTAATAAACTGCAGAGTGCACTAATTGTGCCCAGGTGAGAGGGGTGTGGCTTGACTGTTAAACTTGTATAAAAGGTTTGTGAGCTGGTTTGGGGCCTGTTTACAAGTGGATTTACCTTACAAGTAAAGGCTGATAAATTGCAGAGTGCACTAAGTGTGCCCAGGTGAGAGGGGTGTGGCTTGACTGTTAAACTAGGATAAAGGATTTGTGAGCTGGTTTGGGGCCTGTTTACAAGTGGATTTACCTTACAAGTAAAGGCTGATAAATTGCAGAGTGCACTAATTGTGCCCAGGCGAGAAGGCAGAAGTTAATAGAAACCGGAGAAGGGGAACTTGTGAGCTTGCGAACATTTTCAGTATCAAGTGCAATTCTAGTAAAAGCCTAGGAGTTTAAATAAAAGGAGGGCCTTCAAAGAAAAGGGAGGGCAGATTTATAGTGCAAAGGAGGAAAACTTTATATAAATATATTATATTATATTCTTTATTTTTCCCACTGAAATTTCGTAGACAATAATAATAATTATGAGTCAGTCCAGTGGCAACCTTATTCAGTGTACATCCTGTCAAATGTATGCACTACTGGAACAGATGATCCAGGGTCCATACCTCTGTGACAGGTGTGAGCATGTTGCCTCTTTGGAAGCTCAAATTGAAGATCTGGAGAGGAGAATTGCAGCACTTAGTGATATTGCTCCACTGGAAAGGGAGTTGGTGCTCACGGAGCACAGTTTAGCTGGGCCTAGTATGGAGGGAGGAGCTGGGGCTAGTGAAGATGGCCAGGGAGGTAGCTGGGTTACAGTTAGAAGGGGAATCAGAGGGTACAGGAGGAGGCAGGCCAGTTCTGAGTTGGCAAACAACAACAGATTTGCCAGATTGAGTGAAACTGTTGGCGATGTCCATTCAGGAATGGCAATGCCAGATAGAGCTGTTCCCTCTAACAGCCGGGCGAACAGCTCTACTGGAGAAGAGGGAGGGCAGAATAGGCAGAGCAACAGACATGTTTTGGTGGTAGGGGACTCTATTATTAGGAAGGTAGACAGGGTAATTTGTCACCCAGATCCCAGCAATCGAACAGTTTGCTGTCTCCCGGGTGCTCGGGTTCGGCATGTTGTGGATCGGGTGGATAAATTATTGGGAGGGGCTGGTAATGAACCGGCGGTCTTGGTACACATTGGTACCAATGACAAAGTTAGTGGAAGATGGAGCGTCCTAAAGAATGATTTTAGAGAATTAGGGAATAAGCTTAAAGCAAGGACCTCCAAGGTAGTATTTTCTGAGATACTACCAGTGCCACGTGCTAGCCCAGGGAGGCAGAAGGAGCTTAGGGAGGTTAATGCGTGGCTAAAAAAGTGGTGCAGTGCAGAGGGTTTTGGGTTTTTAGAGCACTGGGCTGACTTCTTACTTGGGTACAATCTCTATAGCAGGGATGGATTGCACCTTAATGATGAGGGCGCTTTTGTGCTAGGGAATAGGATGGTAGAACGGCTGGGGGAGTTTTTAAACTTGTAGGTGGGGGGGAGGGACTATATAGAAGTATTGGGGTAAATAGGGTAGAGAGGGAAAGGGATGAATTATTTACCCATGGGGGAGGAGAAGTGGGGAGGGTTACAATAGAAAGTAGGGAGATATTAATAGGGGCCTCAAATACAGTGGCAGGCACTTCACATCAGCAGAGCCATAGCAACATAAAGTGTATGATTGCAAACACAAGAAGTTTGCCTGGGAAAATGGATGAGCTAGAAATATTAGCAGTACAAGAAAAATGGGGCTTAATAGGCATTACGGAAACATGGTGGGATGAATCTCATGACTGGACTGTTAATCTGGATGGTTATAACCTATTTAGGAAAGATAGGGGAAATGGTAAAAGAGGAGGAGGGATCTGTCTTTATGTTAAGCCTGAATTTAAGCCTATAGTTAGAGAAGATATTTATGCTGGCACTAACGGCATCATTGAATCCTTGTGGGTTGAGCTAAATAGTGGAGGAGGTAATTCTAAATGCATATTGGTGGGAGTATGCTATAAACCCCCAAATATAGCTGAAAGTGAGGAAATACAATTATTGTTACAGATTAGAAATGCAGCTAAGCATGGGCAAGTTCTAATAATGGGATACTTTAATTACCCTGATATAAACTGGATAAACGAGACCAGCAGCTCAGCTAAGGGGAGCAGGTTCTTGAGTACACTCAGGGATCATTATCTAGCCCAGGTAATACAAGAACCTACTAGAAATGGGGCCATCTTGGATTTAGTCATCACAAGTAATATTGATATAATATCAAATGTAAAAATAGGGGAACCCTTGGGGAACAGTGATCACAACACAGTCTCATTTGAGATTGAATACAAAAAACAGAGTTGTAAGGGGCCAACAAAAACTCTAAATTTTAAAAGGGCTAACTTTAATGGGCTACGGGCAGCAATACAACATAAAGACTGGGACAAAGAACTTACAGGGAAGAATACTGAAAATAAATGGACAACATTCAAATCCTTACTAAATAAACATACTCATCAGCATGTACCATGTGGAAATAAAATAAATAGGAGTAAATCACATCCCATGTGGCTTAACAATGACTTAAAGATCATGATGAGGAAAAAGAAATATGCATTTAAATTATACAAGAAGGAGGGAACAGAGGCATCTTTATGTGACTATAAGGAAATCAACAAGGCTTGCAAAAGGGCTATTAGACTGGCTAAAATAGAAAATGAGAAGTCAGTTGCAATGGAAAGTAAGACTAACCCTAAAATATTTTATAAATATATTAATGGGAAGAAGGCCAGGAAGGAATCGATAGGACCATTACAATGTGACACAGGCCATCTGATAATTAGTGACCAGAAAAAGGCAGATGAGCTAAATAGGTTCTTTTCGTCGGTTTACACAAGGAAGGTACCAGTGGTTGGGACACTGCAACATAATGGGGCTACACTACCTTTACTAAATAATTGGTTAACGCAGGAAGAAATACAAAAGAGGTTGGAGAAAATAAATGTTAATAAAGCCCCAGGTCCTGATGGAATACATCCAAGGGTACTGAGGGAGCTGGGTTCTGTAATAGCCAAACCATTATATCTAATCTTTAAAGACTCGCTCACTACAGGGTCTCTACCAGATGACTGGAGAAAAGCAGAGGTGATACCTATATTTAAGAAGGGATCTAGAGCAAATCCGGGGAATTATAGACCAGTGAGCCTCACTTCTGTAGTTGGGAAGCTTTTAGACGGGTTAATAAGGTACAGAATACAAGAATATGTCTATTTGAACAGGATCATAGGTAGCAGTCAACATGGATTTATGAAGGAAAGGTCGTGTCAGACCAATCTAATTAGTTTTTATGAGGAGGTTAGTAGGAACTTGGATCAGGGCAACTCAGTGGATGTAGTCTTTTTAGATTTTTCAAAGGCATTTGATACAGTGCCACATGGAAGACTAGTGAGCAAACTAAGGGATACAGGAATTGCAGTAAATATCTGCTCATGGATCGAGAGCTGGCTAAAAGACAGGAAGCAAAGGGTTGTTGTAAATGGAACATACTCTGATTGGTCTAATGTGATAAGTGGGGTTCCTCAGGGCTCAGTATTGGGTCCTCTCCTTTTTAACATATTTATTAATGACATTGAAGTAGGACTCGAATGTAGTGTCTCCATTTTTGCTGATGACACTAAGTTGTGCAAGGTAATAAAATCAGATAATGATGTACTTTCCCTACAAAAGGATTTGCATAAATTAGAGAAATGGGCGGCTAAATGGCAGATGAGATTTAATACAAATAAATGTAAGGTTATGCATTTGGGAAGGAACAATAGCCAAGCAATCTATAATCTTAATGGAGCAAATCTAGGGGTATCAGATATTGAAAGGGATTTGGGAGTACTAGTGGACAACCACCTAGGTAACAGCGCTCAAAGCCAAGCAGCGGCTGCAAAGGCAAATAAAATATTAGCATGTATTAGGAAGGGTATAGAAGCCAGGGAAGAAGATATAATTCTGCCACTATACAAATCTCTAGTACGCCCTCATTTGGAATATGGAGTACAATTTTGGGCACCACCTCACAAAAAAGACATTTTAGAGCTGGAAAAAGTACAGAGAAGGGCTACAAAACTAATAAGGGGAATGGAGGGGCTAAGTTATGAAGAAAGACTAGCAAAATTAAACTTATTTTCGCTAGAAAAAAGGCGTCTAAGAGGAGATATGATTACGTTATTTAAATACATCCAGGGTCAATATAAGGCTTTGTCAAGTGAACTTTTTGTAGCAAGAGATTTTCAACTGACAAGAGGACATCCGTTGAGGTTAGAGGAAAAAAGATTTCACCTTAAACAAAGAAAAGGGTTCTTCACAGTTAGGGTGGTTAAACTGTGGAATTGTCTACCAAAGGAGGTGGTGACAGCGAATTCGATAGACAACTTCAAAAAGGGGTTAGATATATTTCTGAATAAAGAGGGCATTCAAGGCTATCCTAGATAACTAGCAAGGAATATTGATCCAGGGAGAAATTTGATCGCCAGTTTCTGGGGTCAGGAAGGAATTTTGCTTTTTTTCCCCCTTATGAGACAATTGGCAAAGTTTCAATGGTTTTTTTTTATGTTTGCCTTCCTCTGGATCAATTAACAATAATTAACAATTAACAATAATAATAAATAGTCCAAATTAAAAAGATCAATAGAGATCTAAAAAGGTTGAACTTGATGGACTAACTCTTTATTCATTCTCCAATACTATACTATTAATAATTATTTAATCAATAATTTAATTAATAACTAATCCGCATATTGCAGATCAGAGGAGATCTTAACAGGTTGAACTTGATGGACTGAAAGTCTTTTTTCAACCTTAATTACTATGTAACTATGTAACTATGTAGCTATGTCACAATTATGTCCTTTTGATTTGGGGGCTTTGATAAGAAGAAGTATATCTTCAAGGTAAATATAAGATATTTTTATCACATCTTGTCCTTTTGGCTATGATCCAGTGTAGTACTTTGAAAGGGCACCTGTCAAGTAAGGGGGTTCACCTCGGTCTAGCCATGGGCTGATTAGACCTGAAGAGCGAGGGGAGTGATGACTGCCAAAGATGTAGAACAGCATGCACATCTTGTAAGCACTCCTTTGGGACAGTGGTCAGGCCGTTTTGGGTCATAGTATACTCCTTACATTTTTAAGCTTAGCCTATGGTCTGGAATTGCACTAAAACATTTTGATTCATGAGTTTATGGAAGGTATGTAGCAGCATATGGCACTTTTTGGGGGATTTCGTTATTCGACTCTGACTTTGGTTGTGCACATCTCCAGACATGTATGACGTGGAGACCAGGGTGTCTGCAGACATTTTGGCTTTGGTCTCTTTTGTAAGCTGAAGAGTGGCTAGTGGCAATACTCACAATTCAATTCTTCAGTTGGGCTTGTCCAGAATCTGGTTCTGACCTACCCTAGCAGTTTGTGAGGGTTCTTGTAGATATCCCCTGCTAACAGGAATAAACCCAGACTTGGATTTAATCACCAAAAAGGACTAAGGGACAACCGGAACCAGGATAGCCGAGTCACCGACTGTAACTCTAGTCAATCAGGTGCAGCATTAATAACCCCAATGTATAGGATTATCCCTTCCCGGAAATAAATATTACATGTAAATGATGTATATTCAAACTGACTACTCACTTTATTGATATTTTAGAGTATATATGCACACCCAGCCCAAGCATGTCCCATCATCACACATCACCCGAGAGAGGGGGACAGCCCCCGGGCCCGTATTAGGAATTTACTTCCTGCTCAGTGTACTTGTACTTGGTAGGGGTTCTATTGATGCTTGTTTGTCCAAGAAAAGGAAATATTCACACATTAATGTTAGGAGTTGGCATTTCTCTACCAGGAAGCCTTCACCACCAGGAGGGTAATATTGTAAACACTCTTCGCAGACAAAGTGTCTAAGCACCCCCCCCCCCTTCACACACACACACACACTAGGTTAACCTTGCAACTCAACCTCCTTCATCCCAGTGACCCCAGTAATACACCCCATTAACTCCCTGTGAAAAAGCAGCATTTCAATACCAAACATGCTTGGGTACCACCTTTACATCAATAAATGAACACACAAATACAATAGTTTGTGTTATATCTAGGGAGTGTTTAATATCCTTGTAGAATTGGACAGCTTCAGCCTTTTCAGCATCCGTGGTCAGAGCATAGACTTGGATGACTGCGATTTTAAAGGGCTTGCCTTAAATTCTAATTGAAATAATTCTGTAATTTATTGTTGTAACCAAACACTTCTTTAGCCACCATTTGATTGTTTATGAGGGCTAATCATTTTCTTGTGCAGGTATCTTGACCACAGTAGAAGATCTGGTGGTTGTCTGATATGAAATGTCACATTCCAGTCCATTTGATTTCACATATTCCCAGGATAACAATGTGCTGAATTGATCTTGGCAGCAGCAGACTTTCATTCCCCCTTCGGACACATCGGAAGGTGGGTGTCCTCTTGGCTTTGGCCCAGCCACCTAATTTGATCTTTTGCTTCTCATACTCACCCTCTGCTCTTCCCCAGTGATGTAGTAGGCACCTTCTGACCCCAGGGGCTCATTTCCAAGTGTCATATCGTTATGTCTCTGGTTGTGCTTATCCATAAGGTTATCTTTTCAGAAATACTGCAGTGGGTTGTCAGTTCCTTCTCCAGTGGACCGTGATTTGTCAGACCTCCCTGCTATTACATGCCCATCTTGGTTGATCCTTCATGGTATAGCTCACAGCTTCATTTATGTACACAAGCCTCTTCACCACGACAAGGCAGTGATCCAGAAGAGGCCTATAAATATGCATTAATATATATATATATATATTTATATATATGTGGCCAGGTAAAGAATGTTATCTGGTATTTATGGGAGGGGCCCTCTCCCAACGGTCGAAGGATCTGGGTAGCGATAAGAACCATGGCCCTCCAGCTATGGAATACCCTGTCGGACAAGTGGAACAACGTGGCGAGGGGTAGCCGAGAAGTGCCTGGTGCTACCGGACATCCTGCCTGCTCAGAAGGCCAGATGAGTCCTTGCGCGAAGCAACGACTGCTGATACGCCCGGGAACAGCAGTACTAGCAGATGAAGTTGCTAGTGACCTGAAAGTGGGTCTCAGAGAGGAGTGACGAACTGCTGGTAACCCCGGGATCAACAGCAACTGCGGAGGAGGCTACTGGAGGAAAAGCATATACGTGGAAAGACATTAGCGGCAATAGACGAGTGGGCTAGTGTAGGACGTAGGAGAAGTGTTGGTGCTGTGGTGCCTAGCGGAGGCTGATGTGGGGTATGCGAGTATGAGGAAGCCTAGCGAAGGCAAGTGCGACTATATGAAACCGTGATTGAGGTGGAGCCTAGCTAAGGCTGATGTGGCTTGCCAATGTGGTTGAGCCCAGCGAATGGGACTATGAAAGCGTGAGTTAAGCAGTGTCTAGCGAAGGTGAGTATGGATTTATGGAGGTATTGGAAGTGGTGCCCAGAGAGTTCCGAGTATAGAGTGTAAGGAGGGTTGACGTTTAGTAGGTCTGGGCCAGAAACCACATGAATAAGGCATAGGGAAGCCGAAGGTATACCCTGGACATCTTTAGCATCTCCTAGTTTGCTTTCAAGTTCACTAACTTGCTCTATCTTGAGCAAAATTTCAAACCAACTTGGAATTTTCTCTTGTTTCCACCTGGAGACTAATATCAATTTAACAATTATAAATATCTGAATACAAAAGGCAGTTTCATTATTTTTAAAGTGTTCAGGAAGTATATGTAACAATCCACCCATATGTGTTGGACTAATATTTATTTTAAAGATGTCCGAAATAAATTGAAAACAGTTGTTCCACAATTGTCTTATATTTGTCCCATAAGATATGAAAGTGATCACCCTTCATTCCACATTCTCGCCAACAAAATGTATCTTTGGAAAGGTGCCATTTAATTAATATTTTAAAATGAACTCCTCTCTGGGCTGAATTCAGGATATATTTTTTGGTATTACTACCTGCTTTCTCCCAGGCTTCTGTTGAACTCTTAGCCTTAAAGTCTGTTTCCCAAGATCTTATGGAATTTAGGTTCTCTTTTTCTAGATTAGCTTGTATAGCTTTAAAAAAAATTGTTACCATATTTGGCATAATCAGTTTTTTTTTATGACTAGTTCAATATCGCAGAATTGTTTTTTGAGATTTTCATCAAACTTTAATTTCTTCAATAAATTGCTGATCTGTTTGTATCTTAAACACCCTTGGTCAGATATATCACATTTTTCTCTCAGTTGATGAAAGGAAGCAAGCTTTCCCTCTACAACCAAGTTATTAAGAGCCAGTTTGCCCTTCCTATTCCAGTCCTTACTCTCGGGTAATCTGTAAGATCTAATCAGTGTTGTAATTGGCATAAGTCTACTTGGAAAGGGTAACAACTGGTATGTCTTATTAATAGATTTCCATTTTTTTATAATATAACCTCCTTTTTCCAAGTTTTTAATCGGGTAATTCTCTCAAAAAACAAGCTCACCAAAATCTACTTCTGAGACCACCGTCTACTCGATCTGATACCATGCATATCGGTTCTCCCGCTCCAACCATTTCAGAACATGTACTAATACATTAGCTTTTTGATATAAACTTAAAATTTGGTACGATATTCCCCCTTTGTCAAAACTTTGCCTAAAGTTTGAAATTCATTAAACAGATCCTTTAAGTGGGATTTAACTGAAATGTTTTGTAGAAAAAAATAGTGTATCCATCCGGTCCTGGGGTTGTGTATGGTTTTAATTTATTAATCATGTCTAAAATTTCAATTTCAATTTCAGTAATAGGTTTATTGAGCTCTAATTGTTGTTTCTCTGTTATTTTGGGCAAGTTGTATTTACTAAGAAAACAGTGAATATCTTTTGAAGTTGTTTTTTTAAATCCTTCTTGTTGTGATAGATTGTATATTTTTTTAATAATATTCTGCAAATAAATGAGCTATATCATTCTGTCTACTATATAGATTGCCTCCATTCAACAGGCCGTCCGTTCTGAGCCTTACATTTTTGTTTTTGATTTTGTTAGCCAAGATTTTGCTTGTATTATTATCATGATGGTAGTATTTTTGTTGCATTTGAAATATGGCTTTATCTGAAATCAGCTGATTCATTTTGTAAATTTTGTTTTGATTTTTTTTATTTCAGTAGCTATTGACTCCTCATAATTTAATCTATTTTTCATCTCCAAGTATAATTGGATCAGCAATTTTCGTAATGGTTCCCCTCTTTTTTCTTAAGCTGACATTGTAATTTAATAAGAATACCGCTGAAACATGCTTTGAATGCTAACCATAACGTGCTTTTTACTGCAACAGAATTATTGTTAATTTCAAAAAAATTGTTTATCTCCTCTTTAAGGTACTTTATTCTTTTAATTATATTGTCATCCAACCTCCATGGGGGTCTGGTATCACTATTAAGTTCTAGGTTGATGTTCATAGAAATATAGGTTGATGTTCATAGAAATATAAGAGTGATCAGAGACCGTGATGGGGACAATCTCCACTTGGCTCGACATATTCACAGTTTCCCTAAGAACATGTCGATCCTGGAGTAAATCTTGTGGACAGGAGAATAAAATGTATAGTCTCTTTGTCGAGGATGTAACATCCTCCAAATAGCATAAACATAATTTTTTTTATCAAGTTGGAGAAATATTTTGATTTTTTTTTGCAAATTAATCCTTTTTTAGATGATTTTTTGAGATTTCCTGTACATTTCTGGATTTACCACTAAATTAAAATCGCCTCCTACTATCAAGCGGCCATGGGCATATTTTTGGGTTTGTTTAAATATTATTTTCATAAACCTAATTTGATTGACATTCGGAGAATAGAAATTCAACAATGTAAATCTATGATTATTAATTTCTCCTGTCCACAAGATGTACCTACCACCAGGATCAATCTCTATAAACTCCTCTCTTACTGCCAACTTCTTGTTGAATAAGATGGACACTCCCCTGGCATTTTTTTTATATGTTGAATTATGTGTAGTTGTATAAAGTCCATTCCCAACGTTAGGAGTTTTTCCTGTAGCCCAATGTGTTTTTTGGAAAAAAGATGATATCAATATTATTTTGTTTAGTTAATCTGAAAACTGTGCCCCTTTTGCTAGGTGAGTTGAGTCCTCTCACATTAAGACTTAATAGTTTAATAGATTGTAACATTCCTTCATGATGTTTTCTTTCTTGGCACTTTTCCCCAGTTCTATAATAGATTATTTACCCATTTTCTTGTACTTATATAAATTAAGCCCTTTTGTTCCATTCATACCTTCAATCACACTTTTATACATTATAAAGCTCAACATCCTCCTTATGTTTGAAACGTGCAGCCGTATTCCCTTGGAGATGACACTCGATTTAACAGTTTATTCATACTCTAATCGATATGGTTTCAATATTAAGATAACCCTAAGTAACTTCAATTGTAAATCTTAGTTCATAATCCCGATTAAGATCAAATCCTCTCAAATCTACCTACAAATCAATTTTAATTAATATTCCTAAGTTTCAAGTCTCAGTTATACATAAATTAAAATGAAGTTAAACTAGAAATCTATGTTACTTTCAGTGTTCATTTTAACATAATTTAACTTAAGAATTCCCATTTTAGCAGTTTAAACACCCTAATTGCTATGTCAATATTCCTAAATATATTGGATACTTTTAAACTCTAGTTTATTTACCCAAAACCGTGTTACTAATTACTACATGTGATTACATGTTAAAAAAAAATGTAAATAGTAAAGTGAACAATTTTATTACGATAAGAAATCTTAATTGCGAGTATTAATTAAATTATTAATTATTGTTGTAGTGCTCATTATTCTGTTTCTTTTCATCTTTTATTAATCTTTATTATAACCTTTTTGTGTAAATTTACTCTAAACCACCTAATTTTCTACCATCAAAAGTTCCTTGTAAGTGAATATGTGTAATTTTTTTATTAATTAAAGCATCTAACAAACTGACCAAACTTAAATGTATAAAATATTATTTCAAGATGTACATGTAAATACTCTTATATAGATTACCATGAACTCAATTAGATTAATACTCATCTAGGTTATTTATGTTACTATATAACTTTTGTTAACGAATTCTAATTGTAACTTCCTTTTACTCAATTCTGTTTAGGTATTATCACAGTCTTTACAATCCTAAGGGAAAAATATCATAGCCTATTCCATTCTAATGACAGTAGTTACTATCATTACAACCTTTAATATATGACATTTAAGGTAAACAAACTACAAAGTCCATTCCCATTCTCCTTGGAAACACCAAATTTGTACTTTGTTATTTCTGTTTAGATTTCACATTTTGCCATTCCGGAGTTATTGGAGAAAGTTTGTTAGTTGATTCTTTATTCGGATTCCAAAACAATTTCCCAGTTCCTAAGAAGTTCTTGCCCTTCTTTGAGGGAATTTATCTTATGTCATTTAGCGTCTTTTAAGACAAAAAGGCCTACAGGGAAAGTCCATTTGTATACATAATTTCCCCTTCTGAAGGCTTGAGTAATAATTCCAATTTCCTTACATTTATACAGCATAGCTACTTCTAAGTCTTAAAAAACTGTAATACTCTCATAAGGAGGGTCCAGAGATTTAAGCTTATAGCATAATCTTGTTATGGCCTCCTTTGTAGGGAAATAATAAAATGTAACCATAACATCTCTAGAATTTTTTTTCATCTAGGTAAGAATGTTTCAGAATTCTTTGAAACACTTTCCATTTTTCCTCTTGGGGCAATTTAGGAATTAAAAAGAGAATCAACTAAGTTAAATATGTTTTCAGATCTTCTTTTGAGACCTGTTCAGAGATGCCTCTTATTTTAATATTCATTCTTCGAGATCTATCTTCAAGATTCACAACTTTCATACTTAGATCGTTACGTTTTTCTTCTAATTTAGTTGTGTAAGATAACAAAGAATTATGTTCAGTTGTCAATCTATCAAGTTTGACTTCTAACTCTGAGTTTTTGGAGTTTATTTGTTTTATAGCTAAGGCATTCTCCATTATTTGGTTCTTTACATCAGCCATTAAGTTGACTTTAAACTCCTGTAGAATTTCTTTCATTTTTGTTGGGGTTAAAACCTCCACATTGTTTTTATCTATGTCACTATTTTGAGAATTATCTGATATTGATGGTGAGATTACTTCTACGTTTTTCCTCTTCTTAGGTTACATTGTCTCTGCTGAAATTGTGTTTTAGCTGGATTTTTTGGGGAGAAAAGATTAGAGATCTTTTGGGTGTGTTTTTTATCTTGTGTTTTAGTCTTTCCTGGCATGTTCTCTTAAATATCCACTTGCCCAAACTTAGTGAGACCCACAGAATCAATTCTCAAAGAATACACCCCTTTAAGGTAAATTCCCACTGTGGATCAAAGATTGGTTGTACCTATCTTCTAGTAATTTATTGCAGTTCAATTGTACCCTAAGAGCATATTAATATTGTGCTCAATGGTTCGACAATAACCCTCACAGGTATTTATATTGGAGTTTCTTGTGTATAACAGTTGATTTTTATAAATTTCTTTATAATCCAAGATCAAAACTCCTCCCCTTCAATCCAGACCCTGGAGTCCAGTTAGAGTCTTAGATATATATATGCCAAAAAATAGTCACTAAATTAACAAACCTCTTCCAAGCTTTTAACAAGTTCCCATTCAATTTCCTTACTGCAGTGAATGTGAATTCAGAAAGACACTTGTTATTCTCAGGAAAGGGAATAAGTCCACCTATATTATAGATGTATTTAAATGTGGTACTTATTATTATTTTTTTTAAAACAAGAACAGAAAAATACCCTTCTCTTTAGTTTTCACAATATGTGTGGCAGGGGGATCTATAGTGGAATTAATTTATTTCTATGCCCTTTTTTATTTTTGCTTGATGTTAATTTCTATCACAATACATGTGTTAATTAACACATTCAGATACCAGTTACCTTTGAATATTTTAAGGATCATTTGTAAAACATACAACAACAGTACTTCGGTTTAGCTGTCCATAACTGATGTTAATCCAGCCTGTTGCTAGTACCCAGTCCTTCCTGGTTATACCGGCAGATCTATGTTTGTTCCAGAGCCCACGTGGGAAATTGCTCCAGCCCACCTCCACATCTCTTTTCTGTACCGGTCAAAGCAGCTGTCCAGGTCGGTAGTTAGCTCAGCAGGACCTCAGCGTTCGTACTGCCCTTAGTCACGTTTTCCTTGACATACGAGCCCTGTCACCATTGTTTTCGCTCCCGAGCTTCAGATCTCTGCTTTGGGCCTCCACTTCAGAGCTGCATCAACCCTCTTGGACCTGTTTGTCAAGGGACGCCATCTCCACTGGCTTCTATCCACATTGCGCGGCAGCTAACCCATTTTCACTCACGCTTTAAGGAGGGACCCATACTGCAGAATTAAAAGATTTGCAAACAACTCAAGTGAGAGATCTGAAAAGGCCAAAAAACAAAGGAGCAGCAGACAGGAGCAGCAGTACCCTGCAGGATACAGAGCCAAATGAGCTGAGGTGTAAACAGGAAGCGCTTATAAAGCTGCAGAGACCCCGCCTAAGGAAGAGGCGGGGCTAGAGAGGGACTGACGGTGTATGAAGAAGCTGAGGGCCCCACCCACGGAAGAGGCGGGGTGAGAGAGGGACCTGAGCACAAATATATATATATATATACATACACGATTGATTCACATTATTTTGACCACGACCTACTTTTGACAATAGCGGTGTGGAGCCAGTGATATATGCTATGTGTCATGAGCTGGATTGGTGGTTATATAAGGTAACATGTAGGCATTCTGCAAACATATCAACCATTACTGTAATGGGTAAAACATGCAACTTTTTCCGACTTTGAAAAGGGGATGGTGATTGGCTTTTGGGCCAATGGTGGCAATATTTCTGAAACTGTTCGGGTGCTGCTGTGGTTAAAGTGTACCGTGACTGGACAAACAGCGCCATTGCGAATAAACAGCATGGAAACTGTGGAGCACCACATGCCATGGATGTCAGAGGTAAACGTTGGCTGCAAACGTGTGTGTGGGCCAACCGACACACTACTGTTGAGCAACTCACTGTCCAAACAAACAAGGGGGCTACCATATGTCTGTCTATAACGACAGCACAGCCAACCCTGTTGCATATGGGGCTCCGAAGCAAACAGCTGGTCTCTGCACCCATGCTGACGAGGATTCCTCGGCAGAAACAGATTACATTTTAATGATAGTGCCAAAATTAGACCTCTCCTGATTGGCAAAGGGTTGCTTTCTCGGATGAGTCATGTTTTCTGCTCCATCAACTGGACGGACATTGGCGTGTCAGGTGCGAAACCTCAGAGAACAAACAATCTGCAACCATTGTTGGAAAAACACAAGCTGGTGGCGGCAGCGTTATGGTCTTGGGAATGTTTTCTTGGCATTGTCTGGGTCCACTTATACCTCTGGAAGGCACTATCAACCGATTGTGTTATCTATCCATCCTTGCAGATCAAGTACACCCATACATGCTGACTGTCTTCCCTGGGGCGGATGGGATCTTCCAGCAGGACAATGCAATATGTCATATCACCAGAATTGTCTGGGAGTGGTTGTAGGAGCACGAGGAAGACTTCCAGGTACTTCCTTGGCCCTTATATTCCCAGGACTTGAACCCCATTGAGCACCTGTGGGGCCACCTCGATCACCATGTTCTCTGTATGGATCCTCAACCACGTATTCTTCAACAGCTGTCGGATGCACTGCAGTGTGCATGGCTCCAGATACCCTTGCCAACCTTCCACATCTTACTGACTCACTACCACGCCGTCTAGCTGCTGTCTGTGCTGCAAACGACGGTTCAGTATCTTAGCTCAGTCATAATAATGTGACTGGACCATGTATATATACACACATACACTGTATATTGTGTGTATAGTAAATATGCATGTATTTGATAGTCTTAGGAAATACAAGGGTAAAGAGTCTGAATAGTCTCTTTATTTATGTCTATTCACTGGTACCCTCACTCCATACCAGTGGCGGAGCTACCCCTAGTGCAGGCTGTGCAATGCACCAGGGACCAGAACCTTTGATGGGCCCACTGCTCACGCTGCCAACGTGACTTCGCTCTGCCCTTTGGCCTGCTGTGGCCCCTCCTCACCCCAGGAAGTGGATTACCTGCATTTGGCAGGTAAGGAAATATATATATTTTATATAGATGTGTATGTATATGTGTATATATATATATATATATATATATATATATATATATATATATACTGTACATATGTGTGTGAGTAGATGAATATGTAAATGTATAGATAAACAAATGTATATGTAGATACAGTATTTTCTTGCACTGGGGCTTTCCATGCACTAGCTCCCCCACTGCTCCCTACTATTTACCACCATTTTTCCTCCTCCTTACATTGATAATAAACATTATACACTGTATCATTATGCAACATATATTTTAGCTGGTAATAGATATAATGCTATATGCTTATTATTATTATTACTTATTATTAACTTTCATTAAAACATAGGTATGACAATATGAAACTTGACAGACTGATACAAAAAGAGTTTACTCCACTGCCCTTGAGCTAACAAGCATTCACTTTAACTTTTTGTACACAAAGTGCGTTGCATCACTGAGAGTTTGCAAGCTAACAGAGTAAAGAATTAATGAACAAAAGGGAAATAAATTAAAAGGGAGAAAGGAGGCCTTAACAAGTGATTGAAACGAGAGTAGAGGGTTAATTAGCAATTTAATGTGTAGGAGTTGCAACTGTGAAAAATTAAAGGGGGGAAAGTGCAGGGTTCTTCACTGTTAAGTAACACAAATCATAGGTGAGTGTGTCTGGACAGTGTAGGTGGCAGGGCATATAAGATGAGTTCAGATAAAGCTCTACGTTTGGAGGTTCAAAAAATGAATGTGAATGGACCTGGGAAAAATTGTCAGTTGGCCAGTGCATTTTATCAGGTGGATGGCACGAGGTCCACCGGCTGAGCCCCTGCAGAAGTGACTGCCCAGTCCTGATGTTGAGTAACCAAAGCACAAATTTGGCTCATATTAATTATGTGCATCTTAGTATGATCATTGCATAGAGTGCCAGAAACAATACCTGACAATGAATAATGTTTCAATAATGTAAGTGTTCCTTTTTGCCATTTTGAAATGTTTGGATGTATGGCACACCAAACATAAACTTTCCATTCTTTGCCTTTCACCTCTAGTGCTGCCCTTACGCATTAGTACTTATAGTTCACTTGCTATAACACTTATATAAACATTGCTTCGGAGTTATCTTGGACTGTGATAACTGTAAATCCACAACCATGGCACACTACACAAACACACTATCTACAGAGATGCTCACGCACTGCAGAACGACTATGGAGGAAATCTCGCACTTCAGCAGACTTTCTCCACTACAAGTTTACCTTGCGCTCCTACTTCTCTGCCCTCAATCTTGCCAAACAACACGACTTCTCTTCACTAATATCAAACCTGTTCTCCAACCCTAAACGTTTATTTGCTACATTCAACACCCTCCTTTGCCCACCCCCACCTCCTGCCCCTTCCTGTCTAACTGCTGATGACTTTTCCAGCCACTTTAAAAATAAAATTGAAACCATCCGAAATGAGCTCTCCTCCCAGCTTGGCCCTATCCCACCATCCTCTCCACAAACCGACAACACCAAACCCTTACCCTTCCCCAATCCCTCCTCCAATATGGATTCCTTTGACCCTGTAACCGAGGATGAAGTATCTACGTTATTATTAACCTCTCACCTTACAACATGTCCACATGATCCTATTCCTTCACAGCTAATCCCTCCCCTATCCACTGCACTTATCCCCTCACACATCTATTCAACCTCTCACTAAACACTGGCAGGTTTCCATCCTCCTTAAAACACGGCATAATTACACCCATTCTCAAGAAGCCCTCATCTGACCCAGCTTCTGCCTCCAACTACCGCCCTATCTCACTACTTCCCCTGGCTTCTAAACTGCTTGAGTGGCTTGTTTACAATCGCCTCACTCAATTTATTTCCTCCAATTCCCTTCTTGACCCCTTCCAATATGGTTTCCATGCCCAACACTCAACAGAAACAGCCCTCACAAAAGTCACCCATGACTAGCTAACTGCCAAATCAAAGGGTCACTTCTCCATTCTAAGTCTCCTTGATCTCTCTGCTGCCTTCGACACAGTTGACCACCCTCTTCTAATGCAAACTCTCCGCTCATTTGGCATCCAGGGCACAGCTCTTTCATGGCTCACATCCTACCTAAAAGATCGTACATTTAGCGTCTCTTTCTCTGGCACCTCTTCTTCACCTCTACCTCTGTCTGTTGGCGTTCCCCAAGGTTCTGTCCTAGGCCCCCTCCTCTTCTCCATCTACACCTCCTCCCTTGGCAACCTCATAAAATCCTTTGGATTTCAGTATCATCTCTATGCAGATGATACTCAAATCTACCTCTCTGCACCCGAACTATCCCCCTTTCTTTTAGCTCATGTTTCCAACTGCCTCTCTAGCATATCCTCCTGGATGTCTACCCGTCAACTCAAACTCAACATGTCTAAGACTGAACTCCTAATCTTTCCACCCTCTACTACAGCTTCCGCTCCTCAAATATCTCTCACTGTTGACAACACCATCATCACCCCTACCTCCCAGGCCCGTTGTCTTGGGGTTCTACTGGATCCCGCCCTCTCTTTTATTCCTCACATCCAATCGATAACAAAATCTTGTCAGTTTCACCTAAAAAACATCTCCAAAATTCGTCATTATCTTACAGAAGACATTGCTAAAATTCTAATACACTCTCTCATCATATCTCGACTCGACTACTGCAATTCCCTCCTTGCTGGCCTTCCCATCTCTCGTCTGTCTCCCCTCCAATCCATAATGAACGCCTCTGCTAGACTCATCTTCAATACCAAACGATCAGTGTCTGCAGCTCCTCTCTGTCAATCACTCCACTGGCTTCCCATAGCTTCCTGAATCACATTTGAAATCATGACCCTAACATATAAAGCACTCAACCACAGTGCACCCCCTTATATCTCTGCTCTTGTTTCAAAATACTCTGCCAACTGCCCCCTTTGTTCTGCTAACGACCTTCTTCTTTCCTCCTCTCTCATCACCTCCTCTCACTCCTGTCTTCAAGACTTTTCTCGTGCTGCCCCTACTATTTGGAACTCCTTGCCTCGCTCCATTAGATTATCTTCGTGCCTCAAAACCTTAAAAAAAATACTAAAAACACACCTGTTTAAAAAATCTTATCACCTTCAGCCTTTATAATTACAACTGCACACTCCACAGCTTAATAACACTCCCACACACAATCTACAGTACAACACACAGACCCCTCCAATTGGCTAAACAAATTGCATTCACGTGGCCATTTTATATTTGTCACCCTCTTGTATCACACCTAAACCCTTAGATTGTAAGTTTGCGAGTTTTCAATTGTGTGTCCGTGTCTTGGAAACAAGCACTATGTACATTTGATTTTATGCTAAAAAACAGGGCCCTCCATTCTTTATAAGGTGTTAAGTTTGTTTTTTGCCATGTACTAAACCCCTGTACAGCACTACGGAATATGTTGGCGCTATATAAATAAAGATAATAATAATAATAATAATAAATAATATACATCAATTATTCCTTGTACTATTTGCGTTACCATACACACTCTCTCAATTTGTACTTCACTTTGTTTAATAACATACCTGTACTTACCTGGTATTACTCAGAAAGCACTTACTAGCCTTTATGTAGAGGATTGCTTCCACTAGCTTCACTGTAGATATCTTGAATTATGATACCTGTAAACAATTTACCTCAAGTATCTCCCATACTTGTTTGCCTCAACATACATACAAACCTCCATAAGTATCACATCTATTTGTTCTAGAACTAAAAATCAAGATATCCCTCTGAGCTAAACGAAACACACATTTTTTTATGTGAGTATATACATTTATTTGAGAAAAGAAATGGATTTATAATGCTACACTGTTTCTGTTCTTTGCTCTCCTGAGTTTTGTTGTATTTTTTTTTAGATATCTTGTATTTGTCATATTTGATTGAAGCATTTGCTCCCACTGTTTTTCTCCAGAAATATTTCTGGAAGGTAATTTTATAAACTTTTTTCTTAATCTTCTGGACTTTATTGTTATAAATGTATTCCTTTAGAGCACGGGAAAAGTATATTTGTTAAACAACAGAGCTGGCACTATACAAACCATGATTTGGGACCTACAATTTCGTTTGAATTCAAAAAGACTTTGGGCCCTATTCTACTGCCCAATTCATACATTTATACACACTTAAAATCACTCTTAATTTCTGGCCTAGGAAGAATCCTAAAGTGAAACGTGCGCGTCGGCTGGATTTGGCAGTCTGTCCCCTGAAGATGACATCACAGTTCACTCACATGTGTGCATATAGTGGCGATTTACTTGAGTATCCTGGGCCAATTGAGATTGTATTTGCTTGTATTAGTGCAGGAGGTAAGAGTAGTTTAGGTAGTTTTGCCCTCCATAGAAAGACTAGGGGGTAAGTGGTGGATCCCTGTATGGCCACACTAGGAATAACATAGGGATAGAGTCCTATTGGTGTGAATAGGGTAAAGATAGTTGTGAGAGTAGGGATTAAACCTGTTTTTATGGAGCTGGTGGTGGGCTAAAGTACTGCCACACAGTGCTATGTAAGGATTTTGGATAAGTCACTATTCTTTATTATTGCACAATATTTGAAGTGGTATAAAGGTAATTTAATGATTTTTTATACATCAATACATCAGATTTAGTATGTCATTTTAATACATTTTTGCACTATATTTTTCAATTGATTATATGCACAGGATTGTTAATCATATGTTGTTTGTGGTCGCAACTGCAGGCAGTACAGGTAATAAGGGGTCATAATAATTATTAAGGATTGGCACTTTCAGACAATATAAATTAATATTTGTATAATATTATTACTAGCTTACACAGATGCATGAATTAAGGAACTATATGTGTGATTGAAGGGTTAATAAGAACTCTCTTTGTGTTTAGGAACTGGAAAATTAGCTGAGATATAGAATATTACCACCTGTTTCTTGCTATCTATGTTCCAAGAACATCTTACGATTTGACCTTGCTAGACTAACAAGCTGTTTCTGCTGAAACTGCAATTTCCTCTGATATGCCTTCTTTCTTTCAAGTACATACGTTTTGCCATCCTGCAAATAAATGAGCTTGTACTGAGATTCTTATGTGTGTGTGTCATTTCCAGTACTGGCTCCCAGAGCTCCGTGTGAGACCCGTGGTCCAAGCCGTCAACACAGTAAATAAGCCACAATAAGCTGGTGTTAGAAGTGGGATACAGATCGAAGAACGAGTGGTGAGTAGAGTGAATTGTGTCCATTTAAGTACAACTTCCTTTGCTCCCACTCTCTTCGTTCTCTGTAAACTGTATCCAAGTAAATAAGTTTGGCACAGTCTCAGGTAGACTGGGAACCACTCTCTAAGGTAGGGAGGGTTTAGCCTTCGGCGGGCTAACATTTTTAAGCCTTTGGAAGGCTATATATATATATGTTAAGCCTTCGGTAGGCTATATTAATTATTCCTAAGGTGGGAATAGATAGGATAAAATTGAAATATATACTTGACGGCTTGGTTGACAGTTCCCCAAACCAACGCTATTGCTTGCTTATGAATTTTGCTGTATTGCTGTGCTGTTTAAGATAAGAAATGTTGTTATACTGTGTAAAATCAGGAAGTGAGGTCTCTGGAGACTGTAAGACGCACCGTCTCTGTGTCTAGGGGCAACCCGTTGACGCACAGAGTACGAAAGCATAGTGACAGTTGAAAGAAGACAGAAATAGGCATATTGTATTACGTTTTGTTTTAAGTAATTAACTCGAGAATAACTGTAATGATATAGGAATCACAAAGTTGTGGAGACCAGTAGCCAAGGTCAGCAATAATCCGGTTCAGCAACTTGTAGGTTAAACAGGAACAAGCTTTTATTGAAGGGATCAGGAACCAACAATAATCTGGCAAGGTACATTTGACAGGAAGTGCCTTATATAGGCCAAGGACCAGACACCTGACCAGACACAGCTGAAGAGACTTAGGTACTGATACAATTGCTAGCAGAGTCAAGCTTATAAGGTCTCAATGGAATTTCAAAAGGCAGGCTGGCGCAGTGGTAGGGAAGAGGTATAGCAGCCTGGGGACCAGGGTTCAAAACCCAGCAGAGTCAATTCCTCACATTACCCCCGCCTCTATAGGTGCAGCCTCTGGATGCCCTATTACCTGGTTTAGCAGGGTACTGCACATGAAAAGACCGAAGGAGATCAGGAGCGTGAATATTGTCCACTGGTTCCCACGAACTCTCCTCCTCACCATAGCCTTTCCAGCGAACCAGATACTGAAGTTTGTTACGGAAGATCCGGGAGTCAAGAATTTTGTCCACTTCGTACTCATCCTCACCATCCACGAGGACTGGAGGTGTGGCGGCCAGGGAAAGTATTTTCATGAACAGGTTTAAGCAGTGCCATGTGAAACACTGGATGTATTTTCATGAAATTCGGGAGTTGCAAACGGAAGGTGACAGCATTGATCTGAGCAATGATCTCAAAAGGTCCCATGAACCTTTGACCCAATTTATGAGAAGGAATCCGAAGCTTAAGATTCTTTGTTGATAGCCACACCTTGTCACCAACGCGATAGACTGGGGCCTCCTTTCTATGCCTATCAGCAGCTCTTTTGTAACATTCCTGAGCCTCCAAAAGAGTCTCTTTCAACAGTGCTTGGGAATCACGTAAGGCGGTTAGCCGGTCAGTGACAGCAGGAATGGAAGTAGTAATTGGGAGACTGACTAGAAAGGTCGGATGGTAACCATAGTTGGCAAAAAATGGGCTCAAAGAAGTGGAGCAGTGTTGGGCATTGTTATAGGCAAACTCCGCCATTGGTAGAAAATCCAGCCAGTCATCCTGCAGGTAACTAATATAGCACCGCAAATATTGCTCCAAAGTCTGGTTGGTTCGCTCAGTCTGTCCATTACTTTGCGGATGAAAAGCTGACGACAGATTTACATTAATACCTAGATAAGAACAAAAATGTTTCCAAAAACGAGACGTAAACTGCACTCCCCTGTCAGAAACTACTTCATCAGGCACTCCATGCAAGCGAAAAATTTCCCGAATAACCAGGTCAGCCGTCTGTTTAGCTGAAGGGAGACCACGAGCTGGTATGAAATGACCCATCTTAGTTAACCTGTCCACAACAACAAGAATGGTAGTGTGTTCCTTA
This sequence comes from Discoglossus pictus, assembly GCA_027410445.1. Lineage (NCBI taxonomy): Eukaryota > Metazoa > Chordata > Amphibia > Anura > Alytidae > Discoglossus > Discoglossus pictus. The sequence goes on from CM050174.1 coordinate 35,457,509, forward strand.
GAGGGTGGTATTTCCACAATAAAGTCCATGGATATAGATCCCCAGGGACGATGAGGAATCGGAAGAGGCTGAAGCAAGCCAACAGGGGATGAGCGAGGAGTCTTATGTCTGGCACACACATCACAAGAGGACACATACTTCTTAACATCCTCATGATACTTTGGCCACCAAAAGGATCGGGCAAGTAGGTCTTGCGTCTTTCGGATTCCTGGATGACCTGCTGGTTTTGAGTCATGGTAGAGGCGCAAAAGGTCCAGTCGCACTGACTCCGGAGCAAACAGACGTCGTTGAAAAATCCAAAACCCATTAAGCATCGTCATATGGAGATCACGAGGAGGATCACGAAGAACTGGGTCTTCAGCGTAGCCCTTTTTAATGCGAGACATCAGATCAGAAGGAAAAGCAACTCCTATAAATATATCCTCCGGCAAGATGGTGGTCTTGGTTACGGTAGCATGGAGGGGGTCAGCTATTCTAGACAAGGCATCCGCCTTACCATTCTTGGAGCCAGGACGGTATGTAACCAAAAAATTAAACCTCGAGAAGAATAGGGACCAGCGTGCATGTCTGGCTGACAGTCTCTTTGCTGATCGAATACATTCCAGATTTTTGTGATCTGTGAGGACAGTAATTGGATGGGTAGCTCCCTCCAAGAGATGTCTCCATTCGGTGAAGGCAGCTTTTATAGCCAAAAGTTCTTTATTCCCTATGTCATAATTTCTTTCTGCTGGCACCATCTGGCGGGAAAGAAAGGCACACGGATGTAACAGCATCTTAGGTCCAGTCCTTTGAGACAGTATAGCACCAACAGCTGAATCAGAAGCATCAACTTCCACAATAAATGGTAATTCTGGCTGAGGATGTACCAGGACGGGGGCAGATGTAAACAGAGTCTTTAATCGGGAAAATGCGGTATCAGCCTTATCGGACCACTGAAAAGGATTCCCCTTACGTGTGAGTTCAGTGATCGGTGTAATAACGGCAGAGAAATTCTTAATGAAACGCCTGTAAAAATTGGCAAACCCCACAAATCTCTGGACATCTTTTTCATTCTTGAGGATGGGCCAGTCCAGCACAACTTTAATTTTACTTGCGTCCATAGTTAAACCTTTAGGAGTTATGACATACCCCAGGAATTGAATTTCTGTTTGTTCAAACTCACATTTTTCTAGTTTAATGTATAGGTGGTGGGTACGAAGGCGCTCCAGAACTATACAGACCTGTTTTCTGTGGTTTTCAAGATTATCAGACAATATTAGGATATCATCCAAATATGCCACAACAAACTGATCCAGGAGATCTCGTAGTAATTCATTGATAAGATGCTGGAAAGTTGCAGGGGCATTACAAAGCCCAAATGGCATTACTAGATATTCGTAATGCCCGTACCTGGTTCTGAAAGCTGTTTTCCATTCATCATTTGGTCTTATGCGAACCAGATTATATGCCCCCCGAAGATCAAGCTTTGTAAATATTTTAGCTGAGCGAAGTCTCTCCAAAAGTTCAGGAATGAGAGGCAAGGGGTAGCGGTTTTTAACAGTGATGTTATTAATGTCCCTGTAATCAATGCATGGCCGTAGGCTGCCATCTTTCTTCTCTACAAAGAATATAGGAGCTCCTGCTGGGGAAGTAGATGGTCGAATAAAACCTTTGGCAAGATTTTCTTGTATGTATTCACGAAGAGCTTTCAATTCAGGCTCAGAAAGGGAATATATACAGCCAAATGGGATAGCAGCCCCAGGCAACAGCTCTATTGGGCAATCATAAGGCCTGTGGGGTGGAAGCTGATCAGCATTCTTCTTATCACAGACATCTGCAAAGTCCCGATATTGTAGAGGAAGCTTAGTCAAGTTTGTAGCAACCATTTCATTAATTGTTGTGGCAACAGGTGTTACCTTAGTGGGTTAACAATTCATTAAGCAGTGTTCTGAAGGAAAGGACAAAGTTCTGATCTTCCAATCAATCTGTGGGTTATGCAGAGCAAGCCAAGGTACCCCCAAAATCACTGGAAACTGCGTTGAGGAAATTAGGTGGAAAGATATAGTCTCATGGTGATTCACTTCCAGAGTCAACTTTAAGGGCACAGTCTCATGTGTAACCGGGCCCGACATAAGTGGAGAACCGTCCACTGTCTTCATTAACACAGGTGAAGAATTAGGGATAGACTGAATTCCATTTCCTGCTGCAAATTTAATGTCCATAAAGTTTCCGCCTGCTCCAGAATCTATCATAGCTGTAGTTGAAATTTTATGATCACCACATTGCAACGTGATAGGCACCACAAAATGAGGATGTTGAGTCAACATACCCTCTTCACCATGAGCCAGAGAAAACAAGGGTGGTGTGACAGAATCCAGTTGATCTGCAATCTGGGATTGGTGTCGAATCTGTGCGCCCTCAGCAGCCATAGCTATTGTTCTTTTGGATTTGCTAGGGCAATTGATGGCATAGTGCCCTGCACTACCACAATACAGGCATAAATTGTGAGTGCGTCGCCACTGTTTTTCTTCATTGGATAATGGCCCTCTTATTAGATTTACATGCATAGCCTCAGGCTCAGAGTCTGAAGGTGTTTGTGGGGTTGGAGTAGAAATTCTTGAATATGAAATAGGAGTAGTACTTGGTCTAAAAGAGCCCTGTCTTTCCAGTCTTCTTTCAGAAAGTCTCCGATCGATACGGATAGCCAAACGCACGAATGCATCAAAGTCCGCAGGAAGATCAACACGAGCTAGCTCATCTTTTATAGCTTCTGAGAGACCTTTTCTGAAGTGGAACCTCTGAGCTGATTGGTTCCAGGTAGTATCAGCAACCCACTGTCTGAATTCAGCAGCATATTCAGCCACGGAGCGCCTCCCTTGATGCAAATGAAGTAGAGTAGCTTCTGCTGTAGCACATCGATTGGGGTCATCAAAAACTAGGCACATGGCCTCAAGAAAGTCATTTAGATTACCCAAGACTGGACTGTCCTGTTCCAGAAGAGGGGAGCCCCAAGCCAGGGCTTCATCTTTGAATAGTGAAAAAATAAATCCCACCTTCTCTCTTTCAGATGGAAATTGGTGAGGTAACATCATGAAGTGCAAACGACATTGATTTAGGAAACCCCTAAATTTTTTGCGATCTCCTCCAAACTTTTCTGGCAGGGGCAAGCGGGCATCTTGTGCAGGTGTAACAGTAGCAGCTGAAACATCACGTGCCCTGTAGCTGGGGTACTCACTGTGCATTGACTGAAATTTATTTTGCAGTTCAGCTACCTGGTCCTGCAGCACTTGGATGGTCTGTGCCTGGGTCTGCACAGTTCTTGCAGTAAAAGCAACCTGCTGGGCCAATGCAGAATCTGTCCCGGCGGTCTCCATGAAAGGGCCAGATTATTCTGTAATGATATAGGAATCACAAAGTTGTGGAGACCAGTAGCCAAGGTCAGCAATAATCCGGTTCAGCAACTTGTAGGTTAAACAGGAACAAGCTTTTATTGAAGGGATCAGGAACCAACAATAATCTGGCAAGGTACATTTGACAGGAAGTGCCTTATATAGGCCAAGGACCAGACACCTGACCAGACACAGCTGAAGAGACTTAGGTACTGATACAATTGCTAGCAGAGTCAAGCTTATAAGGTCTCAATGGAATTCACAAAAGGCAGGCTGGCGCAGTGGTAGGGAAGAGGTATAGCAGCCTGGGGACCAGGGTTCAAAACCCAGCAGAGTCAATTCCTCACAATAACTGTCGGAATTGTCGGAGCTCTCCAGCTCAGTACAGCCGCTCTTGTTCTCTGATTAAAATCGTGGTAACAATATAAGGTTATGTTGTCTATTGAGACAACCACCTAAAGTTTTTAAGAATAGAAGGATAGTTGGAAATGGGTACTTCCTAGTCTAAACAATATCCACCTCCCAACCCGGGAGAATCATGCAAAGCTATCATATGTAGTTATATACATAGCCCAACCCCCAGGTCCCGTAAGAGAGCAAGCAGCTGCAACTCAGAAGCTGTGAGCAGCGGCTGCAGCCCCCCTTCCTCTTTCCCCCGCAGACAGCACTACATAGAGAGGGAGAGCAGACAAAAAAAGAGCAAACGAGGAAAGCGTTATAAAAGGAATAGGAGCAAAAATAAAAAGGCCCAGAAAACCCCATAAAAGTAAAAGAGTAAAATCGACTCTGATGGTAGGGGAGGCCCCAGTGACTCCGCACAGTCAGATGCTGAAGATCTAAACATAAAACCAGAAGCAACTTTTTCTTTACATACTGTATATGTATATAATATTCTGATTGCTTTTGTTTATAAAGTAGATGGGTTGTCTTGTTTTCTGCATTTGGGAAGTTGTTTTGCTGCAAATAAATTTGTGAGTGTGATTGCTGTACTTTCTTTCTTTGCAATACAACTGAGAAATGCAGGTTAGAGAATTATCTTCTGTGTCTTTAAGGGTGTAGAGATTGTGTCTAAAGCCGGCATAAATATAAAAAAAGGGAAATATTTTTCCAGAAATATGTAGCAGTGGAGGATTTATGGTCGTGTAATACTTGTCTTTTTACTCTGTAGATCAGCTATTTGTACTTTCAAAAATATCCTGATATTGTTGTGGTAATTGGATATTGTTGTGGCAATGTGTTTTTTCTGTTTTAAAGCTGCTAACACTTATCTCCTTGTCCCAGAGAAAAACAGTGAGTTTTTGTGACAGGAATTCCCCCTCCCCGCAGAAAATTCTTCAGGTCGTATTTAGTTTGGATAAAAAAACTGTCATGTGTATGGAATGTTGTTGTTGTTGAACTTTTTAAGGTGGTTTTCAGTATTTGAAGTAAATGTTTGTGGAGAGGTCTTAGGAAGAGGAGTGTTAGTTGGGAATTATTGTAATTACCTAGTTATCCCAATTGCCCCAATTGTTCCTGATATCACCGCTCTCATTACGACCATGAGAGCGGTGATATCACGAACAATTGGGGCAATTCCTCATAATGCCACTATATTTACTGTTATTGATTTATCAAACGCATTCTTTTCGGTCCCATTGGACCCGTAGACACAACTACTTATGGCTTTCACTTTTGATGGGCGCCAATTAACATGGACCCATCTTCCCCAAGGCTACGTGGGCTCACCAGCTGCTTACTCACTGGTGCTCCAACATACCTTGCGTTCATGGACCCCGTGCCATGGTTATGTCCTCCTTCTGTTCGTTGATGACCTACTGTTGTGTTATCCTAACGGGGAAGCCAATAGACAGGATTCACTCAGTTTGCTAAAGCATCTAGCAGCTGAAGGTCACAAGGAAGCTAAACACAAAATACAAATGGGGGCAACACATGTTGAATACTTAGGTTTTACTCTGTCACATGACACACGCTCTGTTAGCTCAAAACGCATAGAGGCTATTCAGAGAATACCTAAACCACAGACTAAAAAGGAAATGCTTTGCTTTCTTGGTATGATTAATTATTGCAGGCAATGGATCCCTGACTGCTCACACTATGACTCCATTTTACGTGTGGCTGTTAGAGGGGAAAGCCCAGAGCATATTCAGTGGACTCCAGACATGACCAAAGCTTATGTCACCTTAAAAGTTAGTATTATGCAGGCCCCCGCTTTAGGACTACCTGATTATTCTAAACCATTCCACCTATATGCGAGGGACAATTGTAAAACCATGGCCGCGGCCTGTGCCCAAGATCACGGAGGTAGTATGCATCCCGTAGCATTATTTTCCAAAGTAGTCCCTACTCCGGTCCAGGGGATGCCGGCGTGTCTCCAAGCATTAGCTGCTTGTGCTATCGCCGTAGAGACAGACAATACTATTACCTAGGACATTCTACATACTAGTCACCAAGTGTTACAGTTAGTTAAAAACCTAACTACACAACACATGACCACACAGCGCCTCAGTGGCTATGAGTGCATACTGCTTAACCATACCAACTTAGAGATAAAATACAGCGTTCCTAACTCAGACCCTATTGCCATCTTAAATGCTATACTAACTAACCATCCTACATCTAACGATGACCACATACAGCCACACGACTGTTTTGCTACCATACATGACTCCACCTCCCCATGACCTGGCCTTCTTGACTTGCCTATAGATCATGCTGAGAACATGTTTGTTGATGGGTCATGTTCTAGACCTGCAGATGGGGTCTATAAAACAGGCTTTGCTATAGTTCAGCTTCCAGATATTGGACTTGAGGCAGGTCCCATCCCTTTTTCTTCCGCGCAAGCTGCTGAACTTATCGCCCTCACAAGAGCATGTAACCTTTTTGAAAATAAATCTGTTAATATCTATACTGACTCCCGCTCTGCCTTTGGTGTAGTTCATGACTTTGGAAAAATTTGGCAACAACGAGGCTTCGTTGCTGCAGATGGCAAATCAATTTCTCATACTACTCTTATTAACTCCTTATTGGAAGCTATTCAGTTACCTAAAGATATTGCCATCATCCACTGCCATGCACACACTAATCGCAATGACTTTGTTTCTAGAGGTAATGCTTTAGCTGACCGGGTAGCAAAGGAAGCTGCAGTTATGCCGCTCTCCCCTACCCCCACTTTCCCTGTGCTTCAGCCCTCATCCTATCCCTCTGACCTTCTTTTCCATGAATTACAAGGTTTTGCCACACCTGATGATTTATCATACTGGCAATCACAAGGTTTAGAAAAGGACATACATGGCCTTTTCTCAAAAGACGGGAAGATAGGGATATCTGAGAGTAGTGCCCCAATATTCATAGGATAGGCACATGGGGTAGCACACAAAGGAATTAAAGCAAACATGCAGCAACTGCAACAATCATTTTGCATCAGAAATTTGAAATCACACTGTCAGACATACATTCAAAGATGTATACAATGTCTGTAGGATAACTCTACAGTACCTAACAAAGCATTACATGATCATTTGCCTCCACTCACAGCTCCATTCACCCATTTACAAATCGATTTTACTCATATGCCAAAGGTAGTATCAAAGCAATAGTATCTCTAGCGGAACCCATCACTGTTTTACCCTGTTTTATGATTATTATGGTTAAAATATGATCCTACTATATGTATGTTGGTTGATGCTCTGCAGAATATTGTCCCAGACATTTACAGCTACTTGGCATGGGAGATAATCCTGTTACAGCGACTCCGCATAAGATAAAGGAAGTCTATTGTATACAGTGTTTTCATTCTCAGATAAGAACAAAGAAGTGTAATTGAATCAATGTCTGATTGTATCAAAGTTGCCAGGGAGGTGTGACCCCCTATTGTTCTCTTTATGTGTATTGTGTGTGGCCAAATATGGGCATGGGTATTACCTGTGGCCAAAGAGATGGGTATAAATATTTCTGCAGAACAAAATAAAGTCAGTATTCATTTGACTCCCAAATTGTGTGTCGTCCAATATGGGAGGTCGGGGATGGTGAAACTGTAGTGCCTCGTGGGTATTTTATCGTATACCAGCGGAGATTTTGGGTAGCGTGTCCCAGCCCCGTTACATTTGATGGCAGCGACGGGATTCAAACCTCACAGCAGACCGTTGTTCGGCAGTTACAGCCATTTGGGAAATTTGCTATTTCGTATGGAACCGAAAGGAAAGGGTATGTGAATAGACCCGAATGTTGAAACGGGCCACGCTAAAAGAGCTATTGGAAGCAAGGGGAATTATTGCCAGCAATAAAACCAAAGCTACCCTTATTGTTGAACTCATGGAGGGAGACCGGGCAGCTGCTGCAGCACCTCTTACGGACAGCACACAGAATGAGTTTGGAAGAGAACTCCAATGCAGACTGGCCCATTTCCCAGGTACGCCTCCCACAGAAACCTTGGAAAGGATTATGTCCGATGTCCACGAATACATAATGGGAAAGCAGCGGGCAGACTGGAGGTCCAGAGAGGGGTCCCTAATCACACCACACATAGTACCGGGGAAGCCTAAACTCCCGTACCATGCTTTTAAAAACTATGTGGAGACCGAAGACATTGATGGCTACTTGCATGACTTTGAGAGATTATGCCAATTACATGAGATCAACGCCGCCGACCAGGTAACCCTGTTGGTGAGTAAGCTAGCGGGCCGGGCAGCAGAAGCCTACCGCACCATGCCAGACGAGGATAGCAGAGACTACCAGAAAGTAAAGCAGGCGATCCTGGACAGGTACGCAATTACCCAGGAGGCATACCGGCAGCGGTTCCGAGAAAGCCGAAAGACAGAGAAAGATACTCACATGGAGTGGGCGCACCGCTTAACTAGGGTGGGCAAAGGTTGGGTACAAGCCGCACAAGCAACCACAGTGGAGGACATGCTACAATTACTGCTACTGGAGCAATTCTTCCAGGGGTTAACCCCGGATTTACAAAACTGGCTGAGAGATCGGAAACCGCGCATCTTAACTGAAGCGGCCAGGTGGGCAGATGAGTACCAAGATGCCAGGAGGGCACAGCAGGCACAGGCACGGTCCATCTTGGGAGCTGCTAACCGACCGCCCACCATTAACCCCACCCCAGCACTGCGTCCGGGTGGTGGGAACTACCAAACCCCTCCACGGTACAACAATGCCCGATCTTTCATCAGGTGCCACACGTGTAACCAGCAGGGCCACATGCAAAGAGACTGTCCCAGAAACAGAAACCGCTCCACGTGGAATACTCCAACCAATTTCCCTGCAAACCGGGCAGCAGTACACTGCTACCAGAGTGAGCCTCGACAACCTTTCTTCGGGACCCAGTCTAATGAAGAATCTTTGGGCACCCTCCACGAGGTTAACCCAGTACAAGCAGCTCCAGACAACCGACAGGGACACCGCCAAGTGGTACACGTAGAGGGAAAACGCCTTCAGGGTCTGCGCGATTCTGGGGCCACCATAACCCTGGTTCGCAATCACCTAGTCCCCAAGCACCAGCTCACTGGAGAATATGTGGCAGTCCGGGTGGCAGGGGGGGCGATTTACAAAATTCCCACTGCTAAAGTACATTTGGATTGGGGAGCGGGGTCGGGGAATGTGGAAGTGGGCCTCATGCAGGACTTACCAGCTGATGTCATCCTGGGTAACGACTTGGGGGAGCTGACCTCCGCTTTTGTTTCTCCCAGCAGCAGTGTGTACCCCAGGGAGCTGAAGGTGTCGTCCTTCCTCCCCAGCAGCAGTGTGTACCCCAGGGGGCCGAAGGTGTCGTCCTTCCCCCCCAGCGGCAGTGTGTACCCCAGGGGGCCGAAGGTGTCGTCCTTCCCCCCAAGCGGCAGTGTGTACCCCAGGGAGCAGAAGGGGCCGTCCTTCCTCCCCAGCGGCAGTGTGAACCCCAGGGGGCAGAAGGTGTCGTCCTTCCCCCTCAGCGGCAGTGTGAACCCCAGGGGGCAGAAGGTGTCGTCCTTCATCCCCAGCGGCAGTGTGAACCCCAGGGGGCAGAAGGTGTCGTCCTTCCCCCTCAGCGGCAGTGTGAACCCCAGGGGGCAGAAGGTGTCGTCCTTCATCCCCAGCGGCAGTGTGAACCCCAGGGGGCAGAAGGTGTCGTCCTTCCCCCCCAGCGGCAGTGTGTACCCCAGGGAGCAGAAGGTGTCGACCTTCCTCCACAGCGGCAGTGGGTACCCCAGGGGGCCAAAGGTGTCGTCCTTCCCCCCCAGCGGCAGTGTGAAACACAGGGGGCAGAAGGTGTCGTCCTTCCCCCCCAGCGACAGTTTACACAAACCAGGGGAGACACCAATCTCCCAGACGGCGCAGATGGGACCGTGGTCTCTGCGCCCACAGCTTGTCCAGATCCCCAACTACCGTCACTGGGACAACCGGAGGAGGGGGTAAGTACAAATTCCCCTCCCCAGCTAACTTCTAATGTGGCCCCAGGGTTAACAGAGGAAATGTTAACCCCCACTGACCCCCACGTTTCCCTGGCTACTGAGCCGAAATATGTCCCAAGTACCCCAGCAGAAGAGCTGACAGCGGGGCACAGTGCAGTCGGCCTCTGCCCTCCCTTTGTCGCTTGTACAGAGCAGGATGTCCTGCAGGTTATACCAGCAGAAGAGCTGGCATCAGGGCAGAGTGCCGCTGGCCTCTGCCCCTCAAGTCCCCTCAGCGTGTTGCCCCATCACCCCAGCAAAATATCCAGGTGCCTGGTTAGACTTCCCCCCAAAGGGGAGACGTGTGACGAAGTGCCCTTCGCCACTTTGGCTTGGAGAGGACTGTTTGCCAGCCTCCTGCCCTGCGACTATGGCCCTGGTACATATTGCCCTTTGGAATCAGTGTTCGGCCATACCAGAGTGTATGTCACTCATTCTGGCCCTTTACATACAGGGGGTCATTCTGTACTTGCCCTGTGGGAGCGGTGATACCCCAGATAGCTATGCCATGGAGCCCATTCATATGATGAAAGACTATGGGAAAGACTTTAGCTACTTGGCAATTGAACTGTGTGAAGAGGATCTGAGCGCTATTCGGTAGTTTTGTGCGCTCAGATCCCAGCTATCTGGGGATATGGGAAATGTGAGTAAATGTGAATTGCAGTAATGCTGATGGGTTGTCAAACTAGAGAATTGACCAACAAATACTTTTGTCCGGACATCCCCAGGCCGATCCGTCAGGATCAGACCGTGTATGCCGGCTTATGGTCACGGGGGAGGTGTGTAGCGGAACCCATCACTGTTTTACCCTGTTTTATGATTATTATGGTTAAAATATGATCCTACTATATGTATGTTGGTTGATGCTCTGCAGAATATTGTCCCAGACATTTACAGCTACTTGGCATGGGAGATAATCCTGTTACAGCGACTCCGCATAAGATAAAGGAAGTCTATTGTATACAGTGTTTTCATTCTCAGATAAGAACAAAGAAGTGTAATTGAATCAATGTCTGATTGTATCAAAGTTGCCATGGAGGTGTGACCCCCTATTGTTCTCTTTATGTGTATTGTGTGTGGCCAAATATGGGCATGGGTATTACCTGTGGCCAAAGAGATGGGTATAAATATTTCTGCAGAACAAAATAAAGTCAGTATTCATTTGACTCCCAAATTGTGTGTCGTCCAATATGGGAGGTCGGGAATGGTGAAACTGTAGTGCCTCGTGGGTATTTTATCGTATACCAGCGGAGATTTTGGACTGCGTGTCCCAGCTCCGTTACAGTATCTTTTGGTGATAGTGGACCAGTTTTCACGTTGGCCTGAGGCCTTTGTAACACAAAGAGAGGATGCTAAGACAGTAGCTAAAATATTAACTACCAAGATAATATCAAGATGTGGATGCCCACTGCAAATTAATTCTGATAATGGACCAGCCATTATTAGTGCGGTAATTAAGGAACTGGTACAATGGCTACAGATAACCTAGAAATTCCATATCCCCTACCATCCCCAGAGTTTAGGCATAGTGGAAAGAATGAACCACGCTATTAAAGAGAAACCTACAAAGGCCACTGCAGGTACATGGGAGAACTGGCAGAAATACTCACCTGCTATACTAGCAGAAATTAGGATGACTCCTAATAAGTTTACTAAGTTGTCCCCTTTTGAGATTCTAATGGGAAGACCATTTCCAACTCCTTGGGTAAAAGGCCCACTTGTAATTAAGCCAGGTGATCTTGACCTTATAAGAGAACAATATGTGCAACATTTGATTGATAAATTGAATGGCATCTATAGTGATGTGTCTTCGCGCTTTCCTTTACCCTCACAGGAACCAACACATCCGTTCCAGCCAGGTGACCTCGTCTGTGTCCGACAACTGAAAAAAGCAAAGACAGGAGGCTTCCCATTCGGACCACGGACGACTGTGATAGCAGTGACCAGGACAGCTGTCCTCACTGACTCACAGGACATCTGGATCGATGCATCGTGCCTGAAGCTGTGTCCAAAGAGGGGTGAAGCAGGTGACAAAGTCCCAGTGAAAGCGATTGAAGACAGCGATAATAAAAATGTCAAACTTACTCCTGCATCCACAGAATGCATGGAAGAACTTTCTCCTGTTAATGGGCATTATGCTCCTGATTTATTTTCCCTTATGGACAATTCTTAATTGTTATTTTGACCCAGAAGAACTGGGACCATTGAAGTCTGTTTGTGGTAAATACAATGACACTCACACCAACACTAGTTCACTTCACAGAAATATAAGGCCATAAATAATGGCAAATCTGCCATTGCTGTAAGACCTTGTTTCAAAGAATTTTAAGCTAACTGCTACATAATTATTGAACGCGCAAAGTACTCCCTGTGATACAACACCACCAGGTTGTAGTAACTTCACAAACTTGTACTGGTTCTTTTAGGGGTCTTGAACCCCTATGAGAACCAGTCCGCTTGCTGTATTTTTTTAATGCTTTTAGAATGTTTTATATGAAGATCACTTTGTGATCTAAGAGGGGAATGAAGGGTTAATAAGAACTCTCTTTGTGTTTAGGAACTGGAAAATTAGCTGACATATAGAATATTACCACCTGTTTCTTGCTATCTATGTTCCAAGAACATCTTACGATTTGACCTTGCTAGACTAACGAGCTGTTTCTGCTGAAACTGCAATTTCCTCTGATATGCCTTCTTTCTTTCAAGTATATAAGTTTTGCCATCCTGCAAATAAATGAGCTTGTACTGAGATTCTTGTGTGTGTGTCATTTCCAGTACTGGCTCCCAGAGCTCTGTGTGAGGCCCGTGGTCCAAGCCGTCAACGCAGTAAATAAGCCCCAATAGTGATAACTGTTGAACTTATCACCAAATAGAAAAAAAAAATCTATTTGATGTAATAGATTTTTACTATATTATATGTGGACACTAATGCACTGCAGATTTACCACTACCCTTGGATATCTTTATATAGATAAAGCACTTTCTACTAGATTTTATATCATTTGAATATATTATATATGGATATTCATGCATTGCACTTTTTGCACTAAGATTTACCACTACCCTTGGGAATGCTCATATGGATATTGATTGACTACTTATGAGATGTGTTTGTATGCTTTTACACAATTTTGAAGTGTGCTTATTTACTTTACTTAACTTATCACCCATGTGAAATAATGTGGGGTTCCGAAGTAGTATTTCCTGAGCACCAAAATAATATGTCAAATCAACTCTGTATTAATCTCATACATTATATGAGATATTGGGGATAGTAAGAGACATCATCTTCTGGGTGACACAGTACTGTATTTTTATATATTTTACATGGCGCATGTTTTGGAGATTTTAATTACAATAATACAATCTTTGTTTTTTATATATAGAATATGTGCCTCTTTTCTTGGTCAATTGGAATATTGATGATGGTTACACAGTGGTGACTTTACTGTGTATGAGTTAGTTCAAATAGGAAGTTCATTTCTTTGATGTTTGATTTGGATATTAACTTCAACACTAACTTACAAAATACCTAACTGATAAGGTTGGAATTCCAAATAATTTAGGTATTATATCACAGGTTATTCCATTCATTAATATTTTTTTATTTTTCACTCTTAATATTGCCATATATTCTATCATCTACTCGCAATACGATTACGAGTTACCCACTTACAATTACTGGCCAAAGATGAAAATTTGACCTCAGAACTCCATTGGTTTTAGCACAGCTTGAATATTATGAGCTCTAAATAATTAAAGTTAAAAAAAATCAATATTCTATTAGACCCTTAGCACTAGCTCGCAAATAAAGTCTTACACAAGTGAAAAAGTATCAAGTTTCTGTCAAAAATATGAGTACCAAATAGGATTCACAAGGGCTTTTTCATACACTTATTAGAGCTGTAGCAGCAATTATATACACAATACTGTACTTTAAAAGCATGGGAATGCATGGACACACATTAGAATCAATTGCACAACAGTCTCAAATTCACAAATATGCAATTAAAACATATTTTATTAACTGTTATTTCTGAGTAATCTCAATCCTCACTCAAATGGGTTTATACATGTCATAAAACCCACATGGACTAGAAAAGATGATTTAATCCATTTTATAGAGTGCTAGATTGCTTGATCGTAAGGCCGCTTGGCAAATATTACATATAGGCACTAATTAATTTGTATCCTCCGATTGCAGATTATGTCTAACTTCCATGATGACCGTCTCATTTACTATTGGCTGTGTCTAAGAAGTAAATTACGGGTTTGCTTTAATATTGTCAGATCATATGATCACACCCACTGAAATCCTTTTTAAAAAAGGCATGGTTTACGAGTTTAGGCTTAATGAGGTAAATTGCTAGCTGGAGTCAACAGAATACATCTAAACATTTAGAGAAGAAAACACCCACAGCCAAAATTACGGGTCAGAGTTACTTATGGGTTTCTAATAGAATAGGGTTCTTTGTCCTCTATCAACTGTCCTGTATATACTGTTTACTTAAAACTTTTAGGACCCCATTGTGGTGCCATACACATGTGCTATCATTGGATGATAGGTCCTACGATAAATATTGTAATAGAACATTTTTTATATTACCTATCCTCTATTCTATCACTGTTTATCTCTCACTGTTTATTTAGGAGCTTCTGGAAGATAGACTCAAATAATAACAATCTTAATGAGAGAACTAAATCCTAAAGTGTACACTGTAGATTAGTGTTTTGGTGCTTAACCCAGAAAGGACAAAATCAGAACTATGATCTAGCTATTATCATTTAATTAGCACATACTAAAACATAACTTTTATTAATATACAGAATAATATATATACTGTATATACACCTTAAAATAGGGGAATTTGTACCCACTGGAATATGCTTGTTACTCTACACCCCGGCATCCCCTGCCACAGTAATTGTAGCTTAATCCCTTGTAATCCCATTCTTTTTCTTTTTTCTATTACTTGTCTTAAACTCAAAATCATTTTTATTTTTCAAAACTTCTAATGCAGGCTCTGAGTTTATGAAGAAAAGAAGAGCTCATTATTAGGATAAGACTCCTGGGACATGGCTTCCCCAAGACTTTTGTATATTGAGACACCAAGGTTGTTAAGGCAGAGGAAGCTGATGGTATTTTGCTTTGCAGCAAATGCTGTCTGTATGAGTTTTATCGTATAAGTTAATAAAGGGTGAATAAAAGCCATGGCCTGCTCACATAGAATTGGAGTTCGTTATTGAAACAAAAATGGCGGTGGGTTAAATTCTCAGGAGTGTCTCTTGGTGACATTGCATGGATCAGCACACTACATGTGACTCTCTATATACACACATGGTGGCAGCAGTGACCTAGCTTGGATACATCTACCATGGGTTTCCAGACTGACCAAATTTGCTGTGAATATTTATAAAAGCCAACTAAGAGCATGTGTATACATTACGCATAGTTGTTTTTGCACATGAAAAATAACATTATACTAACCCCATTCAATGTTTAACGACTTAATCTTGCATGTGCACAATCACATTACACGCAATCAGGTAGTCCTTCTTTATTGCTAGCTACTGGTGGCTTTAGCTCACCCTTACCCTGCAGGAATCTATGACTCCTCACTGGAAGGAGAAGAATCCCTTAA
Organism: Discoglossus pictus; assembly: GCA_027410445.1. Classification (NCBI taxonomy): domain Eukaryota; kingdom Metazoa; phylum Chordata; class Amphibia; order Anura; family Alytidae; genus Discoglossus; species Discoglossus pictus. Next base: position 35,472,950 of record CM050174.1, read on the forward strand.
GCAAGGTCCCAAAATATGGTACAAATGGAAATAAGGATAAGGATATTTTAAATTTATAATAAAAAAATACATACGTGAGTGTTAGATAACTGATCTTAAATGTTGATCATTTTAGAAATATATACTTTAAAAATCCTCCTTATCTTGGGTTGTTAATACAGTTGGGAGTGATTTGAAGGATGAGCATGCCCAGTTGGATATATAGAACATTTGGGTCTATATTGTCCCTTTAAACATGTGTGATACCTTTACAGGGATGTAGGAGCCAGAATAATTCTGGGGGGTAAAGTTCATTGTATACACAGCCCGTAAAATAGCTTGTATATACATACATACAAACATAGAAAAATCTGTGGGGGATTTGTCCCCCCCCCCCATCCCCCCCACAGTTCCGCCCATGTTCCTTAGATTGTAAGTTGTTTTCAATCATGTGTCCGTGTCTTGGAAACAGGCACTATGTACATTTGATTATATGCTCAAAAACAGGGCCCTCCGTTCTTTATAAGGTGTTACGTTTGTTTTTTGCCATGTACTAAACCCCTGTACAGCGCTACGCAATATGTTGGCGCGATAAAAATAAAGATAATAATAATTATACCTTAATCTAATACTCATAGCTAAACTTCACAAAGTACTTCCTCATTGCAATCTTCAGCACTTTGCAGACCGTGATGCTTAGAGAATTTATATACTCAGAGTAGGACCAATCCCTTCAATGCAGAGAAGCTACCGGTAACTACTTCAGCTGAAGTGTGGCTCTGGTGATAGCGTATTTAATACATTTTGCGGGTTTGAGGTTCTATCAACACTTACTAAGCACAAAAAAACATTATTTTTTTAGGAAAATATTGTTCTGTACCATTAGATACATTTTTAAATGAAAAGGGTATATGGATAATTGTATACAAAATACCATTTAATGATCAGTAAAGATAGTTTAAATTCCTAGTTGTTTAAAAATGTAATGTGAAAGCTTATCAAAATGAAATATGTCAATTAAATCACAGACATTTATTTATTTGCTGTCTCCCTGCAGATAAACAACAACATATAATAGGGATACACCCTTCTGGAAGGGCATGAAAGTAATATCTTGGACAGTCAGGTATTTTGTCCTGCCCCCAACAACCTCATGCCCATGTCCTGAATTATACATGTCCTAATAGGGGCTATTAACACCCTGACCTATAATTTTATTTTGAGTAACCTTCAAAGGCCTTAGGCCGCTCCTCCAGGCCTATCTGCCTAGATTCCTTACAGTGGTTACCATAGCGATTTAGAGGCCATATTTGATCCTCCTCATTCCACAACAATTTCCTCCCTCATTCCTCCCTCTTTTGTCTTGGAACTGGGCAAGTCTGAAAATGTAAACAGACACAAGACGTTGTGGGCGTTTGGAAACTAAAATTCCAAAATTGGAATTTAAAAATTGTAGTTCCAATAGACGCCAGATATAAACAAAATAAATAGTATGTTTATGTACATAAAAATGTATAGCGTCTTTGTTTACAGTAGTCCAGACACTTGAGAAAATCAAAAATAACATTTTATATGAGTACTATTACCACCATTCCATATATAAAATCTAAAATTTAACTTTATGTGAAATGGAATTAAACATAGGGTTACAAAATGTGCTTTTAAAATTTAATGTGTACAAAAAGAGGTTGTTCAGTCATTCAGTGTCCTACTCTCTGTGACCCCATGGACCACATCACACCCTGTCTCAGATTGTGCTTATCCATAAGGTTATATTGGCAAAGATACTAAAGTGGGTTGCCAGTTCCTTCACCAGTGGACTGCAATTTAGCTTGACCTGCCCATCTTGGGTGACCCTACATGGTTTAGCTCACAGCTTCATTGAGATACTCAAACCCTTTCATGACGACAAGGTAGCGATCCAGAAGAGGTACAAAAAGATGTACTATTATGCATCTAAGTTATTTGGCACTGGACTTACCACATACTTTCCAACGTCCGGCTTTTTGGGGGGACCATCCCTCTTTTCAGGGGAAAACCCTTTTCCATCTTACCTTCTGAAATCTTGGGTGGAGCTACTGTAGGTGCAAAAGGTCATATGGGCCCCCAAATCTCACATGTCCATCTTTTAAAGGAAATCCTAAATTTATAAATCTATTTTCCAGCCCTGCCCATGTCCCACTTTCTTTGGTTCCTCTAGATGTTTTTTCTCAAAATCCAGGCGAAAGAGAAGTCTGTTGTGTTATTTATACAGAATATATATCTGTATGGAGCATTATGTACATATTAACAGCGCTATTAAATTCCCCCAACGTGAAAACCCGTGGCCCGTAACGGAGCCCTCTAGACTTACGGCTATTAAATTGGCCTAGTAAAGCTACCCGCAAACGATCTGCGGGTTACATGCGGACAAACCCAATAGGCTGTCGAAAATCTGAACTCCGATGCCGCAAAGCCTTTGATCTAAATGTTACTTTCGCAAATCGCTATTAAATTGCTACGTATCCATTACCTTTCAAACCTGTAACCCGCAAATGGAGCCAAAAAGCCAACGGGTACTAGAGAGGACCCACAAAGGGAATTAAAGTCCAATCTGTAGCACTGTAAATGCAAATATTAACACACTACTGTACTTAAAATTAAAGGGAAAGTGATGTTAGGTATCAAAATGAATAGCACAATGATCTAAAGCTCACAAATCTGTAATAAAAAATACATTTTTTTTAAATGTTTAACTTCCGCGTTATATTGATATTATATGTTAATACATATAATGGAACTTGCATGGACTTGAATATCATATTTACTAATTTATTAATATTGCATTATTTCTGGAATGCGGGTCCGATCGTAACTCGTAATTGAAACCCATAAGGGTTTGAAATCTAACCTCCATTTTTCAGTGACGTAATGATGACGATCTCTTTTACCACTGGTTTGACTAATTGATCATGTTCACGGCTGCACTTGCAACGTGCGCAAGAATGGTTTATGGGTTTACGCCTATTGGGAGCGGCATGGTTGAATGTAATAGCTCTGTGACTCCGACGAATTTCTAGCCCGCAGGCTGTAAGTGTGTGTTGTTCTCCGAAACATAGTTTACACATCATACAGAATGACCATAACACTAAGTAACCAATGTCCTTTTTTGACTATTTGACATTTTGGGAAGTATGAGAAAAGGTAACTCCAAAATGTCTATCTTCTCTGGAGACAGCTCAGTAATACAGTGAGGGACATGGCATAACATGTCACTGTAAGAAATTAACTGCCTGGGGAGAGGAGATTCTTTAGTATTTCCGAGGAAATTGCTTGTGACCCGAAACAGACTTTAGGATAATGATGGTATGCAAGGAATCCTAACACTCGTAACTGTCACATAAGGTGGATTAATGGAGTACAGTATCACTGCTATTCAACCAAGAGAGCAGATGTGAACCAAATAATAAGGACTTTAAAATAGCAGGGACATTATTTACGTGTAGTGATAAAAGGACATTTGGGTATGTTTAAGAAGTGGGCTTAAAGGTGGGGGTAAGCAGGTATAAGTGGAGTTAAAACATTAAGGGCCTCATTCATTTGCGATTTGTCCAATTGAATAGGGCTCTATATTAGCACAGAGCATATTTTTTTTACAGAAGTTTTTAGTTAGTGAACTTCTATACAAAAGCAAGGTGTTCACTAACTAAAAACTTCTGTAAATAAAATATGCTCTGTGCTTATATAGAGCCCTATTCAATTGGCAAAATCGCAATTGAATGAGGCCCTAAGTATCTCCACTTCCTATACGTTATATGGGACCCACTTATAAAGCAGGAATAAAAATTGACTTGATAAATAACTCCTATAAAAACATAGAAAATTGGGATATTAAACTTCCCGTTTTCAGCCCACATTTATCCCCATTTTGGCAAATACATCCGATTGACCTAAATTTTGTGTTTAAGAGAGCTTATTTTCAATTTTTTATTTTTCATTAAACGTTCAAGAAATGTTTATCAGTACAGCTGTATGCTATATCACCATCTGCAACTCATGACTCATAGGATTCAATTATTGTTTATTTACTGATATGCCTCCTAGGAAAGGTTTATATTTAAGGCAATTAATTCTGAGATGGGACACTTCTGATATAAAAAAGAGAATCTGTGCTTTCTATGTCACTTAAAAGAGTCACTTTTAGCAAATGTGTTTGTGTCATTCAGTCTTGTCCGACTCCTTGTCCTCATGGATCGTAACACACCATTCTGAGATACTGGCAGAGATACTGGAGTGGGTTGCCAGTTCCTTCTCCAGTCGGCCACAGCATGCAGCTCCTGGTATTCCTAGGTGGTCTTCCATCCAAGTACTGAAAAGGCCTAACCCTGCATGGCCTCAGGGTGGTGTGACCTCTTGGTTTCCTGACTGGAATCGAATACAGGTTGCAGCAGTGAAATCACTGAATCCTAACCACAGGACCACCAGTAAACACTGTATTTAAATATATACAAACAGGCCAGGATTTCAATGTAACACTGTGTAAACAAAGGTAAAGGAAATTGCCTCATCTGTGTTCACATCAAGATATAGTATGAAAACTCAAATGTCACTCTGCCATCAGTGACTTTTTAAAGAGTGGAGGAGACAACAAAATTCAGGATTAAGTGAAATTACACTGAATGCATAAATTAGTTATACTGATGTTTCAAACTGATAATTTTACATTTTATTAATTACACTTATTTGTGTATCATTGTACAGTGTGATACGTTTTATTCAATACTGGTTTTATGTGTGAGAATGCCCCTCTTACTATTTCTATATCCCGCTCAGCTCTATTGAGTACAGCCAGTCTGAGGGCCTCATTCTATTATCGGCCGCAGCCGTTGCTGGGCCGCAAGGACCAGCCGCAAGCTATTTGGCTATTCTATTCCCCTCCGACCGGGGGCTCCGGCAGGCTTGCGGCCGGCGCCTTGCTATCTCTTGCGGCCGCACGCGCCGGAGGAAATCCTTTGATCTAAAACGGCCGCAAGAGTTTCGGCCGCAAGAAAGCCCCGGTTGCTATTCTATTGCTCCGGGAACCCTCTCTGCAAGGCTAAAAGCGAGCCGCAGCTTACTTGCAGGAAAAAGGTCCCGCTAGCACCAATTAAGCACATAATAAAGCCCAAATAAAGCCATCCTGCACTTTGAGGAGACTATAAAGTGATTGTAGGTGTTAGCAAAAATAGCACAACATTCCCCTATACTCAAATCCGTAAAGAATTGTTTTTATTATATATGTCAAATATCCATGTAAAAAGTCCTGAGTGCTTGGAGCACCTCAGACCTGGCAACGCTGCGGCCGGAAAATAAACAGTTAATGTAAACTCGGGTTTGGGCTGATGTGCAAGCTTGAGAGTGGGTTTCTTTTAATCCTCATGTCCCCCAATATGATCCCTAGCATTTACAGAGCTGTACAGTGCAGGCTTGAATTTATTTTTGACTTTGTAGATTTCTGAGCTTACGGCCGGTTCCAAGATATGCGGCCGGCCGTAAGGGGAGATCCTTGCGGGGCCGTATAATAGAATTGCGAGGTAACAGAACCCCCGCAAGGAATCGCAGCCTTACGGCCGATTTACAGCCGATAATAGAATGAGGCCCTGAGACAGTAAGTCTCACTTACCTTGATAATGCAAACCTTGCCAAACCTTACAGGGATCTTCTTCTAAAATACAGAACTTACATGTTATGCATCATCTATAATGACTATATACAGGTCCGGATTTATCAAAGGAAATTTTGATAACAATTGGACTGTAAGCTCTTTGGTCTAGTAGTCCTTTTCCTCACACTTAATTTATTGTAAAGATAGCTTGTATTTTGAACTTGGGTTCCACAGCACACAAATCGCACAAATTTGAAGTCTTTTAAAGACTGGGGCAAATACATTTATTGCTTTTCAACAAACTAAAATGATTTTTTTCTGGTAGTGATACCCAGTAGTTATATTTACTTATTCTCGAGAGGATATTCCCAAAAATGTGGAATATCTCTTTATGTATAATAATGGCTCCATAGTATAGCATAGGAATTTGAGAACCTTGGCTCACTAGTGTCTCTTATGACAGGCAAAAAACGTAAATAGTTCTGAAACTGGATGAAAATGCAGGACTTAATAAAAAATAAACGACAGCAAAGACAGTAACACTTACACCACCAACGCCAGGCACGCGGGACTTTGAACACAAAACAAACGCCAGTCAGCGCCCCACACACAAACATTCAGCAGACACACAGAGGAGAAACACACAGGGAAGGCACAGGGGGGAGATGGTGGAAAGAGACACATGGCATTCCCAAGCACAAAAGTTGCAGGTTAACGAAACCTACAATGAGCGGACCATACAGTAGGCGGGGGGAAAGGTTTGCAATGAGCGCCAAAGGCGCTCATCTCAGGGCTCGCGATGCCGAATTTTATTGCCGTCATTTTTTGATGGGCAATTTGCTAATATATAAATATATATATAATATATATATATATTATATATAAATAATATATATATATATATATATATATATATATATACATATAATATTATTTATTTTTCTATTCCCCAACCCTTACCCTCCTGCCTCCTTCCCTTGCTCCATTACACTCACTAGTATGAGCGTTTCTCTTGCTCTACTGCCTGCGTCTTATTGCCGGGGCAGGGAAACCCAAGTGACGTCACTCTGGATTCCCCGCCCTGACCTGAAGTTGCTGGCAGACAGAGGAGATAAACAAACGCTGAGGCTGATAAGTGCAACGGAGCAGGGGAAGGGGCACAAGGGACCATGGTGGCAGGGGCCAGAAGGCAAAGGCGGCTTTGGATAGCACTACATTAGATGAAGCCAGTGGAAAAATAGATCATCATCATTACGTTACTAAAAAAGGGGAGGTTAGATTTCAGTCCTACGGGCTACAATTACGAATTGCGATCGCACCCAAATTCCAGAGTGATGCAATATTAATAAAGCTGTAAATATGATATTCTATCACATGCGATTTACGGGATCGATATAACACAGAAATTATACATGAGATAAAGAGAAAGAGAATGTTGTGCTATTAATTCTAAGACCTAACATCACTTTCCCTTTTAATAAAAGTACAGTAGTGTGTTTTTATTTGCAGTTAAAGTGCTACGGATTGGACTTTACCCCCCTTGCGGGTCCTCTCCAGCACTCGTAGGGTTTTGGGCTCCATTTGTGGGTTACGGACTTGCTCATGAGTGACTTTGTTGCAATTTAATAGCATGATTGGAATTGTAGCGGTTACAGGCCGTGAAGTTCAACGTTACTGAACACGTATGCTTTTTTCTGCCTTGCTGAGTCCTAACCCGCAAGTCGGCCTTGCTGCGTCTTAACCCTGCGTTACGGGGCTAATTTAATAGCCGTAAGTCCAAGGATCTACGTTACGTTTTAACACGTAGCCCGAATTTAATGTAAGTTGTCTCTTTTATTGAGCAGATGAGTATGAGGAGCAGATGAGTATTTGATAAATAGGTGTCTGTAGTACACTGGGAGTTATCTGCACAGCTATGTATAATCCTAGTTATTGCATTGGAGCTGGGGCCATATATATATAAGGAAATATTACAGGAGATTGAATGGTGGATCTAGAAGACACACTGCCAGGCGTATACACCGGGGAGGTCAAGGCGACATCCAGGTAGAGTCCTCTTCATATGGGTGGCTAACTGTGTTAAAGGGTTGACGAAGGTCCCAAATTATTTCCCATTTTTACTAGCTTCCCCCTGCCAAACCAGATTATTTATATAGATGTAGCAACCTTTAGAGCAAGGGTTCCATAAGACAGGAGGAAATATTACCGGAGACTGAAGAGCCCAGTTTGACCCAGGAGACCCGCTACCTAGACATGCATTGCATGTAATGGCTAGAAAGGTATCCCATAATCCCCTTGCATTGGTTAGCATGTTACTGCCCCAACTGGAGGTGGGTGGTTAAATAAATGATATCGAGGAACATTTGATACAGGCATCCTTGGCCAGCATATTTCTTTCTACTGGCATTGGTTATACAGATGTGTCCAATGGATCAATAGACACGGTGCAGCGTGCTACAGCTTATAATGGGTTACAATTACACCAAGTGAACAACTGATCTAAGTATAGGACGGTCAGTTAGCAATGTATTATAAGGAGAGAGTCTACACAGTGTGAAGTCTTGACGCCAATGCACTGGCAGGAGCACAGACCCAACAGGCAATGGTGGGGACAGCAGTTGTTCCTCTTGCTTCAGCAGGTCTTCTAGATGCCCATTAAGATGTGGCTTCAGACCCAAAGGGCAGTAGCAACCTGCTTATGTTTGATTCTGCTGCACTCATTAGGATGCCCCAAGTTGCTACAGCTGAAGGTAAATTGGTATTTAGCATATCTTAATGGGGTTGGCAATCTGGGGACCGTGGGTAGATTGGGCCAGCTGGAAAGAGTAATGGCAGTTAGGGATTCATACATTGTTATTGTCTTTGTGTGACTTCACAACATCAGTCCTGGGAGTGGTAGGATTCCCTGTTTTTAGTAGCAGCACATTAAACATACAGGATAGTGTTTTCTGACTCTGAGGCCTCTGGCCTATCTTAGCATGCATCGTAGACTCTTCACTGGTAGGGTTTACTAAGATCCCCATACATGGAACTCTTGGGCCCAAGCCCTATGCAGGTTTTTATCATAAAGAGAAACATTTCTGGAGTATGGAGAGTGTCTTAGGGTTTGTATTGGTTTATATCCATTTGTTTGTTTGCATTCAAAGAGATATGGAGTGTTCATCCAGTAGTAGTGGAGTTCGTATAATAGGAGAAGTTGTTATTTCCCCCCTTTTCGTATTCATATCATGTCCTCTGGCAATGCTTTATGCCTTGGCAGGATACACCCAACACTTCATAGTCAGTTTCATTGTCATGTTGTCATGTTGTTCTGGTAGTTTGTCCATTGTTTAGGTAACCCTTTTATGTTTATATGTTTGTTTTCTTCTTTATCATTTGGCCTGGGAGTGTGATTCATTAGGGTAGACTGCGGATTGTATACCTGCAAATATAATGGTGGTTCGGAGTACAGAGATGTCCATTCTTGCCCTGCTAAAAAGGTTTCTATTTCGGTGTTTGTAATTACTCTTAGTGTATTTCCGGTGTAGGTTTATTATTCATATAAGTTGGAATTCCTATGGCAGATACATTGGTGGTGGTGGATATTCTCTTAATCATCGCTCTATTAGGTGACGACTCATATGCAGGAGGTCTTGTTGGAATAGTTTCCTTTCTGTTTATTGGAGGATTTGATTGACTTGGCTCTAATAATACTTCCTTTAAAGGATCACTGTATGAAACCTTTTTTTAAAGGTCATATAGCCCACGAAGGCAGTAGTCCAAAGAATGAAAACTGAGCATATTATTAAAAAATATATATTTATTTTGAAAATGTTTTATTTTTAGACCATATGCCGTGCATTTTGGTAGTGAGTCACTCTAGGGCATCTATGTAAACTATGGGGGCTTGACATATTGACTTTCGGTTCTACTGTGGTGATGATGCCTTTTGCTCTTCTGAGAGCTCCAGTAAGATGGCTAAAAATGCTGATATCTGGCGGTGTTAAGCCAGAAGAACAGACTAATTGGTCCTTGTGCATACCCTGGGTCTGCTCGCGAGTAGGAAAGGAGAAGAGCTGACCCACTGGTAAAAAAACATGGAGGTCTGGTTTGGAGGATCACTGTACCCAGTGCAGAAGTTCAGCATTTAGAATCTCAAACAGTGCAAAACATGAGACATTCTCGATTGTATATTTGGCCTGTCTGTACTTCTTATTATTGACAATTCTGACTGGGGTTGTTACTGACTACACCACTGAGGAAGCCTGGCAAGACAGGAGAAACGCGTATGGTTGATTTGCAACAGGTTTTGTCTTATTTCTATATTTTCAAGCTAGCTTTGATATTTTATGATCATTTTCAAATTGCTTTATTGTGGAGAGTGGGAGATTCAGTTTTGGCCTAATAACAGTAGAGGATACAAACCCTAGCCCAAATTCATGCACTTATTGTGGCTAAATACCCCTAATAGTGCATGAGAGTAGGCGCTGGCTATGACAAGCCTGTAGGGTTGTTATTCCATTGTAGTGAGGCCTTCTAGGAATTTTGTAACTTTCCAATTCCTATCTATACCCATCCCACTACCCACTTTGTCTGTACAATAAGTTCAATAAGTCTACCATTGGAGGAAGAACTGCACAGACGTTCCATATTTCCACTCGTGCTGAAGGAATAGTGGAAGAGGAATTACAAAATATGTGCAAATACCTCTGCCTGTAGAGGTGTACAATATGTGAGTGTCCATTTGCTACTTTTATCTTTATTTCTAGAATTAACAATAAATAATTTGCACAAGGAAGTGGCGTGCGCTCTCTCTTTTTTGTTTTCCTATATCCATTGTTTTGAACTCTGACGTGACCAAAATTCTCCCAGAGAAGCTGCCCCAGTACTAGAGTGCAAAGGAACTATAATAATTCAAGTCATATTGAGGAGTTGGGAGCTACGGCAAGAATTTTAGGATGCCAGAATCCATTAGCATCCATTGAAGGAACGTTTGGGACTTATTTTTTGAGATTAGGATGTACCTCACAGGGACATCATATTCAGCTGCTATTAGGGAGGTTTTATACCTCCTTTTTCTTTGATATTGGGTTTACTGTCTTTGCACTGTATAGTATATCCCTCACTGTTGATACTTTATCTTAACCCTCTTAATAGTGTTGGTGTGACCTTAGAATTTCTCAAACTGAACTAGTGACTGTGCATTTGTGCATTATACAGTAAGTTCTAGGCAGGGGTGGCGCTGAGGTAGATAAAGGTTGGCCTCCAGGACAAAGTATCACTTCTACGAGCCTATAGAAAAATAGAATGCATAATGTATGAAGGATCTAGAATTTTATTGTTTCAGGACATCTCTGCTGAGATTGTGAGCTAACTCTCATCTTATCAGCCTTAAATGAAGGGCTTTTTCACTTTGTTTCTAAAGAGCTATCTAAATTACTTCATATTGATCCGATGGGGAAGCCTATTGCCGTAGAGATAGCCCATTGCTTGGGCTAAAAAAAAAACGTATGTAGCAAAGTATCGAAAAGTATAGAAAAACATTGGAATATCATTTGGTTACATTTTAATATAATTATTTACATATTTCCAATCATTTTTCTGGGATATTGTAGGCATTCATCTTGTCCATCAGTGGCTGCTTGTATTGTTTCTTTTTTCTTTCAATAGTTTTTATTGTCACAATTATGTTGTACAACAGTCTTCACTGTCTTTGTAACATATATGATATTGGAATAATACAGAAATGTGTATTTAAATACGTTTTTAAAGTCTTTCTTGCTGTATAGTGACATTCTTTTATTTTTTTTCCTTTTTCATTCAAATCAAAATAGGATTTTAACTGAACATACAAGGGTAGAGAAAATTAAACGTGGGAGGGAGGTTCCCTTGAACGAGTCAGGTAGATAATCGCTTCAGTTCCTGGGACCAGCTCCCGAAACCCATTGTGTACCTATGCCAGTCTCCCATTTCTCCATAAAATTAGGAGAAATGGCAGTACCACAGTGCAGAAGACCCTCAACATTGGAGGCTCTGTTGGAGTCAGGATGTCCTCTGCTAGTGGCACTATGTCTGGTTTTGGGGTTCAGTATTGAGTATATAGATCCAAGAATACCTTTGGTCAACTGGGCTTTACTGCATATAAGGGATAGCCAGCTGGTCTGAGGTTTGCCCCAAGTTTGAATTAAGGTGATAATCAAGTGTCTAATTTTACAGTAATTGTAATGTTTCCTTAAGGGGATGTCATATCTGGATCTAAGTTGATCGAATGTTATAATATGGTCATCCAATAACTAAGTCCCTAATCTGTCAAGTTTAAATAGTTGCACCAGGTTTTTGAATCTTCTCTAAGGCTTTTCCAGATTGAGTGGGTTGTGTGGGTAAGTGTTAATACATTGTTTATTTTATGGAGAGGATACTACTACCCAGCAGTACCACAGTGCACAAGACGGATACACAGAGACAGAATTTGTCTTGTGCAATGTTTGCTTTAGGATAAGAACACTTCACGGAACAAGGGCAAACAACCAGTGACCATGCACTTGGTACTTTACTAGGATTTCAAAATGTGCCGGAGCAAAAGGTATTGAGAACGCATAGATTTGATGAGAGTGTGTGCGTGCATGTGCTTTTCTCAAGAGTGTATGAATTTTGGCTGAGGTTGGTAAGTTCATCAGTATAAAATCAGATAAGCTTTCTCAGACTGATACTGTCTCAGGAAGATGTATCATTGTAAATTAATGAGATTTCCACTAGTCCTCTTTAACGCTCTGTCAGTATTAGCCAGCATCTTCCCATTGTGCAAATAGTCTCCTTTCACACTAGGAACTCGATCAGCAGAAACCAAAATGGTAGACCCTTCCCTCTAGTGCAGGTATAAAAGGCATGGCAGGTGAGGTTGAGAGATCCATCCTACCCCCAGCCTCATATCTCCACTAGTTCTCAAACCTCACAATCACCATGCACTTTTATTAGGGATAATGTGCAAAAATCTATATTATAGGAAGGGTAATAAATAAGCAAAACAGTCTTCAAGTGGAAAATTTTGGAATTTATGCATGCCTTGGAAAAGCATAAGGCTAACCAGGTATTTAATTAAGCCAAGCTTTTAGGTAGATAGAATCGGCAGACTGGACTTATTTGCCATCAAACTTATATTTCTATGTTTTAAAACCGTGTGGACCATTGGGGGACCTCGCAGTATCTGGGAACCTTTGTTAAAAAATATAACTAATCTAAACCTCATCCCTCATCATGTGTAAAGCTTTAAGCTTATTTAGATATAATCTCTCACAGGACAAAATACATATAAAAAAGCAAGTCTTTACCTGAAGGAAATGTCTTTGTATACGCAACCTAGTCGTTATTTGTTTCAGATAAACATCTCAATCAGACCCTCCCTTTAGTGCAGATATAAAAGACAGGGGAGGTAAGGAGTGAGCTCCACCATGCCCCAAATCACTACTACTGCTCAAACCTTACATTTACCATGAGCTTTACTAGTCACAGCTACGTCCCATCATCCTGCTGTCGAGTGGTGGGATCTGGGGTGCAGAAGACCCTCAACATTGGAGGCTCTGTTGGAGTCAGGATGTCCTCTGTTAGTGGCACTATGTCTGGTTTTGGTGAGGGATTCTCTGATGTCAGTGGTATTGGCAACAATGGTAAAGAGACCATGCAGAACCTCAATGACCGACTGGCTACCTACCTGGAAAGGGTGAGTATATTTCATTTTATTGGGGTGCATTTATCAGGGGCTCCTAAGTGCAAACAGGGTTCATAGAAGCTTTGATAGCAGATAAAAACTAATTAACTTGTCTAGACAAACTTCCACCTTGGCCATTACTGTTTTGTCCTTATGACTTCTGCTGGATGGCTGTTCCATTTATCTACTACTATTTCTATAAAGTAGCACTACTCCATACTACTTCTTAATTTTCTGTTTATTATTATTATTATTATTATTATTATTATTATTATTATTACTAGCTTTATCCCTTTTGTTATCTGTGGAGGTTGTCTTGACACAGCACTGTTTAAATTTAGTATAGTATCCATCATGGTTAAAATATAATTTTTGATGAGCCTCTTGATGTGCTTTGATATAAAATGTATGAAATTCTTTATCAGTGCAGCCTTGCAATATACACTGCTATATGGTTGCAAGCTATGATATATTTATATCACATATAATATTTGTCAAACTGCGATTCGTCGTCACGCTTGACAACTACGATTGCCGAAATGGGCCGTGCATGCGCATTGCGGAGGGGTGCGCGCATACACAGCCGCTCGTGCGCACATGCGCATTGCAGTGCAACAAGACAGGAGGAGAGAGAGAAGAGGAGGAGGCGAAGACACTGAGGAGAGGGGGAGACACAGAGGAGAGGAGGGAGACACAGAGGAGGGGAGAGACACAAGGGAATGAGAGGAGGGGGAGACACAGGGGGGGGGAGACACAGGGGAGTGAGAGACACAAAGGAGTGAGATGAGGGGGGAGAGAAACAGTGGAGTGAGAGGAGGGGGGGGGAGAGACACAGTGGAGTGAGAGGAGTGGGGGAAGACACAGGGGAGTGAGAGGAGGGGAAAGAGACACAGGGGAGGAGGGGGAGACACACAGGGGGGAAAGACACAGGGTAGGGAGAGGAGGGGGGAAGAGACACAGGGGAGGGGGAGACACACAGGGGTGTGAGAGGAGGGGGTAGACACACAGGGGAGGGAGAGGAGGGGGGAGAGACACAAGGGAGGGAGAGGAGGGGAGAGAGGCACAGGGGAGGGAGAGGAGGGGGGAAGAGACACAGGGGAGGGGGAGACACACAGGGGTGAGAGAGTAGAGGGGGGAGACACACAGGGGTGAGAGAGGAGGGGGGTAGACTGACAGGAGAGGGAGGGGGAGAGACACAGGGGAGGGAAATGGTGGGGAAGAGACATGAGGGAGGGGGAAGAGACACAGCGGAGGGATAGGGGGGAAAGAGACAAAGGAGAGGGAGGGGGGAAGAGACACAGGGGAGGGAGAGGTGGGGGCAAGAGACACAGGGGATGGGGAAAGACACAGGGAGAAAAACAGGGGAGGGAGAGTGGGTAAAAACACAGGGGGGGGGAGACACAAGGGAGGGAGAGGAGGGGGGTAAGGAGACACAAGGAAGGAAGTAGACAGAGGGAGAGACTCCCATTGTGTGGCAAACAGCATTGCCAGGCTTCACATTTTATTGCCGTCATTTTTGACAGGGAAGTTGCTAGTATATATATAATGTACGGACCATATAACAAGTCTTTGCCTTATATCCTCTTCCAATAACTCCTCATACTTGAGATTGTATCCCTGAACCTTGACCCTAGTTAAATATATTTCAGTTCACTATAACTCCTCCTATTGCTGTTTAAACTCATCCCCAAAACTCTTCCTATTATGTAATACTAGCGACTTGCCCGTCAAAAATGACGGGGCAATAAAAAAGTGTGGAAATGCTGTTTGTCGCACAATGGGAGTGTACTGCGTGCCTCCACGGCTCACCTCGCTCTGCTAGGCTCACAGTGCTCGCCTCTCATACCTCAAGGCCTCTTCTGGCGGCGCGCCTTATATGCATTGTGCAGAAAATCAGCAGCGCCATCTAGCGGTTGGCAGCAGAACTGCTGCTTGCAAATTTTTGCGCAAGGTGAAGAGGGAAAGGACCCTCTTTTATTTTCCATATACTTTACCCACATCTCCTATTGAGCATAAATCCTTCCTGTTATCTTTATATTGACCTGTATAACCCTCCCTATGTTTTTTCCCACTGTGCCATAACCCCTCCCTAGAACTCTACCCATTGCTCCACACAATTTTACATTGTGATCTCTGTGTATTTCTCTGAATAACTACCCTTATTACTCACTCCCCAATATCCCATCTGTATTCTATTTCTGTGGTTCCATTTCCTTTACCTACTTTCTCAGGAGGCTATGTCATTGTAAACTAATTACCTTTTGCACAGGTAGTTTTTAGGTGCAATATTCCCACTGATAGATAGTGAGAGAGTCTGGAGATCATATAGAGGAAAGTAAGATGGGGGGTTGGATTAGACGTGAAAGTGTTACAACTCTGCTGATCAATAATTGGGAAACAATTGTGATTTTTTTTTGTGTGTGTGTGACACAGCTGTAGGATTAGATATATATTAATGGGCGCAATAGGATTATTAACGTTAACAATAATAGGAAAGTACCCTAATACATCCCCAGTGTGAGTATATATATATATATATATATATATATATATATATATATATGCTCAGAATTCCGAGAAATACAGTTATTACACTGCATTCTGGGAACCGGGGCAGGGACATGAAAATGTGCCCACAAAGGCTTTGCTCTTGCAATCCATTAGCATTTTTAACATGGCTTCTTTTAAGCATATGCCCACTGTATTGCACAGCTTTTTTGCAAAGCTCAGTACATTTTAATTTTCCCGTATTAGCTCACAATGTTTACTCCTATTACTCGTCCTACTGACTTATATACTCCTTTTTTTATATACTCACCCCATGCACCTACAAACAAAATTGCCGATTTTTAATTCTAAATTCTCCTGTGTTTTTCTCATTCTCAGGTCCACTCTCTGGAAGGAGCCAACAATGAGTTGGAAATGAAGATCAGAGCTTTTTACGACAAGAAGACTGACAGCGGCTCCCAAGATTACAGTGCTTACTTTGACACCATCGATAAACTGCGTTCCCAGGTATCCTCATCGACAGTTTTCTGTGAGTTGGATCAATCCTTGGATCACACAAAACAAGGGCAGTTCCATCCACTAGGACTGGGAAATAGAACTTGCCTGGAGGAATTAGTCTTGATAAACACCCTTCTCACAAGTTAGTCTGTCTCTTATTGGAAGATTAATTTAGCTTACGACAATTATGGCTAATTGAATGGTTGACTTAAAAAAACAAAATACACTGTAGACCACTCTATAAATCATCCACAAAATGTACATGCATTCTCAAAGTTGTTTAAGCACCTGTTAAAGCCGGTTAAAATGGATCTCATCCAGATGATTTTCTCTAGATTCCCATATTTGGGTGATGACCCTGCTAACTAATTACAAAATTTCACTATTTCAAGTGGTTTCATTTAGTGCTGTCTCTTTAGCTCCTTAAATATGTGTAGATCTTCTATTATTAAGAAGGGTGTAATTAAAAATGTAATTCTGCCTAAAATGTAAACATTTTTTGAAAACCATTCCTTAAGATCTCATATAAAGTTCCATTACCTAAGGTGTCCCTTGTCTTATCGTGTAGATCCATGATGCAGCCATGGAAAGTACCAGACTGGTTATGATGCTTGATAATGCCAGGTTGGCCGCAGATAACTTCAAAATTAAGTAAGTACCATGTTGAGAATCCTATGAATAGAATTGTCAATAATTAGCTTATTTTTTTTCCACGTTTCAACTATAATTCTGAAGGTGGAAGAATTATAAAATACTAGCGACTTGCCTGTCAAAAATGACGGCAATAAAATTGTAAGGCAGGTAATGCTGTTTGGTCCAGACATTAATTTTGTTGGTGGTTCGAGATCCTTCGGCGCTCATTGCGAGCCTCGCGCTGAGCGCCTTCATCTGTTGGTTGTTGTATTTTTTTTTGTGTGATAGGCGCTTTTGCTGTTATTGTTTGGCCGGCGCTGATCTGCTTTTTGCGCTTATTGCAAGGCTTTGTGTGCTATGAGCAGCATTGGCGCTCGTTGTGAATGGCTTTTGTGTTTATTGTGAGAGTGTATTTTTTTTTGTGTATTTTTTATTTATTTATGCTAATTAAATAATAATAAATTAATAAATGAATATACTTAACCTATTTGGAAGTAATATATGCAGGAAGCATTGTGCTGAAGAGCTGACAATCTGTTTTGATGTTCCTGCAGCATACAATGTAGATTTGCAGTGTTCTGGAGCTGAGGTGTAAGTGTCAGCAATGTGTGCAATGTGTAGTGTAAATAGGCTGCGTGCGCGAGGAAAAGCGATTAGAATAGCTGTGTACTTACGAATTGTGTAAGTTAAGTGTTGTAAAATGGCGGCGAATGTGTATGTGGTACGCGGTAAGAGTGTATCTTGTACCTTGTGCGGCTTTTTTGAAAATCTGTATGTGTTTGGTGGTGTTTTGCGTCTTTAGGGTCCTGTAGCCTCGTTTTCGGGGGCCATTTTTTCGCTTAGTGGATTTTCGTGTGTCTAAACTCGGGAATTTGGACTTAAATTGTGGTGTATCTTCACTTGCAGAGGTCCTGGGTGCCCCCCCCCCCCTTGCTGTGGGTAAGCTATTTATGTCCTGCGTCTCAAAAATTTTTATGCTAAGACTGTACATTTTCCGTTCTAAGTCCCGCGGTTCGTATTTTTTTGTGTAAGGCCGTATATAGTGATTGTTTGTTAGATCTATTTTGGTAAAGTGCCGCTTGTGGTGGTGTTTGTAACTGCTTGTGAGGCGCCGTAGAGCCTCCACCTCCGCAAATGCGGCCCTTAGCATCGTGGGGGTCCGCATTTGTGGCCTGCAATGAGCCTTTGGCTCATTGCAGCCGATGTGGGAGCCTCTATCTCCCGCAAAAATTTGCGGACCATACTGCGTCCCTCGCAGTGACGACAATTCATAGTTGGACAATTATAATATGTGATTACGATTCTGAAGGACATTACTAGCAACCATCTTTTCTGCAGGTTTGAGTCAGAGTTGGTAATGAGGCAAGGAACAGATAATGACATCAAAGGCCTGAGAAGAGTTCTTGATGAACTGACTATCAATAGATCAAAGCTGGAATTAGAGGTTGAAGGATTAAAGGAAGAGTTGATTAGCCTCAGGCAAAATCACAAGGAGGTAAGACTATCATCAAAATATCCTATCTGTACTACAGACAGTCAAATAAATTGATTAATCTAGGTCACTAGGGCCAACAAAATAAGGTTTGGCATACAGATCTGGTTAGAAATATCTCAAAACTAGATTTCTTGTTTTATCTGTTTTCCTGCTTGTTGGGAACCATATTTTGTAATTAAAGCCATATATCTTTTTAGAAATAGTTAGAATAGATACCATACTGTACCAGAACCCCAAATAATAATGGATTTATATTATGAATTTAAGTCTTTACTAGAGTATAGACATACACCACCATTTGACAGCACTGAAGATCATGAGACCAATTTTCTGTTCTAAAAAGATACAAAGAAAAGTAATAAATGAAGTAATGAAAATAAACATTAATTTAAGCCCATAGCATAATAATGTTAGATGAGATGATATGCTGGGAGCATATAAGGGAGCAGAATAAATTATGCTTTCAAATGTTTTTTGACTTGGCAATGTTCATTTAATCTTGATCCCCTTTCTGATTCTGTACCAGGAACTTGCTGTCCACAAAGATCAGGCTGCAGGAGATGTGAATGTGGGTGTCCAAGCAGCACCTGGCTTTGACCTTGAGCTCATCTTAAGACAAATGAGGGAGAAGTATGACCTTATTGCAGCACAATACCTCAAGGAATCCGAGGAGAAAATGAGAGAACTGGTATGTGAGGAATTTGTTGGAAGGGTAACAGGGTTCCTTCATCTCTCCTATCATTGACAAACCTGCCTCAACAGACTCATTTCTTGCATGTAGTAGCATTATTTTTAGATGGTGACTTAATTCAATGCAAATACTAATTGAATAATTTGATGGAATTTTTAAAACAACATTTTAAAATAAACATGGCATTTTGAATAAATTAGAAAATACATGGCACAAAATGTTCCTAAAGGGTCATTGTAGTGTACTATTCATAGTACGGGTCTTTTGAAGAACCAGAACTGATAATAGGAAAAAGGTGTAAGTTAAGAAGAAATGCAGCCCCCTATTCAATTGAGCAATTTTTGGTTACTGGAGCCTGTATTGTAGCCCGTAACATAGGCATAGGAGCCCCAAAAAAATCTGTGGGGGAAAATTCAACTCTACTCCCAGTAGTGGAGTAAATGAGGGGTCAAAGCTTTCATTGGAAATACATACTGCTCCATTGTGCTGGCTCCCTCTAGTGGCCAAATCTAGTGATGCATTATTTAGTTTAATTTTGCTGTTTTTTGTGTGGCCAATTCATTTAATCCACCCCCCCCCACAGTTCCTACGCCCCTGGCCCATAAACTAATTTGCTATTCAATTGCCGTCTTCTCGCTACCCACAAACAATCTGAGGGGTTACAGGCTGAAAATCCATGCGGTTGTCAAAATCTTAACTCTCTCTGACCCATCTAAGCCTTTGATCTTCCAAGCCCGTAATGTAACAAACGCAAATAGCTATTCAATTGCTACAATTCCTCAAGCCTGCAACTGTTTTGACACCCGTAAATGGCAAATGTAGAAGAAAATCTCATGAGTACCAGATAGGACTTGCAAGGGGGTTAAACACCTGTTAGTAGCACTGTAAATGCAAATAAAAAAATCAATACTGCACTCTAAAAGACGAGGAAAGCGATGAAAGACATTAAAATTAATTGCACAACAGTCTCAAGCTGTTTTTTTTCCGTGTTACATCAATCTTGGTAATCAAGGAATTAATACATATCAGGCCACACTCATGGACTAGAACAGTATCGGCATTCATTTTTATTATTTTGTACATTGCCGGATTGCGAGTCTGGTCGCATATCGGACTTCTAAGCGCTAATTGATTGACGTTTAACCTCCATGTTTTACTGATGTAACGATGACAGTCTCATTTACTATTGGCTGTTTCTACATCGGTAGTTATAGCCTTGCTTAATTGATCATGTTCTGAAATGCTACTTACGATTGCACGGTTTAGGCTTTTGGCCAGGTAGTTGTGGCTTGTTCAATTGAATCGCTCAGTAACTGTTGCAAATTTCAAGCCTGCAGGCTTGCAATTGAATGAGGCTCACAGGCTTTAGCTCATGGGTTACAAAATAATATAAAGTTGTTTTTATGGAATAAATAAAATAACAATTATCATTTTACAATGATCATTAGAGATCACATACTTATAGAATACTCTTAAAAACTAGAATTAGAAATGATTGAGGGAGTAAAATAAAAAGTAAAGCTTTAAAAAAAATAATTAATTATAAAAAAATAAATAATATTATTCTTCTGAATTTCTGTAATAGGACAAGAGTTCTAGAAACCGTTTTTTTTTTCCAATCAGGGGTATATCCAACTGAAGTGGAAAATAACTGTCCATTGACTGGTTATAAAAAAAAAACGATGTTCCCTGTAACCATATTTGAGGTTGTTTTCTTAATTTCTTGTATCAGGAAGAGCAAAACCAGTTTGTGTCTTCAATCCCTAATGGAGCTGACGCTATTCATATATCAGAGACTGAAATCTCAGAACTGAAACGTACAGCACAGACCCTGGAGATCGAGCTGCGGTCCCTCCTGATCATGGTGAGTATAAACATGGACGACACATGTCCGTTATGAACCACCCTATGCCAGTCAGTGCTGTGTGAAGCATTCTGTCTGGACTGGAGGTTAAGGTATATTATGTGACGTGGTCTATGGAGATGTAATAAAGTTATTGGTTGCAAAGGCAGATCTAAATGGCTCTTGTGGGGCTGTTACAATACCTCAGCTACGTTTGCACAATTGTTTTAGAGATGCCAGCAAACAGCTACTAACTAATTGTGCAACAGGTCTGAGGTATCTTAACATGGTCTTCTGATCTAGTGAACTTCATCTGGGCTTCAAACTACTAATTGTTACCAAGTGATAGTGTCTAAAATGTCAACATTGTTTAGTTGCTTTGCGTTTAATGTTAAATTCCACTATTATATTTTGCCTATAAATATTCTGTACCCCTCTCGATAAGTACACAAGTGTTAGAACTATGTTCTCTTCCCGGATGCTGAGATTCCATCAGCTGAAAGGTTGTCCAAACTGTCCACTATGTATATACTAGCGAATTGCCCGTCAAAAAATGACGGCAATGAAATTGTAAGGTAGCTAATGCTGTTTAGTGTGTAATAATGAAATATATAATACATTAATAAATGAATATACTTTACCTATTTTAAAGCATTGTGTGGAAGAGCTGTGAATGTGTTTTGATGTTGCTGCAGCATTAGTGGTGTGGATCTGCTGTGTAAGCGTGCTGAATGTGTGCAGTGTAACACTGTGCGTGCGCGAGCCCAAACCGTTGTCGTGTACTTCCGCATTGGCGTAAAATGGCGAGTAATGTGTGGTATACGTCTGTATCGGAATATCCGTAGGTGTTTTGTGGTGTTTTGCGAGTTTCTTGTGGTGTTTTGCGAGTTTAGAGTGCTGTAGCCTCGTTTTCGTTTTGTTCGGCGGCCATTTTTTCTCTCGTTTCGATTTTTTTTTAGTCTCTAAACTGTTTTATTTCGAGTAAAATCGAGGTGTAAGTTGTATTTTTGAGGTGCTGGGTGCTCCCTCTTGGTGTAGGTAAGTTTTTTATGTATGTGCTGTGTGTATGTATTGTGTTTTACATTTTGTAATGTTCGCGAGTTGCGTCCGAGTGTTGCGAGTCCGTAATGTGTGTGAACGTGTGTCGTATGTTGTTTGCGAGTGTCGTAATGTGTGTGTCGTACTGTTTGGGTTGCGACGTGAAGTTTGCGAGGGTCGCAGTTGCTGGCATGGAGCGCCTTTGGCGCTCCATGCCAGCAACTGCGGCCCTTGCTTTGCGAGGGTCCTCAGTTGCTGGCAAGGAGCGCCGAAGGCGCTCCATACCAGCAACTGAGACCCTCGGGCAGTGCCCTCGCTTCGCGAGGGCCGCAGCTCTTTACGCGAGTCCGCAGCGTTAGTAACAACTCGTACGCTCACAACTATATATGTGATTCCACCACAGAATTGTTTGATGGATTCATGAAAATGTGAAAAATGGGTACAGACTGTGTCACAAATTATAAAAGTACTTATAAGGGCAATATCATATAGAAAACCCAACTAACATGAGCAAATATATAATAAATGCAGTGCAAGGTACACCCTAAAGAATTTGAACAGGGTACTGATAGAATTGGTTCTGATTTTACATCTTATATCCATCCAGAAACAAGCTCTGGAGAACACATTATCAGAAACAGAGGCCAGATACAGGAATCAGTTGGCCCAACTACAGGCAATGATTTCCCAGATTGAGTCAGAGCTCCAGCAGGTCCGGTCAGATTCAGAGCGTCGATCTCTGGAGTACAAACGGCTGATGGACGCCAAGACAATGCTGGAAATGGAGATCACCACCTACAAGCGTCTGTTGGATGGGGAGGCCCACAGGTAAACATCTACCCATTGACTTATGTTACAAAATAGCAACATTAGGAGCTATGTAAACTACAGCATAAACATTTTGGGGAAAATCTGACTCTGTCATGGGCACTTTCACCTCGGACTGCTAAACTGCCTGTGGGAGATTTATCCTAATGGGGACTGTTTTGCTATATACTTTTGTCACATGTGGTATTTAGCGTTTCAGTTTAACAAAACTGAATAGAGACCTTATCTTAATCCACTCTACCTCCCATTCCTCCTTGGTGTCTTGTTTTAGGAACCCCGCCCCCCCCCCCCCCCACTCCAAAAAGCATAACTGAATACAATATTAAAGGGTGTATTCACTTATTCTAAACCTTGTAAAACATTTTATACATTATCAAGTGAATTACTTCATATGAGCAAACTCTACAACAGCACTTTATGTATACTGAGATACAGTGCCTTGCAAAAGTATTCATCCCCCTTGGCATTTTTCGTGTTTTGTTGCCTCACAACCTGGAATTAACATGGATTGTTTGAGGATTTGCATCATTTACAGCCTTATTAAATTGAGATTCAGCCAATTGAACAGGGCTCTATATAAGCACAGAGCATATTTTTTTACTTCTGTAAAAAAATATTCTCTGTCTTATATAGAGCCCTATTCAATTGGCTGAATCACAATTTAATAAGGCTGTTAATTTGCAGAACATGCCCACAACTTTGAAGATGTTTTTTTTTTATTGTAAAGCAAACAACAAATAGGACAAAATAACCGAAAAAGTCAATGTGCACAACTATTCACCCCCCTAAAGTCAATAATTTGTAGAGCCACCTTTTGCGGCAATCACAGCTCCAAGTTGCTTTGGATAAGTCTCTATGAGCTTGCCACATCTTACCACTGGGATTTTTGCCCATTCCTCCTAGCTAATCTGCTCCAGCTCCTTCAAGTTGGATGGTTTGTGCTTGTGAACAGCAATCTTTAAGTCTGACCACAGATGTTCTATGGGATTGAGGTCTGGGCTGTGACTTGGCCATTCCAACACATTTACATGTTTCCCCTTAAACCACTCAAGTGTTGCTTTAGCAGTGTGTTTGGGGTCATTGTCCTGCTGGAAGGTGAACCTCCGTATACTAGGTACCATTCTCTACCCCCTGCCTTTTTGTTGTTGATTTTAAACTTTTCTTAGTTCAGTGCACTTTTTTACAAATAAACAGCGCCTATCCTCAAACTTTTCATCTATAATATATGTTGCTGCATCCCTATGATTAGCAAATACCTTTTGCATATGAGGCTTGCATACCAGCATCATTTTATTATCATTATACCATTATGATGCTTATTTTTAAGCTCTAGAGATTAAATATTATACCACTCCATCTGTCATAATAAAGGTGGTCACTTATTTCTAATCCCACAGTATTATGGGACAGTGACACCCATTTTTCTTGACTTACAGCCATTATTTCAGGATAGACGCTTTTTAATTTTGTAGTTACTTATCTTGCCTTTTCCTGGAGTACACTAAATTATCCTACTTTTTTCCCTATTAAATTATTTCCCCCTTTCTTTGTCGCTGAAAAGTTCAATTTTCGTCTCATCAGACCAGAGAACCTTCCTCCATACATTTTGGGAGTCTCCCACATGCCTTTTCGCAAACTCAAAACGTGCCATTTTGTTTTTTGCTGAAAGTAATGGCTTTCTTCTGGCCACTCTGCCATAAAGCCCAACTCTATGGAGCATACTTCTTATTGTCGTCCTATGTACAGATACTCCAGTCTCTGCTGTGGACCTCTGCAGCTCCTCCAGGGTTACCTTAGGTCTCTGTGCTGCCTCTCTGATTAATGCCCTCCTTGCCCAGTCCCTGAGTTTTGGTGGGTGGCCGTCTCTTGGCAGGTTTGCTGTTGTGCCGTGTTCTTTCCATTTGGTTATGATAGATTTGATGGTGCTCCTGGGAATCATCAAACATTTGGATATTTTTTTATAATCTAACCCTGACTTGTACTTTTCAACAACATCGTCCCTTACTTGTTTGGAGAGTTCCTTGGTCTTCATGGCAGTGTTTGGTTAGTGGTGCCTCTTATTAAGGTGTTGCAGCCTCTGAGGCCTTTCAAAAAGGGGGTGTATATGTAATGACTGATCATGTGACACTTAGATTGCACACAGGTGGACATTATTTCACTAATTATGTGACTTTTGAAGGTAATTGGTCGTTTTCTATTTCTAAAAAATAGTTTTATGTATATATATTTCTCATTTCACTGCGCCAACTTAGACTATTGTGTTCTGACCCATTACATAAAATTCAGATTCACAAAACATTGGACTTGTAATGTAACAAAATAGGTACAAAGTCAATATATAATTTTTAAAGGCAACAAAATGTATTTAAAACTTTAAGGGATATGTAAGTGAGCTGGATTATGAGTGCATCTGATAGGGGAGAATTAGTAGTGTATGAAAAAAAAATTGCATGAAAAAATACCAAAATAAGCATTTAAACACTTACCTTGAAGCTAGCAAAATATCTTTTAACTTCTGTCAGTTGAAACTTAGGGTTATCACCTCCCAAACCCAGGCTAAACGGTTATACAATTTGAAAAACTGTTTTGGCCAATCAGGAGGAAGTAAAGACTGAAACATTTATATCACAATTTGGCAGTTGTTTTCTGTTGCTGCCTGTCTCCTTATGGACAATTTCAGCTGTGACCCCAGCGACCATCATTTCCTTTAGAGGTCACACACTGTACCCTGCAGGGTACACTTTATGTAAGCTTCCAAGGGGTGGGCCCATCCAGATATCAGTATCTAGCATATAAATATGTAAGAACATCCAATTTTCAATATAATACATATTTTTCTACTAACCAGTAGCTGTTTATTAGGAACCATTTGAAACCAAGCTCACTTACATATCCCTTTAAGATGTGTAGTATTTACGCAGTGTTTCTCCTAAATCATTGAGGTGAACCCTTGAAAAACTTGCTTGGGCAAGATCCATGTCTGCTAGTCAAACTAATATACTGAAATCTCCACATTGAAAGGGGAGTGTTTGGCAACTTGTACTTCCATAGGTTGTCTGGTATTCTAAAGTGATTGCCTCATTCTCAAGAAAAGTGATTGGACCAATTTGATCAATGACCTCAGCAGATGCAGACCAAGATCTATTAAACCAAATATTGTTGGCAAAGGGCTTATAACCTGATGGCGTCTAAAACCTTTCATACTACCTTAGTCTTCCCTCTAGATTTTGGCTCCATTACCTTTTTTTTTTCCTTTTATTAATGTAATGTCATAAGGAGCTTAGAACATATCAATGTTATAGTTTCCACTTATTGTAATATTTATTCATCTTTCTCTGTTTTCAGTTACTCAACAACAGAGACACAGAAAGGTGAGTGACTACAACTTTATTTAAATGCATCATAAAGTTAAGGTAACTGTCCTAGGATTAACGCCCATCCTATAGTTTGCCTATTGCATACATGCAAAGATGAATTTAAATCTTTAGAGATGTGTGTGTATAAAGTCCCCATACTCCATTCATATTGTAGATATGCATATTAAATGGTTTCTTGGATATAGATAATGATTTTTTATTTGCATTCAATTGCTAAAGTGTTTGTAATAACCTGAAGTAAAGTTTGATGAAGACAAAATGGACTCCACAGCCTCAACATTGTGTAAAAAGATAATGAATATTTAAGTGTAGTTCTTAAAATAAGTATATTTTAAAAAATATCACACAGTCATCCTTTAAACTATACTATATTTGGAACCTAAATCGTGCCCCATGAATTTAAGTCAATATTTTGACCCCTACACACGTAGGAAGGAACCATATTATTTTATAGCGAACAGCCCTCCGACCTCTTAACAATAAATGAGATTTGGAAGCCCAGTAGATCATTGCCCTTCCATTTATAGCTTCCCTCCATCTCTTCCAGCCTTAACCGTTGTCAGCAAAACATCAACCAAGATGGTGATGGTGAAGACTTTTGTTGAGGAAATTGTGGATGGTCAAGTGGTATCTTCCAGGCAGGAGACTGCCCAGATATCAGCCGAGCAGCAGGAGACTGCCCACATATCAGCCGAGCAGCAGGAGACTGCCCAGATATCAGCCGAGCAGCAGGAGACTGCCCACATATCAGCCGAGCAGCAGGAGACTGCCCAGATATCAGCCGAGCAGCAGGAGACTGCCCACATATCAGCCGAGCAGCAGGAGACTGCCCAGATATCAGCCGAGCAGCAGGAGACTGCCCAGACGTCAGCCGAGCAGCAGGAGACTGCCCAGACGTCAGCCGAGCAGCAGGAGACTGCCCAGACTTCAGCTGAGCAGCCGGAGACTGCCCAGACTTCAGCCAGGCAGCAGGAGACTGCCCCGACTTCAGCTGAGCAACCGGAGACTGCCCCGAATTCAGCCAGGCAGCCGGAGACTGCCCAGACATCAGCCGAGCAGCCGGAGACTGCCCAGACTTCAGCCGAGCAGCCGGAGACTGCCCAGACATCAGCCGAGCAGCCGGAGACTGCCCAGACATCAGCCGAGCAGCCAGAGACTGCCCAGACTTCAGCCGAGCAGCCGGAGACTGCCCAGACTTCAGCCGAGCAGCCGGAGACTGCCCAGACATCATCCGAGCAGCCGGAGACTGCCCAGACTTCAGCCGAGCAGCCGGAGACTGCCCAAACTTCAGCCGAGCAGCCGGAGACTGCCCAGACATCAGCCGAGCAGCCGGAGACTGCCCAGACTTCAGCCGAGCAGCCGGAGACTGCCCAGACTTCAGCCGAGCAGCCGGAGACTGCCCAAACTTCAGCCGAGCAGCCGGAGACTGCCCAAACTTCAGCCGAGCAACCGGAGACTGCCCAGACTTCAGCCGAGCAGCCGGAGACTGCCCAGACTTCAGCCGAGCAGCCGGGGACTGCCCAGACTTCAGCCGAACAAGTGAGTTGCAAGTTGGAAAATTCAGAAGAAGCCAAGAAAGATGAAGTTTGACGAACCACAATGTAACATTTAAAAAAGCTACCCCCCCATGCCTACCACTCTGTTATCACCATTTAATAAAATGTTTATTAAAAAAAAAAATCTTAGTTTCTTTTTTTTTTTTTTTATTCCATTAAGCTGGAGCTGAACCCCATTCTTGATATTTGCCACAATGAATTCACTTGGTTATTCCAGTTATAATTATTTTTACTCTTTATTTGTAGAGCACAAACTGGTTAATTTGCTATTAAAAACATGGCCCCAATAAAATGTGTGTAGAATTAACAGATGGGACATATAGTATGAGTTGTACTCTTTTGGGAATAAACATACTTTGCAAACAAATTATGTAAGAAACTAATAACATTAACATCTGTGAACATAAGAGAAGTAGACTCTGCTTATTCCTCAGGAACTCCATGTTTGTGTCTTTCCCACTTCATACTGGATTGGAGCCTGAAGGAGGGGGTTCTGCTAAGTTTTATTTTCCATTTAGGAGTGGAGAAAGTGATCTTTAACTCATGGGTTGATATAGCTAATATTTTAGCACTTGTGATTTTCCTCCTCCCCTGCACACGTTCAGTGGTCACAAATAAACCCACTAACCCTTCCTACCCACTTCTGACTATCTTGAAGAGCAATTGTTTCTGTCGTGGCAACTTCCGTGCACTAGCAGCTTCTGCTAAAATTAAGAATGTTTTTATTTCTGGCTTACACAGTTAGTTTGATACAAACTTGATTAGGAAGTTTTCCCCAATCAAAAATGGTCCTTCAAAAGAAGTAGGACAATAAGGTAAGGTTCCTAAAGAGATGGAGGAGGTAGGCTGTAATCACTAATGAAAGTGAATTTTCAGCATGAAGTTTGAGCTTAGTGTGTGCGTTTGGTTTATACAGTAATAAACTCTCTAGCCAATATTTAGGTGTATTCTTTCAACTGCTAATTCATGTAGCTTTTAGGGTGCAAGATGTCTCCAAAGTACAAAGTACAGCAAGAAAAATAGTACGTTTGTGTGTAGGTTTACATGCCTAAAATAAGTTGACAAACATAAGGCCCTTTTCTATTGCCCAATTCGTAAATGTATACACACTTAAAACTGCTATAATCCGAGTTCCCCGCTCACGAACACTACAAGCCAAATTTGACCTTAGATCTCCATTGGTTTTAGCACAGCTCAAATTTAAGGGCGCTAAATAATTAAAGTTACACAAAATCGGTATTTTATTAGACCCATAGCTCTAGATCGCCAATACAGTATGAGAAACAATACATCCATAAAATATTGTCAATTTTGTCTAACATATCCTAATGCGACTCCACCACTTCTTTTTCTCTCTTGTCAACTCCTAAACATCCAATAGAAACTGCAAATTATACACCCTCTTTCAACTGAAAGAAGGTCAACAAAATAAGAAAATAATAAATTGAGATTGAAAAGACACCAAAATGTCTGTTGCTGAAATAAATACAGATTTGCAGATATGGTATACCTCCACCTCCTCACCCAATTCCTGTTCGTGCCACAGAGCGATTCCAAATCTTGTCCAAGATGGCCTGAATTCAGAGTCTGTCCCGGAGCCCCCAAGTCCTGGAGCCCCCATCCTAAACCGCCCCCCATTCCATGAAATATATATTAATGGGATGTTAGTTTATAGAAATAGTATACCTAGAACTAAGCCAGCTCCCCCAAATCTCTTTAAATATAGGAAACGTGTTGGAGAGAGCGTGAGTCATTAGTTCAGAAATTATGAGAGAGTTCACCCTGTTTACAACTTCTCATTTATCTAGAATTAAGGTTTTCCATCTGTTTTTTTTTACGCTAGCATAAGAAACTGTAACAATTTGTTTAGATTTTTACTTATGTGTACATAGGGAACCCCTAGTAAACAGAGTTCAATTGACGGAGTTATGTCAGTGTGTAATACTTCAGATGCTATGTCAGTGACCCCCTCCCACATATCACAATCTCACACCTCCACCAAATGTGCAAAAATATTCCTGTTTCTCCACACTCTCTGAAACATTCTGGGGACTCCCGGGGGTTCAATTTGTGCAACCTATCTGGTGTAAAGTAGGCTCTGTGTAAAACCTTAGTAGCAGTTTCTAAATAACTAAAATACACTGAGCCTCTGGATAGTCTTGAACAAATCCTCCCTCATTTCTGGAGATCCCATAATACCCCCAATTCCTGCTCCCAAAGTCTGATAAACCTAGCATTTTGATCTCCTGGGGCCGTGATCAAAATAGAATTTTACGTTCCCACAATTAAGCTAGTAAGTGGCTGGTTGCTGCAAAGCCCCGCAAGATCTTGTTGCTGAGGAGATCCAATGCCTAATCTTATTATAATTGAAATATTTGCGTAGTGAGGAGTTGTATCTCCTTCATCCATGTTCCTAGCTTCTCTAATTTATAAGTGAGCCACCACACTTTAGACTCTTCCTGCAAACTTTCCAAGATCCGCAAAGAGGTCAAAACTGTGGTCAAATGGGACATTCTATGCTTCAGTTGAATCGACCCATTTCCAATTATCCCAGGATAGTTTAATCATGGGATTATGTACTTTAATGTCTAGATTTGAGCCTGGGGGGCCCATATCACACTATCCCACTCAAAAGGTTTCATTTGTTGGTTTTCAATAAGCACCCAAAGCGGTTTGTGTTCTATTGAATGAGCTTGCGATATGAAAGCAATCTGAGCAGCTCTAAAATAATGTTTAAAATTGGGGCAAAATAACCCTCCTGCATCTTTGTTTCTGTGCATAAGGGATCTCTTTATCCTAGGCCGTTCTTTTTCCAAATAAATTTAAAAAGCAGCTTTTTTCTAATTCATTCCATCTAAAATGGATAGGGAGGGAGTGAAAAAAAATTATTGATAGAGATCCATGATCTCAGGAGTTATACTCATCCCTAAGTATTTCATTTTATCTTTAGACCTGGAAAAGGCATATTTGTTTTTCAGTAAGGCCAATGTCTGTCCAGACATATGGGTTCCTATAATCTCAGTATTTTCCATATTCACCTGGAGATCTGATATCTTTCCAAATACCCCTAAATCCTCCATTAAAGCAGGTATGGAATTTAGTGGATACGTGAGTGTACACAAAATGTTGTCTGTGAACAGACAACATTTAATCTGGTGCAAACCAACTGAAAATCCCTGGATCTTGGAAGTGGACTGAATGGCCTGCGCTAAGGGCTCGATGGCGAGAGCAAATAACAGTGAGGACAAAGGGCAGCCCTGTCTTGTTCCCCTTTGGATTCTTATAAACTCTGAGGATTCACCAGGTAAGTTAAGATATGCTATTGGGTCTTTATTAGTAAGTTGTAAGCAGATTCACAAA
Source organism: Discoglossus pictus (assembly GCA_027410445.1). NCBI lineage: Eukaryota > Metazoa > Chordata > Amphibia > Anura > Alytidae > Discoglossus > Discoglossus pictus. The sequence goes on from CM050174.1 coordinate 35,504,063, forward strand.
ATTCCCCTTAATTCCCAGTTTAGTCAATATTGCATGAAGATAAGGCCATTCAATCGTATTGAATGCTTTCTCTAAATCCAGCCTAAGAGTACACATTGGAGTACCTGCACACTTAGCTAGGTAAAAAATATTAAGTATCCTCCTCATATTATCCCTGCTTACCTAAAGGGAACAAAGCCTACTTGATCCTTATGGATCAATCTGGAAAGAGAATTAGACATTTGGACAGACATTAGCTTCGCCAAAATCTTTACATCCCCATTTAATAAAGAAATTGGCCGATCAATTTTTGCCTGTAAGGGATCCTGGCCTGCTTTTGGCAAAAATGGTAAGAGTGGCCTGATTCAATTCACGGGGCATTTGCTTACCTTGCAAAATATAATTGAATAAGCTTCTTAAGTAGGGAACCAAAATGTCTGCAAAAGTTTTATAATACATATTTGAGAACCCATCCAGTCCTGGTGATTTCCCTAGCTTCAAGTTGTTAATAGTTTTACAAACCTCCTCATCTGATACCTCCTCATCAAGCATTTCCAACTCTTGGTTTGTTATTGAAGGTAAGTCATATTTATTTATACAATCAAGAATCTCAACCTCGCTAGATGTAGAGTGGGAGTAGTATATACTCTGATAATACTTCAAAAAGGTTTCTCTAATTTTAGATTGGTCCATACTAAGTTTTCCTTCTTGAGTCTTTAGATGGGCGAAGGTTTGTTAACCTGGAAATCTATGGCCAGTTCACCTGATGGCCTTTTCTGTTTTTTCCGATAGCACTTCGTCCAGCTCAATTCTTTTTGTATCAATCCTATCTCTCATTATACTCGATTGTTTATGCTAATTCAACTTTTCCAATAAGTGTAATTCCTGCAATAATTTAGTTTCTGCAAAGCTTTGCTTTTTCTTATAAGCAGACGCTATTTTAATGAATGTTGTCTCTTATATAGGCTTTATGGGGAACCCAGTCCCGGCCCATCTCTGTTTCTGGAATAGCATTTTCAAGAAAATATAATTTAAGTTCCTTTTTTATTTGAGCTTGAATTTCGGGAATTGAAAGAAGCCTCTCATTTATCCTTCGGTTATATATAGTCCCTAAAGTCAGGCCTAAGTCTAATTTCATGGAGACCGCGGAATGGTTGGACCATGGGCATGGGATAATTTGAGCCTCACTAGAATGTTCAAATAACTTGGCTCCAATTAATAGTGTGTCCATTCTTGAGTAGTTACTGTGAGTAAGGGAGAAATAATTATATTCCCTCTCCTCAGGGTGGTGTCCCCTCCAGACATCGACTAGTCCCAATTGCTGCAAGAGGGCCTTTATCAGCTTTATTTTGTTTTAATATCTGACTTCTGATACACTTGTTGACCTATCCAGATGCGTATAGCGTATATAGAGTGTATAACTAAATTAATGACGCCTCCTAGATTAATTGTACCCAGCTCCAGGGAGTCTAAGCAACTTAGGAGTTTTAAAAATGTATTATGCGGGGCAGTGGTTGGTGCGTAAATGTTTGTTAGTGACACCTTTTCATTAAATTCTGACCCCATTAGTATGAGATAATTACCCCCTTATCCTTTTTTTTTCTAATTAAAAGGGAAAATTCTTATGAATGAGAGTAGCTATTCCCAGCACACTGACTTTTGGTCGAAGGAGCCCTGCGTGACGTCATGTGCGTGCCCACAAATGCGCAGCCACCCTCTATCCATCTCTGTAACCTTCTAACTTTACCCCTGTACCGGGTCTTTCTCCCGCTGTGCCCAGCCTCTAACCCCAGGTCTTTCTCCCGCTGTGCCCAGCCTCTAACCCCAGGTCTCTCTCCCCCTGAGCCCACCCTCTAACCACAGGTTTCTTTCCCACTGTGCCCACCCTCTAACCCCAGGTCTCTCTCTCTTTAAAGTTTCTCTACGCCAAGTACACACCATCGCGGCGGCCAAGGCTCCCAAACAGACTCCTCAATTAGCCATCCAACAGCACAGACATCGTCAGTGGTCATGCAGATTCTGTTTCTGCAAATCTCTAGGCCCACAAAGCCTACCTGATGCCTGTTGATGTCCTCCTGTTCAGTGCCCACTCAGTGGTTATAAAATTAGCAGATACCCCTTACATTTTTATTGAGCTTAATAGGATCTTTATTTGTTTTTTTGGTAGAAATTGCGCTCAAATATGCCCCTAAATGCAGGCATATGAGCAGAGCTCAACCAAAACACCTCTGCTCCATTTGAACGCTTAGACACCCCCCCAATACTGCACTTTAAAAGCACAGGAAGGCACTTAAAGACATTAGAACTCATTGCACAACAGTCTCAAACCTACAAATATGCAATTACAAATATTTTTTAAATTGTTCTTTCAGAGTAATATCAATCCTGGGAACCAAGGTTATCATGAAACCCACCTGGACTAGAACAGATGATCTAATGCATTTTATAGATTGCTTGATTGCAAGCCGAAAATAAGTTAATAAACAAAATGCATTTGCGGGCTCATAAACTTGCCAGTTTCCTAGAAAGCTGTGCAAACACTATTTCTTGAGAACCTGAGCAGGAACTAAGTTTAACTTATTTTTATTCATGAAAACTTACACAAAATAGATTATTTTCTTGCAATATATATTTTTGGAAGACCAGAAGTGATAATGGCCATATTTTAGAAGGCAAAAAACACAGCCTTATTTTTAATTATATGCAATTTGTTCCAGATCTTATACGATCCTCTACATTGGCTTTTTTACCTGTCAGAAAGGATAATGAAGCTAGAAACCCTATGCCCCTTGAGCGTGAATATTTTTTTTAGCTTTTTAGCTGTAATTGACTAAATATAGCTATGTGTCTTAGCAGGTATGCAATGTAGGAACATAAAGACATTTTAGACTACGTCTTATTTTTACATGGTTGATTGTATCATGGGCAATTCAATCATAGACTGCTAGTCTATCTGTACTTTGAGGACGGGGTTATCCGATGGAGTATAAGAAATTAATGTGCTATCATGAACTCTCATTCAGTTCTATTGGCAAGGGGCTATTTGAAGAGAGCCTTGGATAACAACAGTGAATACAGATCGGTCAGCTGTTCCTCCCACACATCCCTGGTTGGAATCCTTTTACCAACAAAAATACAATGTCTCATCATTCAAGCCAAATTGAATACAATACTTTAAATTAAAAGCTGTAATTATTTACTCAAGTATAAGCCGACCCAAGTATAAGACGAGGCACCTATTTTACTGCAAAATACTGGGTAAAATTAATGACTCGAGTATAAGCCGAGGGTGGGAAATGTGCTTCCCCCTGTGTCCCTCTTGTGCCCTCAGTGTCCCCCTCTTGTGTGCCCTTTTCTTGTGTACCCCTCTCTCTCCTGTGTCTCTTCCCCCCTCTCCCTTCCCTGTGTCTCTTCCCCCCCTCCTCATTCTCAACCTCCCTCCTCAACCCCACTCCTCATCCTCAACCTCCCTCCTCATCCTCCCTCCTCCTCCTCAACCTCCCTCCTCAACCCCCTCATCCTCAACCCCCCCTCCTCAACCCCCTCCTAAAACCCCCTCCTCAACCCCCTCCTCAACCTCCCTCCTCATCCTCAACCTCCCTCCTCATCCTCAACCCCCTCCTCAACCTCCCTCATCAACCTCAACCCCCCATCCTCAACCCCCCTCCTCAACCTCCCTCCTCATCCTCAACCTCCCTCCTCAACCCCCCCATCCTCAACCCCCTCCTCAACCTCAACCCCCTCCTCAACCTCAACCCCCCTCCTCATCCTCAACCCCCTCCTCAACCTCCCTCCTCAACCTCCCTCCTCATCCTCAACCTCCCTCCTCAACCCCCCATCCTCAACCCCCTCCTCAACCTCAACCCCCCTTCTCATCCTCAACCCCCTCCTCAACCTCCCTCTTCAACCTCCCTCCTCATCCTCAACCTCCCTCCTCATCCTCACCCCCCTCCTCAACCTCCCTCCTCAACCTCAACCCCCCATCCTCAACCCCCCTCTTCATCCTCAACCTCCCTCCTCAACCTCCCTCCTCAAATCCCCTCCTCAACCCCCCTCCTCAACCTCAACCCCCCATCCTCAACCCCCTCCTCAACCTCCCTCCTCAACCCCCCATCCTCAACCCCTTCCTCAACCTCCCTCCTCAACCTCAACCCCCCTCCTCAACCCCCCTCCTCAACCTCAACCCCCTCCTCTAAATACCTCCCCCTCTCCCTTTCCCCTCACTTACCTGCATCTGAAGCTTCTGCTCCAGCCCCTGCTCCTTCCGGCGTCTTGACGTGGCGCGCATGTGACGTCACGCCATTAGCATATACCAGGTGCCGGCATCCGGTATATGCTAATGGCGTGACGTCACATGCGCGTTACGTCATTAGCATATACCGGGTGACGTAACATGCGCGCCACGGCAAGACGCCGGAAGGAGCAGGGGCCGCAGCAAAAGCTTCAGGTGCAGGTAAGTGAGGGTAAAGGGAGAGGGGGAGGTATTTAGAGGGGTAGAATGAGGAGGGGGGGTTTAGAATGAGGGGGGGTGAGGATGAGGAGGGGGAGGGAAAGAGACAAGGGGGGGTAGAGAGACACGGGGGGGTTAGAGAGACACGGGGGGGGGGGGAGAGTGGCTCGAGTATAAGCCGAGGGGGCCCTTTTTAGCCTTAAAAAAAAGGGCTGAAAAGCTCGGCTTATACTCGAGTATATACGGTATTTAAAACTGTATAAAATCAGTTTGCGCATTATCAGTTTAACCTCTTCGAAAGAGCATATTATAGCTATTATACTTTAATGGTCCTTTATATAGAGATCATGTGGATTGTCCCACCACCTTTCTGGACTATAATTATGTGAAACGACTTAGGACTTGATTATATGACTTCTGTAGAAACTCCTTTAAGGCATGAATGATGCCCACTACCTAATGTGAACACACTACACTAGTCCTCACATCCTCCCATCCCTATACTGTATATCCATCCATGTCCGTATATAAAACCCCCTCTGATGGCATGGAAGGGGTTGATTGAATAATAAAAATGAATGTTGGGGGTTTATGTTCCCTCTGTTAATGCCTCATTACCCATTCATGAGTAAAATGACCGAGGAGTCCACGGGGACCCCCTTAATACTCGGGAAGGGCCATCAGGTCCCAATTAACCTTCATAGTATGGATCTTCTTTTATGGTCCCTACAGATCCCAAAGGGCCCTATTACTATCTTTATGGGGGTCCCAATGGACCCCTATATCACTTAATATCAACCCCCAACTATCTGGGTCCTATTGCCCCCAAAGATATACTGAACTAATACCATCGGTGTCCCTCTTAAACCGCCATGGCATTGACATTGAACCAGTTACCATAGGTGTTATACTAACATAACACCATAGGGGGCCTTATGGACCGCCATGGACTTTTTCCCCCCATGGAGATCCATAACGATCTTGATGGTATGAGACAGAGGGGTCATAGGCAGACTGCTCATTAGCCCTACAATACTTACTAGGGTTTTGCCCTTAAATGTGTGACATTTAGGTGACTGTCTCTCCAAAAAAGGGACAATTAGGAGGTATGCATATAGGATTCCATCCTTAATAGAAACAATGACAGTGGGAAGTATTACATCACTAATATAGTTTCCGTTGTGTGTAACACTGTTCTAGCGCATGCGCACAACAGAAACTATAGTCAGCAATGTGCAGTGTGCAACGTTAGCTAGCCGCGCGTTGCATGCTGGGGGAGGAGTAGGAGAGATATGGGGGGGGGAGACACAGGGGAGGGAGGGGAAGAGACACAGGAGGAGGGGATACACAGGGGAGGGAGGGGGTGGAGGGAGAGCCGCACACATGCATGCGTGCTGGGGGAGGAGGGGGGGAATGGGAGAGACACCGGGGTTGGAGAGACACCGGGGGAAAGAGACACAGGGGAGGGAGAGGGGGGAAAGAGACACAAGAGTGGGGAACGAGATACAGGGGAGGCTCATTGTGTGTCAATGCAAATAGGGGAGGGAGAGGGGGAGAAATACAGGGGACGGAGAGGGGAGGGAGAGTGGGGAAAGAGACACAGGGGAGGTAGAGGGGGCGGGAGACACCAGAGAGGGAGGGGCAGAAAGAGACACATGGGAGGGAGAGGGGGGGAAGAGACACAGGGGACAGAGAGGGGGGGGGGTGATGAGAGCCTGTCAATGCGCACAGGGGAGGGAGATTTATTATTCTTACCATTTGTTGTTAGCTGTGAATTATAACCGTATGTATCTTTGTTAATGATTCTATTTTTTTTTTATTAAAATTTTGAATGTCTGAAACCATACTCAATAAACCAAGTAACTGCGTTGAAAAATGAACCTGCCAAGTATTAATGTAATTGCCCCCTAAGAAAGTCCAGTGAGATATAACTCTGTAATTTCACAGAAAAAAAGAAAAACATTTGAGATATAACTGTAATTTTACAGAATTAAGAAAAACATGAAAATTTCACTGCAATGTTGGAGTATATGCTAATATCACACAGTGATGAGTTGAGTGACCATTATTGTGGATTGTCATCATGGCATTTGTAGTTGGTCAAATATATTTAACTTTCATATTTCTTGGCTTTGAATGTACCAAGTACTTATTTGGTAGGATTTTGAAATTACTCCTCACATTGGTCTCAGCATTTAGGATTCTTCAACACTCTCTTCGTACTTGGAAGATACCAATTTGCCATCCACCATTTCTTTTATGATAGTCTTCACCTTCACAATCTTGGTAGGTGTGTTGTTGTTGATGGCCACAGCTGGAAGAGACAGAGGAAAGCTCAGTATGCAAGGTCCATAGGATACTACATTTGTAGCCATTGTGTTCTCAGAGCCTGCTTATATGTTATGAATAAAGTTAGTAATCGGATAATGCCAATATTTTTGAGGATTTTTCATGTTTCGGAAGTTATCCGTAACATGTATTATTTGTAAATAATAATATACTTTATTTTTAGAGTGACACTTATTCCACAGAAATCAGTTGGTCTATTAAATATTTATTTTCCATTTTGAATCCCAAAGCATCTTACAGGGTGAAATAAACCAAGGAACAAGGAAGTGCGTGCTATATACAGTATATTCATGTGTGTCAGATTCAACAGACAAATAGTGACAAAGCACTATAAGAAAGAGGGAGAAGGAAAATGAGGCAGATAATTCTGCTACAATTGTGGGAAAGGTACTTTATAGACATTACTGAGTTAATAGTTAAACATATATGTAAATTTGCTTGATTATGAATGCATCTGATAGAGGATAATTAATAGTGTATGCAAAAAAAAATTTGCATGAAAAAATCCCAAAATAAACTTTTAAACACTTACATTGAAGTCAGCAAAATATCTTGTAATTTCTAACAGTTGAGCATTAGGATTAACACCCTCCAAACCCTAAATTAGCACCAAATTTAAAATTATTTGTTTTGGCCAATCAGATTAGCTGAAACTTTTGAATTAACTATGGTTTCCTGTTTGTGCTGAAAAGCAGCATGGGATATGTAGTGTATCACTGATATGTGCTATGTATTGCTGCTGACATACAGACAGAAATCTGCAAGGAGATTGGCTGAGCAAGCAACAGCAGGCATATAGTGGGTTAATCTTCTGATACTGCATGCTGATTGGGGGGGGGGGGGGCGGGGTTCAGATGCCTGTGTAGATGCCCCCTGGAGGTGTCAACATTACCATTAAAGGGATTTTAAGATATTAATAAAAATAAAATGTTTATGAGATTTGCTGCATACATATAGGCTGCTTTTTGCCTATAGAGTGCAGAAATGTATTAATCCATGAAACATTCATATCCCTTTAAGGTTAGTGGTAACTACTAACCTTTTTGTGTCTCTTCTGTTGTTGTGTATCTGAAAATAAGCAAGAAAACATCATATTATATTTTATAATAATACTAGAAAATTGCCAGTCAAAAATGATGGAAGTAAAATTGTAAGCCTGGTAATGCTGTTTGCCACACAATGCGAGGCTATGAGCCCTCTGAGCACCTTTCGTGCTCATCGCGAGGCTCAACTTTCCTGCATTGCAATGATCACCTTTGGCTCTCATCGTGAGCCCCACAATGAGCGACTTCGATGCTCATTACAATCCTCTCCCCCTGTGTAGTTTATAGGCCTTGCGCTTAAGTGTTACTGTGTTTGGTTGTGTTAGCGCCTTGGGTTAGGTGTTACTGGGTTGGATTAAGTGTTACTACCTTGTGTTAAATGTTAGTGGCTTGGATGAAGTGTTACTTGCTTTGGTGAAGTGTTACTGCTTAGGGCTCGTTTTCCTGTCCTTCGGGCTAGTTTTACGTCCTTCTGCCTCGTTTTCGCCGTGCTGTGTTTTTTCGGCAGCCATTTTTTTCCTTGCTTAGGTGATTTTCGATTGTGATAAAAACAACAAATATGCCTGTAATTATCTTGCAACCTGTGTGTAAGTGAATTTGAGGCATATTTGTTTTATTTTTTAGGTCTTTCCAGTTCCGTTGTTCGGACGTTAAAGTTGGATTTTTGCAAGGCTCACAGTGCATGTAGGGGTTTCGGTCCTTAGTCCTACGGGTCATAAGTCCCGCGTGCTTCAACTGTGTGCCTCAACTGCTCGCCTCGCTTTGTGAGGCTTGCAGTGCAATGCGCGCCTTCGGCGCTCATTGCAGCCTGTCCTGCGTTCTGCAGGCATCAACGGTTCTCCTTGCTTTGCAAGGTTTGCAAGGCGTGACCAACAGCCTATATATCCACAACTATTATATGTGATGGAAAACATAAGATTCATTAGAAGATTATTTCAACAATAAAAATGTGTTAAAAATAAGAGAGAAAATCAAAACTGTATAAAAACATTGAGGGGCTATTTCAGGTTCTTACCCAATTTTGTTGTTGTTGTTCAGTCATTCATTCGTGTCGGATTCTCGGTGGACCCATGGACCATAACATGCAAGGCACATATTGTGTCTGGTTGTGTCTATCCATAAGGTTTCCTTGGCAAATATACTGGAGTGGGTTGCCAGTTCCATCACCAGTGGACCACACTTTGCCTGACCTCTCTGCTATGACCTGCCCATCTTGGGTGAATCTACATGGATAAGCCCACAGCCAGACAAGGTAGCAATCCAGAGGGAGCTTACTCAACTACTTTTGGGTTAATAGTATATATTTTTTGTGATAAGAAAATCTCAGATAATTGGAGCTTTAAAGTAGAAACACACCTAAAAGTGATTTTTTGTTTTGGCTTGTCATTTAACAGATGAGTCTAGCCCAAAAACATCTCTAGATATAGAAGGAACCATTTCAAAAATCAATTTATGAGTAGTCTCTATCAGAGCTGGTGTTTACCTATTGTCTTCCCCATCCAACAGACGCCTGTAAGTGGTGATCTCCATCTTCAGCCTGGTCTTGGCGTCCATGAGCCGTTTGTACTCCAGAGAGTGAAGCTCTGAATTTGACCGGACCTGCTGGAGATCTGACTCTATCTGGGAGAGAATAACCTGTAGTTGGGCCAACTGATTCCTGTATCTGGCTTCTGTTTCTGATAATGTGTTCTGCAGGGCTTGTTTCTATAAGGAATGAAGATGCAACATGAGGACCATCCTATCAGTGAGGCACAACCTTATACATTTTATTTATATAGAAAACTGGTTATTGTGCTCCACCCTCTTAAAATCTCCAAATGGGTATGTACCCTTTGTAAAGTACACAGGATGAGTGATTAACAAAGAGGTATTCTGACTGGATAAGCTACATTAAACCACCATCTATCAGTTTTGTTTGAAATTTTTAGATTGTGGAGATGGTCTGATGGATACAACTTTTGATTAGAAGACTACTGACTAATTGCTGATATGATATTGTGGAAGCTACATTGACTGCAAAAAGTCAAGAGTGATGCAAACCTAGAATTCTCTTCTTCTACTTTTATTGTGATTGTTCTTGTCTTCTGTACAAACATTTATGATGGGTTGTCGATATTTATACTCACTATGCTCAGGAGGGACTGCAGCTCGAATTCCATGCTCTGCACTGTACGTTTTAGGTCAATGACCTCAGGCTTGGTTATCTGGATGGCTTGAGGGTTGGTAGTGACTTCCTTGTTCCGAGGCTCACACTGAAGAGAGTGATTAATGGGAATTATAAGCTTCATAATCAGAAGTTAGGACCATCAATTCTATAAATGGGACTCCATTCTGGCATTAGACAAAAAATCCACATACATACATTCCGCCAGTAGTAATATCACTGAAATAAGTTTTCTATAGTAAGTGTTAGAAAGATGGAGGAACCTTATAACCGTTCCAACAACTGCTCACAAACCTGTCCTCTGTGCCAAGCCTCCACTGCTTGGAGGTTCTTCTCAATCATATGATCATACTGCTCCCTCACTTCGGCCAGGATCTTTGACAGGTCAATTGCAGGGGCTGAATCCAGCTCCACATTTACATTGACTCCAACCTGATGTTTGTGTGCTGCAAGTTCCTGAAATGGAACGAGAGAGGAGCTCATGGTGAAGAGAAGATTCAGAACGAATCAAAACATAACTGATTATTCTGAGAAATAGTGCCCTAAATGGACTAAATGTATCTGACACTCCATAATTTGAGGAGTATGTTTGGATTCTCATTTTACCTCTTCATGATTCTTCTTAAGGAAGATCAACTCTTCATTCAGTCCTTCCATCTCAAGCTCTAGATCTGACCTGTTTATTATCAGTTCGTCAAGAGCTCTTTGTAGGCCGGTGATGTCATTGTCCACTCCAAGTCTGATGGCCAACTCTGATTCAAAACTGATGAATAAATAATAGGTGTAACCAAATGGAGAATCATACTACCCATTTTAGTACTCACCAAATTTGTTACTATATGCTATTCTCCCATCTACAGTTAGAACACAAACAAATAATTTTAAGGTAAATACCATATGTTTCCTAAAATTATTCACAGTATATTAACGGTCCCAGTTTCTAATATTGTAGTTGGTACTTACTTCATCCTGAAGTCATCTGACACCAGCTTACCATTAGCAATCTCCAGGAACAATCTGGCATTAATCATGTTTGCGTCGTGGATCTACAAGGTAAGACAATTGAAGACTTAATATGATCATTTTAAGTAGAATCTTTCTTTCAGTTATACCCTTTATATGAGTCATTTCTAAAACCACATAGGGGCAGTTTGTAAAATAACATTATATATCAGAGTCATCATCCAAAAAATAAGCCAGCAAAAAATTTCTTCAGACGCTATTAAGAAAAATTAAATTCCGATGGGCCACAACAGTTTAATATAGTAAAATTTTAGGGGTCACAATTTTCATGGCAAATTTTTGTGAAGGCAAGTAATAATATCTATAGACCCTGACCATTAGGCAAACTAGGCAGTGGCTCAGGGGAGCTTCCCTGTGAGGGGCGCCACTTCATAGAAAAAATGGTTCCTGGCTTAAAAAAAATTAAATGTTGCAGTTCATAGACTGGCTACTAGGGGGTAACCACTTAGAACAAGACAGTTACAACAGGAAAAGGAACTTACACGTACAGAAAAGGCAAAAATGGGTCAATGCATACATTGCGTACTCACCAGCAGGGGCTCCTCCACTTCCCTGCCTAGGGGCTCCAAAAAGTTTGTTCTACTTTAAAACGCAGGGGCTTAAGCGACCTGTGCTTTAGGGTAACACAATGTAAATCCGAAACAGAAGCTAGTAATAAATGTGTGTATTGGTTGTGTTATCGGATGATCCACACCATATCTTAACTCAAACATTGCATGAAGAAGCAATCTGCCTCGTAATCCAGCTCTATCTTTTATCAAGATGCCCGTAATACTTGTGAGCTTGTCATCTACCTATATTAGGTGCTCAGTGCAACTGGATCGAACTGGCTTTGCTTTGTAGAATTCAAAAATGGTCTTTGTGCTGTAAAGTGTTGGTCGGGTTACCTGGGAAAGCAGTTTATCGATGGTGTCAAAGCAGCCACTGAAGTCTTTTGAGCCGATGGTGGCCTTTTTGTCATAAAATGTTTTGATTTTCATTTCCAGCTCATCATTTGTTTGTTCCAGGGAGCGAACCTGAGGGTGAGGAAAGGTCAAGAGATTTAGAGGTAGATACTTGGACAATCTGTATGTGAGTGGAAGTGGGTAAAGGCAAGAAGAGTTTGACTATAGAACAATGAGTAATATGGCATAATTAGATGGACTGATATGGCAAGTTGTAAGAGATGACACTAATAGGAAGAGTTATAAGGAGGCATTAAGTGGTACAATAAGATAGAGACGAGCGATGTGAAACCACTAGAGTAATAAGTAATGGTTATGTGGAACAAAAAGAGCAGTTATATAGAGGGGTTTAATTGAACACAAGAATGTATCCCAGGAAAAGGTTATCATTAGCATTAGTGTTTATGTGGAGTAATAGGAGAAATTATATGTATGAGTTTTATTGACAAGCTGGGATGTTACATGGAGCAGTAGGAGTTATAAGAGGTGAAATGGAGAAACTTTGAGAGATATTATGGGCATGCTCTGGGAATTCCTACACAAGGGGTATAAAGAGACCTCACTTCAAATAATGTCTAAATCATGGATATTGGCCAACGTTAAATGTACAATGCGATGTATCAAAGCAAATAACATAAAGTACAAGAAAGTACAAGAATTGGAAGTATTTTACAGGAAAAAAGTATTAGATAATTGTTATAGCCTTCTAGCAGAAGTGTTAGTGACAAAAACAGTAAATGCATTCAAGAATGACTGGGATATGCATTAGGTTGTCTTGAAGATAAAATAATTATTAAATTAAAGAAGCCTGGATTTTTTATGGAAATCAGAGAATTGGTAGACTAGATGGGTCTGTTAATTTGTATCAACCATGAAACGCTAATGTTCTCATGTATTATGTTTGCTTCCAAAAGCCTGATAAATAAACCCCAATAAATTAAAAGATACTCACCCTTTCCAGGTAGACAGCTAGTCGGTCATTGAGATTCTGCATGGTCTCTTTACCATTGTAGCCCAACCCACTGAGATCAGAGAATCCCGCTCCACAACTGGGCATACTGATACTAGTAGAGGACATCCTGACTGCCCCAGAGCATCCAAAAAAACTGAGGGCCGTCTGTACCCCAGTTCCCACCATATCAAAGTGGGCTAAAGGAACACAGCTTGTGGCTGAAAAAGCTCATGGTGACTCTGGGATTGTGAGGCTTGAGAGGTATTGGAGACGTGTGCCGGGGACTGGATCAGGCTCCAATGCCCCACCTTAACTAGGGACGGTCTGTCTGAGAAAACTTAACTGACCAAAACAACCCACATGGCAACCAGTTTGTATACACAAAAGCAAATTCCATTTGTTAAAGAAGCTTGACTTGTGTTCATTTTCTTTACCTTATTCCAGTAATCCATGCCTTGCCAGTCGAAAATTGTATCTACATGAACTCTACATATCATAGAGCAGCGATCAGGGACTGTCATGGTCCATTGGATTCTATAAAGATTAATTATAATTCTCAAGTCTTTTAAAACATGAGTTTGATAGGTAAATGAAGATGGTAGACATTAAATATTATTCCGTCACAATTAAACTAATCTCACAAGCCTTTTTGTCATACAAAGCTGGCCATTCTACAGTAGGGAAATTCAGTTGCGTTACAGAACAATTAAATTAGACCATGGCACGAGTTACGGGCTTGAGGCGCAAACCTGTAAACCATTTTCTGCACGTTGGATGTGCGGCTGTGAACATGATCAATTAGTCAAACCCATAGTTACGGGTTTAAGCGGAGCCAATGGCAACAGAGATCGTCATCATTACGTCACTGAAAAATGGAGGTTGGATTTCAAAGCCTTACGGGGTTCAATTACGAGTTACGATCAGACCCACATTCCAGAAATAATGCTATATTGATAACCCCGTAAATATGATATTCTAGTCCATGCAAGTTCCATTATATGTATTAACACATTGATTGCTGAGATCAATATAACACGGAAATTACACTGTAAAAACATGTATTTTATATTGCAGATTTACGAGCTTGAGAATGTTGTGCTATTAATTCTAATACCTAACATCACTTTCCCTTTTGTTTTAACTACAGTAGTGTGTGTATATTTGCATTTACAGTGCTACGGATTGGACTTTACCCCCATTGCGGGTCCTCTCTAGTACCTGTTGGCCTTTTGGCTCCATTTGCGGGTTACAAGCTTGAACGCAAGTGAATGTGTTGCAATTTAATAGCGTGATTGGGAGATGTAACAGTTACGGGGCTTGACAGATCAAAGGATTTGTGTGTGCGCATTTCAAATTTCCACGTCCTATAACCTTTTCTCTCCCTTACCCCGCAAGTCGTTGGCGGGTTGCTTTACGGGGCCAATTTATAATAGCCGCGGGTCATGCTCGCTACGTTACGGGCTACGGTTTGCAACGTTCGGGGAATTTAATAGTGCTGTATATAAGTAGACATCTACAATTAAATAAACATTTAAGTTATATTATTTAATTTAAAAGTATTGTAAGTTGGAGGCGGAGCTAGCGTCCTTACCAGCAGGACGTGTGAGGGGAGAGCTCCGTCAGAGTTGCCTGACATTTGGGCAATATTGCCCTGTAAACCCCCTGTGACACCCCCAATAACATCAGGGGGCACCAGGGGAAGCCGTCGGGCCCCCAGATAGTCGCCCCGACTACCGGAACGAGGCTCCAGGAGAGTGCAGGAGCACTCTGAACTCGGCAGCTGCTGCATAGCAGGGGAGCGTCCTGCGTGCCTGCTCTGCCTGCTCCCCCAGCACAACACAACAAGAGGGGACTCAGGCCGGCCAGGGGCAGCACGGAGGCACAACAAGAAGTCAAGGTAGGCTGGATCTGCCAGGGGCTGCGGGGAGAGACCAGGAAGCACTGGGCCGCCATCTTGACAGGCCAAAGCAGGCCTAGCCAGAGGGAGAACTCCCTCTACAGATACCGGGGGCCCATAACATCTACCCAGACAACCGAGGGGCAGCAGGGGGATCCCACACACCCTAAAACCCCCCTGAGAGAGAGAAGGCTGGGCTGCATAGCAGCCACTAATACAAAGAAGAAGGGGGAGAGGTAAAGCCCGCGAATCCACGGCCGCCATTTTGTGGCACCTCATGGTGGAGGGGGAACAGACACAGACAGATCCCAGCTGACCTACACCCAAGACTTCAACCCCCAGGAAGAGCTAACCCCTCTGGACACCCCATACTGGGTCTTGCCTCTCACACTGTGAAAGTTCATTGCACTAAAGGAAAGCAGCATCTAATATCTAGTCTGAAACTTTAACCCTGACAACACCAGACCCTGCACTGAGCTCTACCGGGCAAGCAGTCACTGCAACTTTACTAAGGAAGAGGATCCTGCCACCCCCTGGGTTCCACACAGTGACATTTCTACACCCTGACTTAACAACCTCAGACAACCCTGCAGTTAATTTTTTGTGAAATCCTGTGAAGATCTGCATGAACATTGCTGCAGAGGGCCTTTGCTGCCACCCTGTGGCCACTCAGTAAATCTGATGTTGATGTGGGCCAAGGCAACCAGCCTGAAAGCCCCCTTCCAGTTGCTCCTGGCGGAGCCTGCAAAGACCGATATGAAGCACTGAGCCAAGAGATGTGATTGAAGCCTGACAGGAGGCCTTGACTAACAAGCTACAACGACCGATCTTACACGAGAACACAGCTTCTGGCCGCACCAACCAAACAAACTCTACAGCTACGCACTCCTGAGGGAACTGATAGCAGAGAAAGCAAGGGGAAAAATACTACAGCTCCTGTAACACGCACATCTCCATCTTCAGAAATGAAGAAAAGTAGAAAGAACTCCTCCGCAAAGGGCATCCGAGAGCACTTCACACCCAAAACAACAAAGCCGCCATCTCCACTGGATTCAGCTTCAGACCACTCTGAATCATCTGATCAGGAGGAGATACCCAAGAGGTCAAAACAACATATAGACCTATCGCCTAGGGCCATTGCAACGATAGAACAGCTTCTAACCAAGGCACTAGAACCCTTAAGAAATGACCTGAAAGAACTGGGGCAGAGGACCCAACTTCTGGAGGAGATGATGGATCAGATGGGAGAAGCGCAGCAACATGACAGGTCTGCCATAGACCAGAACTCGTATAACATCATGGAGCTGAACGATAAGATTGAAGATCTAGAGAATCGATCCCGCCGCCATAACGTCAGAGTACGGGGGATCCCAAGGACTACACAAGACCTGACAGGGTACTTAAAAGACACCTTCACTTCAATACTACCCGATCACCCAGAGGGCGTCCTCGAAATTGAACGAGCCCACAGAGCGCTAGGAGGGGCGAGAAACCCAGAGACCCCTAAGGATGTTGTGGTGAGATTCGTGAGACAACAAGCCAGAGACCTACTCTTAGCAGAAACAAGGAAGAAGCAGGCAGTCAAAGGACCAGATAACTCCAACCTGCAAGTGTATGCAGACCTGTCCCCCAACACACTAGACAGAAGGAGACAGATGAAGCCTGCACTGGCGATTCTGCAACAGAACAAGCTCCAATACCGGTGGAACTTCCCCTTTGCCCTCACCTTCAGCTACCAAGGTACATCACACACCACCCGCAACTTGGAAGACTGCCTCGCAGTACTGCGCCACATTCGTCTCTGCCCAGCGGACCTTCCAGCAGAGGAGCACAACTTCCCCCCTCCTCCTCCCATCCCGAAAAAACAGTGGACTGTGGTAGGGTCACAGCGACCGAAGGAAGACCCGCCTCCCCCCAGGAGTCCCAGAGACAAAAACTTGCCCCGCAGGAGCCAAGGCGGGCTGAGTACTCAGCACAGAGGAGGCCCGGGCCCGACTTCAGAAGGCCTGATACCATCGCGATCGGAGTGAAGGCAACCCACCAACAGGAAGTTGTTTTGAGTCTTTGTTTTCTCATTCATTTATGGGACTTCTCTGACCTGCTTTAGTGAGGGTAGAATAGGCACTGATGACTTTAGTTAGGTCAGATGTTAGTCGAGGCCTCTAATGAAGGGCCTGTTAAAGCCAGATGCCCGAAATAGACGGAAGGCATCCTAGTTTACTTCAGATAGTTAAAATGTTGTTGAGGTTAATAGTTATTATTTTTGAAGAGAGGATACCACTAGACTTGATAGAGAAGCGAGTAAGCTCCCAGGGAGCAATTAGCAAATTATCTCTAAGTCCAGAAAGATCACCACTGATAAAAATGTATGCGGAAAACTACAAATTCCCAGCTGACAGTAGTCGAGGTTTATGCAGTCAACAAAGCCTAACTCAGGGGACTAGCTTTCAGGAGATTAGAGGAGCCTGTGGGACTGAAGGAACTTGGTCAATTGTAAATCTAATGTTGTGTCTTTCTGCTTCCCTCTGGCCTAACAGCGGACGGAGTCTCCAGCACCAGAATCCCCCCTCCAAGCCTCCACCCGCCCCCGGCCACCAAGGAACGGACGTCGGACAAGGAATAAAAGGTAGCCAGGCAGACCATGCACTCCTATCCACCAAAACACAATGAGTAGCTCACAGTACACATTCATAACACACAATGTTAAGGGTTTTAACTCCCCCTTTAAGAGGAGGAAAGCCTTTAGGCAATACAAAAGATTGAGGCCCTCGGTTATCTTCATGCAGGAGACTCATTTCACACACGAGAGTAAACCAAAATATCTGCATGGGGAATACCCGACAGTGTACATGGCCACTCAGTCAACGAAGAGGGCAGGGGCAGCTATCCTGATACATAAGCACTTCCCATTCACCCCGGAACATACTAGAATAGACAAAGAGAGGAATTATGTTTTGGTCACCGGCTTAGTCTCAGGCCAAAGAATCTCCCTACTTTCCCTATACTCCCCCACAAACTCACCACACCAAACCCTGATTAACACGCTAAGAGAGTTAGACACACTAGACCTAGGCAAACTGGTGATTGGGGGGGATTTCAATCTGACCCTAGATCCAGCATTAGACAGATCAGGACACGCCCAGGACTCTAGCTTCTCAAAAAAAAGGAGCCAAATTAAGCAGCTAATGGCCAAAATGGGCTTAGTGGATGCCTGGAGAGGCTTACACCCGGATAATAAGGAATACACATACTACTCGCCCACGCACGGCACTTACTCGAGGATTGACACATTCCTAACAAGCTCACTACTTTTTGATAATATCCAAGAATCTGACATTGTCCCCTGCCCCTGGTCTGACCACGCAATAGTAGCTATTAAATTAACGTTAGGCCCTAACCTATCCCCATTTAGGAGCTGGAGGATCGACGAACACCTTCTGTCAGACCCCAGCAGCTTAGCATCCCTAGCGGGAGACATTAGGCAGTACTTCGAGCTGAATGTTTCTCCTGATACAGGAGTAGGCTGGATTTGGGTAGCCCATAAGGCTTATATAAGGGGCTGCTGCATCAAACTATCAGCACAGCACCGTAAGGCACTCAGACGGAAAGAGGAGGATTTAACATCCACCCTCAACAACCTAGAAAAACTCAATCAAAACTGTCCCTCCACAAAGATCCGTGACCAAATCAACAAAGTCAGGATAGAACTAGATGGAGTACTCTCTGCCCATACAGAGAAGGCTATGAGGAGGACTAGGCACTTATATTATTGGAAAGCTAACAAACCAGACAGAATGCTGGCTAGGAGGCTGAAAGCTAAAGAGATCCAGTCTAGAGTGACCCAAATCAGGAAGCCAGATGGCTTAATCTCCTGCAGCCCTAGGGATATACAGAAGCAGTTCCAAACCTTTTACCAGCAGATCTACTCGTCTGGGAAACTGGCAGAGGGGTTGGACCTTGACTCCTTTCTAAGTACCATAGATCTCCCCTCATTAAGTGAACAACAAGTAAATAGTCTTAACCTAGATATCTCACAAGAGGAGGTGAGAACAGCAATTCATAGCCTTAAGATAGGTAAATCCCCAGGGCCAGACGGCTATTCCAACCAATACTATAAAAAATTTGAAATCCTATTAAACCCCTACCTGACATCCCTATTTAATGCTATCATGAGAGGGGAAAAAATGCCCCCGGAGCTAAATCAAGCGGAACTGGTAGTCATACCAAAAGAAGGTAGGGATAGCTTGGAGGTGAAGAACTACCGTCCCATATCCTTACTGAATGGGGATGTCAAACTAATGGCCAAAATAATGGCAACTCGAATCTCCAAGTTCCTGCCAGAAATTATTCACAAAGATCAGGCGGGGTTTATACCCCATAGACAGGCAGGGGACAATGTCAGACGTATCCTTAACATCCAATACCTAGCGCGGAAAAACAACTCTCCAATGTGCCTGCTAGCTCTAGATATAGAGAAAGCCTTCGACACAGTTGAATGGCCGTTTCTGTTTAAAACCCTGGACAAATTTGGTTTTAGGGGCCGGTTTATCACCTTACTCCGCACATATTACGAAGCACCAACAGCCTTCTTGAGGTTGCCAGGCGATCACAGAGCCCAAATTAGCATACAGAGAGGAACGAGACAGGGATGCCCACTCTCACCCCTACTGTTCGCCATAGTCATGGAACCCCTAGCGCAACTCATTAGAGCGGATAGGGAAATCCAAGGGCTTCAGGTGGGGCTGCAGCACTACAAATGCTCATTCTTTGCAGACGATATCCTATGCACCCTAACAAATCCCGGGGCCTCCATTCCGGCACTGATGTCAACTCTTGACAAGTTCGGTAGGGTGTCAGGGCTTAGGCTGAACTTAGGGAAATCGGAAGCTCTGAGTGTAGACATGGCACAGGGCGACATAGATCATTTGAAATCCCTATTTTCCTTTGCGTGGCCCACCAAGCACATAAAATACTTGGGGGTCAACATCACACCTAAAATTTCCGAATTATATAAGGCCAATTACCCCCCCATGTACAAAAAACTAAACGAAGATTTGTTTAGATGGAGGACTTGCCCTCTCTCCTGGACCGGCCGAATAGCGGCAGTTAAAATGAACATCCTTCCAAGGATTCTATATCTCTTCCGTACGCTCCCTATACCAATCTCCTTACAGGACTTAGACCGGTTCCAGTCCAACATCTTTAGATACATATGGAACAACAGAAAATCCCGCATCCCCAAGAAAGTAATGTTTAGACATAGCAAAGATGGGGGACTATCTTGCCCAAACCTGCGAAACTATTTTAAAGCGGCCAGGCTATCCCAACTACCACTAATACATTCAGTCAGACATCAGCCGAGTTGGGCCTTCTTGGAACAACAGCAAATGCAACAACAAAGCTGGGACACACTAATTTGGGTTCCTGAAGAAATGGCCCCGATAAGAACTCACCCAAACCCCATAATAAACCTAAATTTAGCAACTTGGAAATGGGCCAGATCTAAGAACAAACTGGGCATAGGTACATCTCCCCTTTGGTCGGTCCTTTCTTCACAAGATATCTGGGCTTCCATGAGTATTATGTCAAAACATTGGTGGGCTTCCAGAGAACTAGATAAGTTGGGCTCCTGGTTTAACGGGAATCATTTGATGACCCTGAGACAGTTCGAAGAAAGACATACCCTCCCCCCAGGGGAACACTATAACTATCTAAAAATAAGAAGCTGGGCCTGTGAAGCATTTAAAAAATTTGGACCCCCGAAATCCTCCTGGTTCTCGGTAATCTGCAAAACTCTGCCTTTAACGAAAGGAATACTAGGCACTTTATATGACACATTCACTAAATCAAATAACACAGAAAAACCATCATATATCTGTAAGTGGGAAAGGGAGCTAGGAGATGAATGGGATTGGAAAAAATGGCAGAAATCATTCTCCAACCTACGCAGGGCAACAAGTAACTGCTCGCACATAGAGACATCTATAAAAGTTCTCCAGAGAATATATTGCACCCCAGACAAACTCAACAAATATGATCCCAGAGTGAGTAGTAACTGCTTTAGGGGCTGTTCACAGATAGGAGACCACGCCCATACCTGGTGGCTATGTCAGAAAGTCCATGACATATGGGAAAGGATAGCATTAATGGCGACAAAGTTATTTGGTATAAGAGTCACAGCCACTATGGAATCCTGCCTACTAGGGGTTAAACTCTCTAGTTTATCAAAAACACAGAATAGGCTATTCCAGATAATGGCCGCCGCTACCAAAGTACACATAGCCAGCCAATGGAAGTCAGAAAAGCTAAGCGTGCAAGAGGTTATTAAAAAAATAAATTACATAGCAATAAATGAAAAGTTAACATCTGCTATTCTAGATACTTTGGCTCAGTTCCAAGAAACCTGGAGGCCTTGGCTAGAGTCTTCGTTAGGTTTCCCTTTGCCCTGATGGGCTCACTGATAGCACTATAACAAAAGCAAAACAGAACTAGGCCAAAAAAAGGCTTGGAGTGGAGGAGACTCGAAGTCTGGTCCTGGAGGCTCTGATTTGACTGGTTCGCCTGGAACGCAACACAGGAGGTGAATGTATGCATCATAACTGTATAAACTAAACCTGAGCTAGGGATTCCTCCCTTATCTCCATAGTTATTTACATGTTTGTTTATCTAAAGTTTCAGTTTCTATGTAAATAAGTTGTGTTTGTTCATGCTTCCCTTGCTTAAATTATAGGACCTAAATAACTATTTAATAATGGGAAAAGTTAAAAATAAAAACTTGGAAGGAGATGCTAGTAATTTGACCACGAGGTATATATGTTTATAGAAAATCTTATGTGTTAATGTACCTAATGCCTGTCCTTACTTTGTATCCCTTTCAATAAAAAAATTTATTTAAAAAAAAAGTATTGTAAGTTAAAGTAAGAGTTAAAATTATATTTTGCCTAGATATACTCTTTATGATGAACGTATTTGATGGATTAATTGTGATTTTTTTTTTTTTTAACATTATTCTGGATTTTTACAAAGTTTTGCTATTAAAGGGTCTGGTAATTCATGTGCTTGGAATATATCCTTTATTTGGTTATTTTTTTTCTTCCAAAACAGGTTTTGTAATTTTACACTCACCACTTGTGAAAATAAAAACTTTGACAATCTCTTAAACAATGTTGATAGTGAGTTTGTCTGTATGTAAATTTACACAATATACAGTAAACTCCATTTTACTCACTTTCTTAGATAGGAAGCGTTTTTTCTTAGTTTAGCTAATGTGTAGAATTATTTTTTTTTTTTTTTATTGATTTTTATTAGACAGGTCAGACATATAACATAGTACACCAAAAACATTAGAAGTGATAAATAGGAATTAACAATAAACGTATTTCACATATTTGGTTTCCAGTGTGTCCTCTGCCTGTCCAAAACTCCTCTCCCTTTTCCGTTTTTCTGGTATTATAATAGCTGATATTAGCTTTTAAATAACTTAAGGCTAACGAGAAAACTATATTTAATGAAGTCCCATAACTATGGGAAAAATATGATGAACTTGGATTCCTGACCAACTGTTGTTTTGAGCTTGGTTGGTAGCATCTAATAGAAAGATTATTCTGTGTTTAGGTTACTGTGTGGGCTAATGATGTTGGGTAAATTAAGACCACTACTACTATGGATCCCCTAATAGCTCCTTTGTAGGGAGAAGTGTCACTCACCCTATTCATCTGCCGCGTCTTGTCTCCCAGGCGGCCCAGCAGGAGGCCCAGCGCTTGTAGTTATGGTCAACCTCTGCGGACAAAACGCTCATGGATCGAACGAACTCAATTTTGTTTAAGACTACTTCAAATGTTGGGGTGGGTGATTTCCAATGGGCGGCTACTACTATCCTAACTGCTAGGAAAATTTGGTTAGTTAGGAATTGTTCTGAGTTGGACATCCCTTCTACCGGTAATCCTAGGATGGCCTCTTCTGGTCTCATGGGATAGCATTGACCCCATAGTTTCTCCAGGGTTTTGTAGGTGTCCACCCATGTGTGTCTAATCATAGGGCATTCCCATAATTTATGGATTAGAGTCCCTTTTTGGTTGCAGCCCCTTTCGCATATGTCACTAATTGTCTGGTTCCCTATGTGCATTCTTACTGGGGTTAGGTACCACCTCATAATAACTTTATAGGAGTTTTCTTTCATAATTACGTTAAGTGATGTGTTTTTGGCTTGTTTCCGAATACTATTCCATTGGTCTCTGTCTAAATTTATGTTGAGGTCAGCTTCCCATGCTGATTCATAGTGTAATTTAGGGGGAGTGACTAAATCGCTTAAATGGTTATATATTGTGGAGATGTTTCCTTTCCCTCCCGGGAATTTAATGCAACATTTTTCGAATAAGGATATATTTTGCCCTCCTTTATTCTTAGTGATGTGATTTAATCTTTGGTTTATAGCGATTAGGTTAAGCCATTCCCCCGGAGGAAGGGGTTTGTCTTCTAGGAATGCGGTGGTGGACCATTTTTGATTAACAACCGGTAAATCTGCCGCAATTGAGCAATTATTATCAATCCACCATCTGTATTGAGCATTAGAGTTTATTTTGGGGTTAGTTGAAAGTGGCCATAGTGGGCTGAGCCCTGACTCCTGGCCCAGCAGTCTGTTCCTCTTATTTATATCTTTCCATAGGGAAATTGAATGCCTCACACTTGATGGAATTGATTGGGGTAACTTGAAGCCCTGCTGGGTTGAGAGCCATAGTAACTGACGCATGATTAAATCATTGGACCCTAGTATGTGTTTTTCTAATTGAACCCATACCGGGGGGGAGTCCCTGACATACCACTTAACTAGTTGTGCTAATCTAGCAGCTTTAAAGTACCTGGAAATGTCTGGAAATCCGAGCCCACCATCCTTCTTAGTCGCAGTAGTTGTTTCTCTGTTTATTCTAGGTTTTTTATTGTTCCACAGAAAACTCATTAGTAATTTCTGTATTTTTTTCAAGTCTATCGCTAAAATCGAGATAGGTAAGGTCCGAAAAAGGTAGAGCAGTTTGGGGAGTACGTTCATTTTGACAGCATGTAGCTTTCCTAACCACGAAATCTTTAGTTCTGACCACCTGTGCAGGTCCCATGTGTAGAATTATTTTAATAATAAAGTACCTACAGCATACAGTTGGTTATGAGGTGAGGTTAGACCAGAATTATAATTAAAAAGGACTTACATGTGTCTTACCCTAAAGCACAGAGGCTTTAAAGTAAACAAAAAATGTGAAGTAGAAGCTAGTAAAAAAATGTGTGTGTTGGTTGTGTTATAGGATGGTCCAAAAAAAAAACAAAAAAAACAAGTCAGAGGCCGTCATCATAGAATGACCCAACCTTAATAGATCTCTGGCCATGATAAGCCACTCTGAGAGAAACCTCTTTTAGCCACTTGTGCCCTTCTCAGGGAGAAATATCCTGTAGTATATCAGTCTGGTCCCACTCAAAAGAGTGACCCAGCCCCGAAATACCAGGCAATTCTACCCTGAACAGGAGAAAAAACAAACCCCAGACGTGTTTCGGCCTTTCTGGGCCTCGTCAGTGAGGTGAAGCTGAACTCCCTAAGGTACGGTGATTCTATATAGGAATTATGGTGAAAATGGAATTACATTGGTCTTACCCTACAACACTGGGTACTTTGTTTTTTATATATGAAGTTCTATTTTATTTGTCTAAATTATATTTAATTTTTTTAAGTAAAGGGAATCTTTCTTTCCACCAATTTGCAATATGATAAAATATTTAATTTTTTAATCTAAAACAGTTTATGAAGTTGTAAACATTTTTTTTTACTGGGTAGACATTAGTAAGAATTTTTGTTTTAATTCTCAGTGAGCTGCCTCTTTTAGCTCACTTGTGCCCATCATAGAGAGAAATATCTTGTAGTATATCAAAAGAGTGACCAAGCCCTGAAATACCAGACAATTCTACCCTGACCAGGAGAAAAAGCAAAGTGCAGCTGTATGTTTCGGGCTCTCTGGCTCTTTTTGTTTAGATTTTCTCACCCTAAGGTTCATGGGACTTTATGGAGTGCATCTACACCTCACTGACAAGGCCCAAGAGAGGCAGAAAGGTATGTCTGGGGTTTGCTGTTTCTCCTGTTCAGGGTAGAATTGCCTGGTATTTCGGGGCTGGATCATTTTAGTGAGTGGGACCAGACTAATATACTACAGGATATTTCTCCATGTAAAGGGCACAAGTGAGCTAACATAGAGGGTGCTCTC
Source organism: Discoglossus pictus (assembly GCA_027410445.1). Taxonomy (NCBI): domain Eukaryota; kingdom Metazoa; phylum Chordata; class Amphibia; order Anura; family Alytidae; genus Discoglossus; species Discoglossus pictus. The sequence goes on from CM050174.1 coordinate 35,529,105, forward strand.
AGAGTGGCTTATCATGTCCATAGAACTAACCTATTAAGGTTAGTTCTTTCTCTGATAAGCACCTCCAATTTGGCATTTTGTTTACTCTCTACAAAGAAAAAAGTAATAATGATAATAGCTTTGATAACTAAGTAAATTAATCAAGCAGAGATCAGAAATTAGGCCTATTTCCTCGTTTTATGGAATAAAAAAATGGTAAGAAGCAAAATGAGTGTGAAGAACAAAGACTTTATTTATGATTTGATGCTCAGCATTGTATGGCAGTGATAGCATTTTTAGAGTTGGGTAAAACTGATAGACTTTTGACATGGTGGTAGTAGTAGACTTCTAGACTTTATCGTCCTTGACTTCTGATTTTACCATCTTCCAACTTTCTTATTCACCTGCCTTTCTACAGACACCTTGGTCTTTGAAGTTAAGATTGTTGGGCAATTTCTTCTTGCTTGGAAGATACTACTTGACCATCCACAATTTCCTCGACAACAGTCTTCACCCTCACAGACTTTGTTGATGTGTTGCTAATGACGGCCACAGCTGGAAGAGATAGAAGGGTCAGTATTTAATAAATTCATTTATATATTGTATTCACGTTAATTAGTCAAGATCAGAGGTAATTACTCACATTCCTTTGTCTGTTCTGTTGTTGAGAAGCTGAAAATAAATGGAAAAAAATCATAATATATATTATATAGTAATTGGGAAACATATGTCTAACATATTCTCTATAAGTTCTTTAGAATATTACATGAGAAGATAAGTAAATGAAAATATTATGAAGGAATCCAAAGTTGTCTGAAGATCTGAAAAATTCCGTCAGATTCTCATTCCTTTTCCAACTAAATTTAGGTTAATAGAGTTCTGATTTTTTTTGTTTTTTTGGGAGTTTTCAGACATAATCTTTCAAATAGAACCATAGAACAAAATGTGTTATTGCCAAAACTAAATGGTGTTGGAGTACTGTTTGGGAATCTCTTCATTATTATGGGACATCTGTATTGACGTCACCAAGAATTCGCTACACGTTATCCTTTAGAACACATAGCCCATATACTACTGAGCATTTTTGAAACACTCTACGAAATCTTTCACTCAGTTCCAAATGTGAGAATGAGGTTGCATGGAATTGCACCTCAATAAAGGGAGCCAGCTCAAAGTGGATCTAGCACATAGACATAATAAGTCGTCCAGGAAAACTACAGTAGTACCTTGGTACTCGTCATTAATTGGTTCCAGAAGGTGTGTCGAAAAGGACAAGTACCAAAGCCCCTATAATGTAAATTGACTCATACAGGTCTTAGCAAGATGAGTACCAAGGAAACGATGAGTGCTGAGACATTTTTTTATTGGCATAATGTGTTGAATACCAAGTTCAATGAGTTTCAAGGCAGCCGAGTGCCGAGGTACCATTGTAGTTCTAATTTCAGCCACAGTTATATATGCTTACCTGTATTCCTCCCCATCCAGCAGGCGCCTGTAGGTGGCGATCTCCATCTCTAGCCTATTCTTGGCATCCATGAGCAGTTTGTACTCCAGGGAGCGACCCTCTGAATCTGACCGGACCTGATGGAGCTCTGACTCTATCTGGGAAATCATTGCCTGTAGTTGGGCCAACTGATTCCTGTATCTGGCCTCTGTTTCTGATAACGTGTTCTCCAGGGCTTGTTTCTGGAAGGAATGGAGATACAACATCAGGACCAATCCCGACAGACTTATACATTTAATATTAGCAGACCCAGTTATTGTTCTCCACTGTCTTTCAGCCTTAAAATAGGTAGCTTATCCACTATCATTGAAAGCAATGTAGAGTGTACCAAGGCACACAAGATGGTTGACTAACAAAAAGCTAAGCAGATATTGACTGCATGAACAAAATGATACCAGCATCCCACTAATTGTGTCAAATTTAGGGAAGACAGATTTGTACTGCTGGATACAAAACAAAATTATACGACTTTAGAAAGGTGGGAACTTTATATTTATTTTATTTCAATCAGGCATTATGTTTCAGAATCTTATAGGCTTACCAGTATTAAGAATTACTAAAACCTCCACGTCTATTCATCTATTTTTAATATGGGCAAGAGAACCATGTGTACCAACAGTTTGGACATCTTATCCACATTTATACTCACCATGCTGAGAAGGGACTGCAGCTCGATCTCCAGGCTCTGCACTGTACGTTTCAGGTCAGTGATCTCAGTCTTGGATATCTGAATGGCTTGAGTGTTGGTAACAACTTCCTTGTTGAGTGATTCACACTGATGAGAGAGCATTATGGAAATTGTAAGAAGTAAGGCCCAGTAGTTCTGCAACTAGGGCTCCATTCTGACATTGGGCAATAACTTTACTTAGAGATCTTCCACCAATAAAACCACATTGAAGTAAATGGGTCCATGGAAACAAGTTTAGGGTAGTCAATGATAGAAAGATGGAGGAACCCCATTGCCAATCACAGTGACACTTCACATACCTGTCCTCTGTGCCATGCCTCCACTTCCTGACGATTCTTCTCAATCATATGTTCGTATTCGTCTCGAACATCAGCCATGATCTTTGATAGATCAATACCAGGGGCCGAATCCAGCTCCACATTCACATTGCCCCCAGACTGATCTTTGATAAGAGCAAGTTCCTTGAAGAGGAAGAGAAAATAAATGACGGTGACACAAATGTCAACGAAATTTGAATCCGAACATCAGTATGTACAAATACTAAATTATAAATCCCCATGTGTCTTATATCTAATTCCTCCACTATCTGTTTGATTTAGGGTAATTTTCAGCAGCTTTTAAAAAAAATATGAAACATTTTTTGCATGAGAACTTAAACCCAAGTCTTCATGAGCTTGTGTGCTGTCAGAATGTCAGCTCTAGTTCACTATTTGGGCTAAACCAGTGCTTTTGTAGTATGCAGGTTTAAATGCATTTGGAGTGTTTTGTTGAGCATAAACTACACAAATTGGAATATACAGAATATCTTCCAATTATTGTATAGAATTTATAACATATATTATTTTTGTACTACCTTCTCAGTTTTTTCTGGGTGTTACCAAATATGGAACATTCATACGAAATTCAATAATGACAATGACTGTAATAAGAGGTTGTCTCCATTTATTAGCTATTTTTTAACCAGGATTATGCACCAACTGTGGCTGTGGCCAAGAACATTGTGTTTCAGTTCCAGTTTTAGAAATTCCTGCTATAGTTGAGGCAATTAGATTGAATAAACTTGAGCAGAAACACCCATACTTTTTGGTCTGTTATGATATCTATAGGATTATAATGGAGAAACACTTGTCTTGCCCTACACAAGTCAAAATTAAGTGGTGGCCCTAAGCATGGAGAGGAAGTTTGGATACCATCTTACCTCCTCATGGTTCTTCTTCAGGAAGATCAACTCTTCCTTCAGTCCTTCAATCTCAAGCTCCAGATCTGACCTGTTGAGGGTCAGCTCATCAAGAACTCTGCGCAGGCCAGTGACGTCGTTGTCTACTCCAAGTCTCATGGCCAACTCTGACTCAAATCTGTTAAAAAGATTTTACATTATAATTACATAGAGAATCATACTACCTATTTTGAAATGTTTCCAATTTTCTTGATATATATTATTCTCCCCCGTACAGTTTACACAAATAAATCAATTTAATCGTTTAATTAAATATTCAGCACATATCACTTACTTCATTTTGAAGTCATCTGCAGCCAGTTTGGCATTATCAATCTCTAGGACCAATCTGGCATTATTCAAGGTAGCATCATGAATCTACAAGAGAAGGCAAGGAAAGACTTTAGGCAGAAGGACTTTCTATGGGGACTGTGAAGAACATTTTATTAAAATATGACCATTTTGAACAGCAGAATTCCTTATTGTGCCTTTCTCAATTAAATTGTACATCTACAAATATTTGTGAACAGGACATTTTGTAAAATAATCTTACTTATCAGGACCATCACCCAAAAAGGGTGGTCAGGATGATATGTTTGCAATATTGAATATACCGTTTTGTATGCTTCTGGAGATTTATAGATTTTTAAGAAGTGTTATATTTTTAGCTGGGCAGGAGGCGAGGAGATATATCAAATCAGCAAAGGTTTATGTGATGGTCCACGCCCAATTTAAATCTGTCATTAGATTAGGAAAACATCTGTCCAGGGCCAGCTTCCAACAACAGATCCAGAACAAATGTGATGTTATCATCTACCTAGGGTATGTCCTCAAGGAAAGGTTTCTCCCAACCACCCATGGATAAAACTGTCCTTGTTTTGAGTAATCCAAGGAGTTATCCTCCAGCTGTAAGTGTAAATCAGTTTACCTGGGAATGCAGTTTATCGATGGTGTCAAAATAGCCACTGTAATCTTTTGTGCCAACATTCGCCTTCTTGTCGCAAAATGCTCTGATCTTCATTTCCAGGTCACCATTGGCCTGTTCCAGGGAGCGGACCTGAGGCAGAGAAAAGCATAGGAAATCTTAGAGGTAGATACTGGAATCTCTGTATGTGGAACATTAGTATGGTTAGTATGGGCTTACTAAATTGTCCATTATAGAATATTCTAGGGAGGAATTAGACAAATAAACAGCAGTTATAGATAGTGACTACCGAACGAGACAGAAAGAGCTATAGGTAGAAATTATTTCAAATAATAAAAAGTGTTTATATGGAGCTATTGGAAAGGGTAATGTGTAGATTTAGTTTACTTTATAAAAAGAAATCCTAGAAAAGTTATGTTTAAGTCATGCATATGTAAATGGAAAATGTGATGTATCACAGCAAAATCCAACAGATAACATGGGTGATGAATTAAGTAACATACGGTAATAGAAGCTTCAGAAGTAGGTTGTGATAGTACTATAAGTGAGAATGCCTTCTAGTAGAAGTGGTAGTGACATAAATCAGTAAATCAGTGGCTGGGACATGCAACAGGTTGCATTGAATCCATTAGTTAATTAAGAAATCTGAAGTTTTTTTTTTTTTTTTTTAGCTAGAACCATGCTTAGACTAGATGGTTTGATATTAATGTATGCATGTTTGACCCAGGAGTCCCTCATAAATGCACTCCAATAACATAAAATATACTCACCCTTTCCAGGTAGGTAGCCAGTCGGTCATTGAGGTTCTGCATGGTCTCTTTGCCATTGTTGCCGATACCATTGACATCAGAGAATCCCCCTCCAAATCCAGACATAGTGACACTAGCAGAGGACATCCTGACTCCCCCAGAGCCTCCAGAAATACTGAGGGCCTTCTGTATCCCAGATCCCACCATTCCAAAGCGGGCTGATGGGATGTAGCTGCGGCTGGAGAAGCTCATGGTTACTCTGTGGTCGTGAGGTTTGAGAGGTATTGGAGATGTATTGGAGAGGTACAGGATGATCTATCAGCCTCCCCTGCCCTGCCTTATATACCTGAGAGGGAGGGTCTGTCTGAGAAATCTTAACTGACCAAAACTACCCGCATGACAACCAGTTTGTATACACAAAAGCAAATTCCTTTGGGTAAAGAAGCCTGATTTTCATGAATTATTCAAGTAATTCTCATCTTGCAGGTTGGAGATTATATCTAAATGAACCCTACACATTATGGGTGGTGTGTATAAATGATTAGAACAGTGATTTGTAATAAGGGATCCAAAAAACTGTAGGATTAGTCACAATTCTCAAATAAGTTAAAACAAAAATATATAAATTTAAAAAAAAAAAAAATTAAAATGAAACTAATCTCATTGTTTATTAATAGTATTTAATGATTGCCAATTTGTTTATTTCTGTCATTTTATTGTTTCATATAGTGTTGACCATTATGTTACAGGGGAGAGGATTTGATGGAGGGATAGAGATCCCTGGGTTTAATATTTCACAAGTAGTTTTTTTTATTATAAATAATACACATTAAAATATCATAAATAGGATACAACTATTTGGACTATGGATAAATCTATTAGATATCTATCTATCTCTCTCTCTCTCTCTCTATATATATATATATATATATATATATATATATATATAATAATGTTTTATTTAGTATTTCAGTAATTATCTAGTGGAGCTAAATATTCATAAACTCGAGAAAAAATGTATTTACTTTTCATAGATATTAAGGTAATTGTTTCAATTTGAGGTGACTTTTTCAAGATTTATCCCATATATAATCTCATCACTGAAATGGATGATTAGTTTTAAAAACACATGTGATAAGAATTATAATTTTGTTAATTTAAGCATTTCTTTGTAAATATGTTTTATGGAATCTTATGTTTTATGTAGTTATTTTTTAATCCCAGCATAAGTGAAAATGGAAACCCATTTTACCACAACCTCTAAGTTTCCTGTGTGTTATCAAATTGTAGCAAATTACCATCCCAACGCTACTATATGCTTTTTCTTTAAGCAGAGTATTATCACAATTTCCTACATATTTTTTATATATATTTCCATAAATATATTATTTTCTGTTTTGTGTGTTTTATTTTACAAATTAATATTTGAGTACTAAGGGCCTCATTCTATTATCGGCCGTAGGAGATGCGGGGCCGCAAGGACCGGCCGCAAGCTATTTGCCTATTCTATTCCCCTCTGGCCGGGGGTTCCGGCAGGCTTGCGGCCGGCGCCTTGCTATCTCTTGCGGCCGCTCGCGCCGGAGGAAAGCCTTTCATCTAAAACGTCCGCAAGAGTTTCGGCCGCAAGAAAGCCCCGGTTGCTATTCTATTGCTCCGGGAACCCTCTCTGCAAGGCTAAAACCGAGCCGCAGCTTACTTGCAGGAAAAAGGTCCCGCTAGCACCAATTAAGCACATTATAAAGCCCAAATAAAGCCATCCTGCACTCTGAGGAGACTATAAAGTGATTGTAGGTGTTAGCAAAAATAGCACAACATTCCCCTACACTCAAATCCGTAAAAAAAAATTTTTTTTATATATGTCAAATATCCATGTAAAAAGTCCAGAGTGCTTGGAGCACCTCAGACCCGCCCACGCTGCGGCCGGAAAATAAACAGTTAATGTAAACTCGGATTTGGGCTGATGTGCAAGCTTGAGAGTGGGTTACTATTAATCCTCATGTCCCCCAATATGATCCCTAGCATTTACAGAGCTTTACAGTGCCGTCTTGAATTTATTTTTGACTTTAAAGATTTCTGAGCTTACGGCCGATTGCAAGATATACGGCCGGCCGTAAGGGGATAATCGCAGCCTTGCGGCCATTTTACGGCCGATAATAGAATGAGGCCCTAAGTGCATACATAAATAACAAGGGATGTGCAAGAGATTAATACATTTATAAAATTACATCTAATATAGAGGTGTTTGTTGAGCAAGTGACTGATGATTTAAAACAATTGCACAGATGTTACAAGAGAATTGACTAGAAATTGAATTTGAATAAGATAGAATGAAAAGTGCAAATAGAGCTACAAAGTTGCAATACAATAAGTATAAAACAGGCTGATAAATGAGACAACGAGGTCCTGACTATCAAATATGTATCATAAAATACTAAATCATAAAGCCACTTATTAAGTCATCCAAAAATACCCTAATAAACTGGGGCATAGGATTAAATGAATAGGTGACACAAAAGATAGCAAAAATAAATGTAATCATGCATTACCAGATTTGGCCACTAGAAGCCACCAGTGTTATGGAGCAGAATGTTTTCCCATAAAAGCTATGACCCATAATTGATCATATGTATAATAATTATATATATAAACTCAGGAAGGCCACTAGTGTCATGCAAAAACAACTTAACCCACTATATTAACAGTTTTGTTGATTACCATCTGTAAGATCCTTACCTTCGTATCTTAGGAATACCACTGATGCTCTTATACACGTACAACATTTAAGTGTTCCTCCTAATACTATACTTGCTAGCATAGATGTGGAGCACTTCTACCGTAGTATTCTCCATGATCTAGGCTTAAGGTCATTGAGTATTTTCTAAAAGTAGGAAAACTTCTCTAGAAACTTTCGATGGGTTAATGTTGGCCCTATTATGATTCATTCTAAGAACTATTTTTCTTTGATAAAAAAAAGTGGTTCCATCAGCAAAAGGGAATGGCGATGGCTTCGCCTTGTTTGCCTAATTGCACCAATCTATTTTTGATTAGAAGCTGTGCATGTTTTTTTATGGGCCTCAATTGTGATTTAGACAATTGAATAGGGCTCTAAATAAGCACATAGCATATATATTTTTTCCGAAGTTTTTAGTTGGTGAACTTCTATCCAAAATCAAGGTCTTCACTAACTAAAAACTTCTGTAAAAAAATATGCTCTGTGCTTATATAGAGCCCTATTCATTTGGCCAGATCGCAATTGAATAAGGCCCTATGCTTCATTACACAGAATACATCCTACTCTGGTATTGTTTCATAGATGATAACCTTATCTTTTGGACAGGTTCAACTCAGGAATTCAAAACCTTGTTAAAATAAAATTGCTTGCCACACAAGTATACGTTTAAAACTGATATGTCTGATATGTCACAATTGGTGTTTTTGGACTTAACACAGAACTGAAAGATGCTGGTGTGTTTGTTGTGATATACAGCCTTATTAAATTGCGATTCGGCAAATTGAATAGGGCTCTATTTAAGGACATAGCATATTTTTTTTACAAAAGTTTTTAGTTAGTGAACTTCTATACAAAGCAAGGTCTTCACTAACTAAAAACTTTTGTAAAAAAAATATGCTATGTGCTCAAATAGAGAATCGCAATTTAATAAGGCTGATAATTTGGAATGCCTCGCCACGGGTGTGGCAAGATCATTATTAGTAGCTTAAAAGTGTTCCAATATACCCCATCTCAACTGGCAGATTATTTTTCATTATGTATTGTTTAGACCTATGCATAATAACCAGTTTGTGTACACAAAGCATATTTCTTTGGGTAAAGAAGCCTGACTTTCGTGCATTATTCCAGTAATTCCTGTTTTGCAGGTTGGAGATAATATCTACATCAACCTTACACAATATGGGTGATGTGTATAAATGATCAGAACAGTGATTTGTAACGGGGAATCCATTAAACAGTAGAATTAATCACAATTCTCAAATAAGTTAAAACAAAAATATATAAATAAAATAAAATATTAAATGAAAATAATAACCACTGAATACTATTCAAACACAATGGAACTAATCTAATTGTATCTGAATAGTATTTAAAAATATATTTTATCATACAGTGTTCACCATTATGTGGCGGGGAGAGAACTCGAGCCAGGGATAGAGATCCCTGGGTTTAATTTTTTACACAGGTTGATTTTTTATATTTAAATAATTTGCATTAAAATATCAGGAATCTGATACAATTACTTGGACACATCTATCAGTTATCTACATTTATCACATATATTTAAAATTGTAATATTTTACTCAATATTTAAGTAATAAATCAGTGGAGCTAAATATTCATAAATTTAGTAAAACTATATTTACATTTCATAGATAGTATGGCACATTTTTAAATAATATCTATTTTATTAATAATGTGTAGGATATTTAGAGGTAACTTTTTCAAGATTTTTCCCATATATATTGTTGTTGCTGAATTGGATGATTAGTATTCAAAATATATGTGATTAGAATTATTATTTTGGTAATTTAAATATTTTTTTGTAAATTTGTTGTTCTGCCCTGCCTTTTATACCTGCACTAGAGGGAGGGTCTGTCTGAGAAATATTAACTAACCAAAATAACCCACATGACAACCAGTTTGTATACACAAAAGCAAATTCCTTTCAATGAAGCCTGACTTTCAGGTATTATCCCGGTAATTTCCGTTTTGCAGGTTGGATATTACATCTACATTAACCCTACATATAATGGGGGATGTTTATAAATGATCAGAACAGTGATTTGTAATAGGGAATCCAAAAACTGTAGGATTAATCACAATTCTTAAGTTAAGACAAAAATATATAAATAAAACTAAATAATAAATAAAAATGGTGATCACTGAAACTAATCTAACACCCATTCATGTCTTATACCACCGTTACAGTTTTTATATATTTAATATACTATATTATAACCAAAATTGTATATACACTAGCGAAAATGACGGCAATAAAAAGTGAAGCCTGGCAATGCTGTTTGCCACACAATTGGAGCTTCTCCGCCTCTATTTTACTGGCCTCGCGATGAGCGCCTTTGGCGCTCATCAGGGGCCTCGCAATAAGCGCCTTCGGCGCTCATCACGGGCCTTGCAATCTCCACCCCCCGCCTCTCCCACCGTCTACTTTACTGTCCTCGCGATGAGCGCTTTGGCGCTCACTCGGGCCTCGCAATAAGCATCTTTGGAGCTCATTGCGAGTCTCTCCCCCTGTCTACTTCCTCCCTTGTGTCTCATTCCCCCCTCCTCTCCCTCCCTTGTATCTCCTTCCCCCCCTGTGTTTTTACCTCCCTCTTCCTCCCATGTCTCTAACCCCCTCCCCTGTGTCTCTTTTCCTCTTGTGTCTCTTTCCCCCCTCTCCCTCGCATGCGTCTCTTTCCCCCTCCCCTGTGTCTCTTTCCCACCTCTCCATCCCCTGTATCTGTTCCCCCCTGCCCTTGTCTCTTTCCCCCCTGTCCCCCCTCCCCCTGTTCTGTTCCCCCCTTTCCTCGTGTCTCTTCTCCCCATTTCCCTCCCCTGTGTCTCTTCCCCCTCCTCTCACTCCCCTGTGTCTCTTCCCCCATCCTCTCCCTCCCCTGTGCCCCTTTCCCACCTCCTCTCCCTCCCCTGTGTCTCTTCCCCACCTCTTCCCCCCCTTTGTCTCTCCCCCCCTCCCCGTGTCTCTTTCCCCCCCTGTGTCTCTTCCCCTCCTGTGTCTCTTTCCCCACCTCTCCCCCCCTGTGTCTTCACCCCTCTCCCCCCTGTTTCTCTTCCCCCTGTGTCTCTTTCCCCCCTCTCCCGTGTCTCTTTCCCCCTCTCTCCCTGTGTCTCTTTCCCCCCTCTCTCCCTTGTCTCTTTCCCGCCTCTCCCCCATTTATCTTCCCCCTCTCTCGCTCTAATGCATCTCTTTCCCACGCCCCTGTGTCTCTTTCTCCCCCTCCATCTGTGTCTCTTCCCCCCTCTCCCTCTTTGTCCCTCCCCCCTGTCTCTCTGTGTCTCTTCCCCCCGTGTCTCTCCCCCTCACCCTCAGGGTCTCTCCCCCCCTCTCCCTCTGTGCCTCTTACCCCCTCTCCCTCTGTGCCTCTTCCTCCCTTCTCCCCCTGTGTCTCTTCCCCGTGTCTCTTTCCCCCCTCTCCCCGTGTCTCTTTCCCCCCTCTCCCCGTGTCTCTTCCCCCCTCTCTCCCTTGTCTCTTTCCCCCCTCTCTCCCATTTATCTTTCCCCCCTCTCGCTCTAATGCGTCTCTTTCCCCCTCCCCTGTGTCTCTTTCTCCCCCTCCATCTGTGTCTCTTTCCCCCCTCTCCCTCTGTGTCTCTTCCCCCCTGTCTCTCTGTGTCTCTCCCCCCGTGTCTCTCCCCCTCTCCCTCTGTGTCTCTCCCCCCCTCTCCCTCTGTGCCTCTTACCACCTATCTCTCTGTGTCTCTTCCCGCTCTCCCTCTGGGTCTCTTTCCCCCTCCCTCTGTGTCGCTTCCCCCACTCTCCCTCTGTGTCTCTTCCCTCTGCTTATGCGCCGCGCATGCGATAGCGTGCGATCCGATCGCCTTTGCGATTGGATCGTTGTCAAACTGCGATTCGTCACAAGCGTGACGACAAATCGCAGTTTGACAATTATAATATGTGATATATATACTGTGTATATATATATATAACAAAACAGTACTGATATTATTCAAGCTCACAACCTCTTTTTCAATTAATTTAATTAGTACAATATAAGCTGAAAAAAATATTATGTTATTCTGTAAATGTTAGATTTTCCAGATGCGGATCCCCTTATCCTGAATATATGGTAGAGATACTTATGGTGCTACATTTATTTTTTTGCATGTTGTTGTTAACCCCCAGAGGCACCTAATTTTTACATAAGGGGTACCCACATTATTTTGCACTAAGGCCCCCAATCACTAGCTCTGAGACTATCTGAATAATTTGTATTTTGGCCTTTGTTGTTCTGTGGAGGGTTTGTTGTTGTTTATCATTTTTATATAATGAAAAAGGAAGAGTTTGAAATGAGTATAATAATTTTGGGACCATATTCATTTTATAGCATTCCCACAGAATGTGTTACTGTGTGAAGTGGGCTGATAGCAAGCTGTGGGTATCCATACTACATATGTTACTGCACATCGCACTGCAGATCCTTGGCTTCAGAACTAGATGCCACACCACATGACCCAATGTACTAATAGGAAACCTGTGGTTATATACATTTGTGCATTAGACCATGCGGTATGGAGATTTACAGCTTACTGCCTTTTCAACTCTCACAGTGATATGGTCTGAGGGATGGAAAGAGGCCAGCCTAGCAGCCATTCATTCACTAGTACATTTTGGACCTACAAAAGTCCATAAACATATCACTGCCATTAGTACACTTTGGGTCTAGCAGGGACTGAGCCCCATAAACATATCACTGCCATTAGTACACTTTGGGTCTAGCAGGGACCAAGCCCCATAAACTTTTCATTGCCATTAGTACACTTTGGGTGTAGCAGGCATTGAGTCCTTCAACATGTGAATGCCAATTGTACATTTGGGGCCTAGCATGCAATAGGCATATATCAGATAACAGAAAAAAGCTGTATTTTTCTTTTTTTTTAATTTTGTAGAAACATTTCACAATTATCATGTTGAGTTCTTCAAAAGAACATACAGTAAATATGTGATCTGAGTCGTATTGAACATATGTAACTCAAAGACCTTGTCAACACCAGCCATCTCATTGGTTCATAACACGTGACATAAAGCCACCTAATTCAATGGGTATAACTACAGACCCAATCAGTATACACCATAACTTTCACACTTATGTCTCAATCACCTCCTCTTAATTGCAAGCTCATGGGAGAATGTGCTTTATCTCAAATGTCCTCTGTATTAATTAAGATTGTAGCTCTGGTAAATGGAACTACATAATGTCTTGGCACTCTGCAGATAAAGAATAATTTAATAACTGAGTGAATCGATCACGGCAAAGATCAGAAAATAGGTGTATTTTCAGTTTTGAGGAATAAAAAAAATGTAAGAAGCTAAATGAATGTTAACAACAAAGACTTTATTTGTGATGTGATGCTCAGCATTATATGGCAGTGATAGCATGTTGGGAGTTGGGTAATATTTATACACTTTTGACATGGTGGTAGTATTAGACTTCTAGACTTCCTCTTCCTTGGACTCTTCTGAGTGTGCCATCTTCCAACTTTCTCATTCAGCTGCCTTTCAACAGACACCTTGATCTTTGAGGTTATGATTGCTGGATAATTTCTTCTTGCTTGGAAGATACTACTTGGCCATCCACCATTTCTTCGACGACAGTCTTCACCCTCACAGACTTTGATGATGCTGGAAGAGATAGAAAAAGGCTCAGTATAAAAATAAAAAAATAATTTATATTGTATTCACATAACGAGTCAAAGTCAGATGTTATTACTCACATTTCTGTGTCTCCATGGCCGAGAAACTGAAAATAAACAAAAATAAACATAATTATATATTATAGTAGTGGGGTAACCTATGTCTAATATGTTCTATAAGCTGTTTAGAATATTATATCAGATGATAGTAAATGGTGTTGTAGTACTCTTGGTGAATCTCCTTATTTGTATGTGTCATATGTATAAAGATTTTACATCACCAAGAGTTCTCTACACGTCATACTTTAGTATACCTTTTCAAACTCTCTACAAAATCTTTAAACTGTTCCAAACTTGAAAATGGTTTTGAATGGAATAACATAGAAGAGTTAGGACCTAAATAAAAGGAGCCCTCTAAAAGTGGGTCTGGCAAATAGACATCTTCGGACATACAATCAACTGGTTCTAGCTTCAGTCACGATAATATATAAATACCTGTATTCTTCCCCGTCCAGCAGGCGTCTGTAGGTGGCGATCTCCATCTCTAGCCTATTCTTGGCGTCCATGAGCAGTTTGTACTCCAGAGAACGACGCTCTGAATCTGACCGGACCTGCTGGAGCTCTGACTCTATCTGGGAGATCATTGACTGTAGTTGGGCCAACTGATTCCTGTATCTGGCCTCTGTTTCTGATAATGTGTTCTCCAGAGCTTGTTTCTGCAAGGAAGGAAGATACTACATTAGGACTATTCCTTATACATTCAATATTAGCACACCCAGTGTAGTGCTTAGTATAGTGTACCACAGTACATAAGATCACCACAATCCCACCAATTGCGTCAGATTTAGGGAAGGTAGATTTATGTTGCTGGATACAACATAAAATTATATAACTTCAGAAAGTTGGGGACTTTATCTTTACTTTATTTCACTCTGGCATTATGCTTCACAAGCTAATGTGACCTACAAATATTAAAAATGACCCAAACTCTATTCTTCTATTTTTATTATGGTCAAGAGAACCATGTGTACCAACAGGTGGACATCTTTTCCACATGTATACTCACCATGCTGAGAAGGGACTGCAGCTCGATCTCCAGGCTCTGCACTGTACGTTTCAGGTCTGTGATCTCAGTCTTGGATATCTGAATGGCTTGAGTGTTGTTAACAACTTCCTTGTTGAGTGATTCACACTGATAAGAGAGAATTATGGGAATTGTAAGAAGTAAGGCCCAGTAGTTTAGTAGCTAGGACTCCATTCTGGCACTGGGCAATAATTTTACTTAAGCTATTCCACCAATAATTATGCCACATTGAAGTAAATGGGCCAATTGAGACAAGATTACTCTAGTCAACGATAGAGAGATGGAGGAACCCCATTGCCCATCCCAATTATTCCTTGCATACCTGTCCTCTGTGCCATGCCTCCACTTCCTGGCGATTCTTCTCAATCATATGTTCATATTCCTCCCGAACATCGGCCAAGATCTTTGATAGGTCAATGCCAGGGGCAGAATCCAGCTCCACATTCACATTGCCTCCCGTCTGATCTTTGATAAGAGCAAGTTCCTTAAAGAGAAAGAAAATTAAGTAAACACAAATATCAACTGAATTTGAATCCAACATCAGTATGTTCAGATCCCTAGACTTTAAATCTCATTGTGTCTTATATCTAATTCCACCACTATTTGATTTAATGATATTTAATTCAGCTTTTTTTTTAATTATTAAATGCTATTGTATGAGAAAATTGGAATAGCTAAATTTTTATATTATATCCTATAGTATCTATAGGCTTATAACTGAGAAACACTTGTCTAGCCCTGAATGAATTGAAATCAAGTGGTGGACCTAAGCATGGAGACCAAGTTTAGATGCCAATCTTACCTCCTCATGGTTCTTCTTCAGGAAGATCAACTCTTCCTTCAGTCCTTCAATCTCAAGCTCCAGATCTGATCTGTTGAGGGTCAGCTCGTCAAGGACTCTGCGCAAGCCAACGATGTCATTGTCCACTCCAAGTCTCATGGCCAACTCTGACTCAAACCTGTTGAAAAGATTTTATATTATAATTACATGGAGAACCATACTGCCTGTTTTGAAATGTTTCCAATTTTCTTGATATATAATATTCTCCCCCTAAAGTTTACACAAAGAAATCAATTTAATCAAAATATCATTTTTTAAATTTGTTACAGTATGTCACCAATCCCAATGTTTAATTAATTATTTGGCACACAACACTTACTTCATTTTGAAGTCATCTGCAGCCAGTTTGGCGTTATCAATCTCCAGGACCAGTTTGGCATTGTTCAAGGTAGAATCATGAATCTACAAATAAGACAAGGAAGACTTAGGTCGAAGAACTTTCTAGGGGACTGTGAAGAACATTCTTTTAAAATAAGATAATTTTGGGCAGCAGAATTCCTTCTCAATAATATGGTACATCTACAAATATTTATTGACTTAAAAGCACATAGATGCCTTTTGTAAAACCATCGTACTTATCAGGACAACCACCTAACAAGAATGTCCAGCAAGATATCCATGGGATTTAGATGATTTTAAGAAGCGTTATGTCTTTAGTTGGGCAGGAGGTGAGGTAATATAACAAATCAGGAAAGGCGTATGGGATGCACCACACCCAATCCTAGATCTGGCATTAGATAAGGAAGCAATCTGTCCAGGACTACCTTCTAACAAGAGACCCATAACAAACGTTAGGTGATCATCTACTTAGGCGAGGTTCTCGAGGGGAGGTATTTCTCCAAACCCTACATGAATAAAACTGGCCTAGTTTTGAGTAATTCAACCCCCCCCCCCCCCCCAGCTGTAAGTGAAGTTGGGTTACCTGGGAACGCAGTTTATCGATGGTGTCAAAATAGCCACTGTAATCTTTTGTGCCAATGTTCGCCTTCTTGTCATAAAATGCTCTGATCTTCATTTCCAGGTCACCATTGGTCTGTTCCAGGGAGTGGACCTGAAGCAAAGAAAATCATAGGAGATCTTAGAGGTAGATACTGGCATCTCTGTATGTGGGTGCATTAGGGTATGGAAAACAATATGGAACATTATTGTGAGTAATATGTGTTAACTAAACTGGAATATTCTAGGCAGGAATTATACATATCAACAGTAATTACAGAGAGATAGAGAACGAGTTATAGGGAGTCGTTATTTATAAAATAATAAAATAGGTTACCACTAGCAATAAAAAGTGATTATATGGAGCTATAGGGGCAGTTATAGGAAGGGGTAATGTGGATTAATGGAATCAGCTACATGGAGCAATTATGTTGGGCAAACATATAACAGTATCTAGTATATCAACTTATAAAAATAAATCCTAGTTATGTTATATTTAAATCATGCATACTGTATATAAATCAATTGAAAATGTCGTGTATCAAAGCAAAATCCCACAGATAACATGGAAGATGAATCTAGTGACAGGATAGACATTTCAGAAGTAGTGTGTGAAAGTATTATAAGTGGGAATGCCTTCTAGAAGACGTGGTAAAATCAGGAAAATTGTTCAAAGATGGCAGCGACATGCAACAAGTTGACTTGAATCCATTAGTTAATTAAGAAAGTCTGAACTTTCTGGAGATAGAAGAATGGTTAGACTAGATGAGTCTTATTGGTTTGTATTGGCTATCAATGTGTGCATGTTTGACACAAGAGTCCCTTATAAATGCATACCAATAACATAAAATATACTCACTCTTTCCAGGTAGGTAGCCAGTCGGTCATTGAGGTTCTGCATGGTCTCTTTGCCATTGTTACCCATACCATTGACCTCAGAGAATCCCCCTCCAAATCCAGACATAGTGACACTAGCAGAGGACATCCTGACTCCCCCAGAGCCTCCAGAAATACTGAGGGCCTTCTGTATCCCAGATCCCACCATCCCAAAGCGGGCTGATGTGACGTAGCTGCGGCTGGAGAAGCTCATGGTGACTCTGTGGTCGTGAGGTTGGAGAGGTATTGAAGATGTGTGCCGGGGGCAGGATGATCTATCAGCCTCCCCTGCCCTGCCTTATATACCTACACTAGAGGGAGGGTCTCTCTAAGGAATCTTAACTGATCAAAACGACCCCGCATGACAACCAGTTAGTATACACAAAAGCAAATTCCTTTGGGTAAAAAAGCTTGACCTTTGTGCATAATCCCAGTAATTCTCGCCTTGCAGGTTTGAGATTATATCTACAGAAACTCTACTTATTATGGGGGATGTGAATAAATAATTAGAGGCATGATTTGTAATAGAGGATCTAAATACTGTAGGATTAATCACAATTCTCAAATAAGTTAAGACAAAAATATATAAATAAAAACTAAATATTAAATAAAAATGGCAATCACTCAATATTATTCAGACCCAATGTAGCTAATCTCATTGAATCTGAATTGTATTTAATAATTACCAATTTTTTTTCTTTTCATTTTATTGTGTCATACAGTGTTGACAATTATGTGGCGGGGAGGTGATTTGAGGAAGGGATAGAGATCCCTGGGTTTAATATTTTACACAAAAACAAGTTTTTTATAGTTAAATAATGTGCATTAAAATATCAAGAATATGATACAATTACTTGGACTATGGACACATCTACCAACTATCTATATTTTCACTTATATATAATATTTAATATTTTATGTAATATAGATATAGATATTCATACATTTGTTAAAATTATATTTACACTAGCGAATTGCCCGTCAAAAAATGACGGCAATGAAATTGTAAGTGAGCTAATGGTATTTGGTGTATATAATGTGGCTGATTTAGCGTCCTTCGTGCGCCATTTTTTCGTAATATCCGTAGCTGTTTCGTGGTGTTTTGCGTGTTTAGGGACCTTTAGCCTTGTTTTCGTTTTGTTCGGCGGCCATTTTTTCTCTCGGTTAGGTGATTTTCGGGTCTCTAAACTCCGAAATTTGTGCTTAAATGGAGGTGTAACTTCACTTGCAGAGGTCCTCGGTGCCCGCCTTGCTGTGAGTAAGCTTTTTATGTGTTTGTTGTTTGTATTTCTTGTGTTTGTAATGTTTTTGGGGGTCGCGCGGGTTGCGTCCTTGTTTTTTTATCTCGTAGTTGTTTTTCGGCAAACACGTAGGTGTTTGGTGGTGTTTTGCGTCTTTAGACTGCTGTAGCCTCGTTTTGGTTTTTTTTGGCGGTCATTTTTTCTCTCGCTTAGAGAATTTTTTAGTGTCTAAACTCTTTTAATTTCAGTTAAATTGAGGTGTAACTTTAGTTTTCGAGGTCCTGGATGCTCCCTCTTCCTGTAAGTAAGCTTTTTTATGTATTTGTTGTGTGTATTTGTTGTATTTTTCATGTTTTCATGTGCGCATGTTGCGGCCGATTTTTCCGAGGTCGCAATGGGTCGTAACGTGTCTCGTATTTTCCTTGCGTAACAACGTAAATTTTGCGAGGGTCGCAGTTGCTGGCAAGGAGCGCCTTTGGCGCTCCTTGCCAGCAACTGCGGCCCTCGCTTTGCAAGGGGCGCAGGCTCGCTGTGCGAGCCCTCAAGCTTTGCAACGGCTCGCATGCTCACAACTATATATGTGATTCCATAGATATTATGGCAATTGTTTAAAAAAAATGTATTTTAATATTGTGTCCCAATATTTGGAGGTGAATTTTTCCAGATAGCTCCCATATAATCCCTTGTTACAGAACTGGATGATTAGTTTTGGAAATACTTGTGGTTAGAATGATTGTTTTGTTAATTTAAATAATTCTTTGCAAATATGTTTTGTAATTATATTGGATTACAAAATACAAAAAATACATTTTAAAACCCATTTATATTAATTTGCAATAAATCCTTTTCAGAGAGGCGATATCAGTGAGGATTTTTTTCTAGTTCTCAAAGTTAGTTTTTTCTCAAAGTTTATTATTGGATGTATCTGAATAATAGATTTTTTTTTTGCATTTGATAATACCATAATTATATACATAAACTAGGGAATTGCCCATGAAAAAATGTCAGTAAAATATTAGATGTATCTCTCCCCTCCATCCTCCCCTGTGTCTTTCCCCACGTCCCTCCCCTGTGCCTTTCCCCCTCTCCCTCCCCTGTGTCTCTTTCCCCCTCTTTCTCTTTCCCCCTTTCCCTTGTCTCCTACCCCATCCTCCCTGTTCTTTATTTCTTTCCCCCTCTGTCTCTTTTCTCCCTACTCCCTTCCCTGTGTCTATTTCCCTCTCTGTCTCTTTCCCCCCTCCTCAATCCCCTGTGTCTCTTTCCCCCTGTGTCTCTTTCCCCCCTCTCCCTTCCCTGTGTCTCTTTCCCCCTGTGCCTCTTTCCCCCCTCTCCCTCCCCTGTGTCTCTTTTCCCCCCTCCTCCCTCCCCTGTGTCTCTTTTCCCCCTCCTCCCTCCCCTGTGTCTCTTTCCCTGTGTCTTTCTTTGCCCCTCCTCCCTCCCCTGTGTCTCTTTCTCCCTTTCTTTCACCTGTGTCTCTTACCCCCTCCTCCCTCCCCTGTGTCTCTTTCCCCCTGTGCCTCTTCCCCCCTCTCCCTCCCCTGTGTCTCTTTTCCCCCTCTGTCTCTTTCCCTCCTCCTCCCTCCCCTGTGTCTCCTTCTCCCTCTCCCTCACCTGTGTCTCTTTTCCCCCCTCCTCCATCCCCTGTGTCTCTTTCCCCCTGTGTCTCTTTCCCCCCTCCTCCCTCCCCTGTGTCTATTCCCCCCCTCTCCCTCCCGTGTCTCTTTTTCCCCCTCCTCCCCTGTGTCTCTTTTCCCCCTCCTCCCTCCCCTATGTCTCTTTCCCTGTGTCTTTCTTTCCCCCTCCTCCCTCCCCTGTGTCTCTTTCCCCCCTCTCCATCCCCTGAGTCTCTTTTCCCCCTCTATCTCTTTCCCTCCTCCTCCCTCCCCTGTGTCTCCTTCTCCCTCTCCCTCACCTGTGTCTCTTTTCCCCCTCCTCCATCCCCTGTGTCTCTTTCCCCCTGTGTCTCTTTCCCCCCTCTCCTTCCCCTGTGTCTCTTTCCCCCCTCCTCCCTCCCCTGTGTCTATTCCCTTCTCTCCCTCCCGTGTCTCTTTTCCCCCCTCCTCCCCTGTGTCTCTTTTCCCCCCTCCCCTGTGTCTCTTTCCCTGTGTCTTTCTTTCCCTCTCCTCCCTCCCCTGTGTCTCTATCCCCCCTCTCCATCCCCTGTGTCTCTTTTCCCCCCTCCTCCCTCCCCTGTGTCTCTTCCCCCCCTCCTCCCTCCCCTGTGTCTATTTCCCTGTGTCTTTCTTCCCCCCCCTCCTCCCTCCCCTGTGTCTCTTCCCCCCTCCTCCCTCCCCTGTGTCTATTTCCCTGTGTCTTTCTTTCCCCCTCCTCCCTCCCCTGTGTCTCTTTCCCCCCTCTCCATCCCCTGAGTCTCTTTTCCCCCTCTATCTCTTTCCCTCCTCCTCCCTCCCCTGTGTCTCCTTCTCCCTCTCCCTCACCTGTGTCTCTTTTCCCCCTCCTCCATCCCCTGTGTCTCTTTCCCCCTGTGTCTCTTTCCCCCCTCTCCTTCCCCTGTGTCTCTTTCCCCCCTCCTCCCTCCCCTGTGTCTATTCCCTCCTCTCCCTCCCGTGTCTCTTTTCCCCCCCTCCTCCCCTGTGTCTCTTTTCCCCCCTCCCCTGTGTCTCTTTCCCTCTGTCTTTCTTTCCCTCTCCTCCCTCCCCTGTGTCTCTTCCCCCTCTCCATCCCCTGTGTCTCTTTTCCCCCCTCCTCCCTCCCCTGTGTCTCTTCTCCCCTCCTCCCTCCTCTGTGTCTATTTCCCTGTGTCTTTCTTCCCCCCCCTCCTCCCTCCCCTGTGTCTCTTCCCCCCCTCCTCCCTCCCCTGTGTCTATTTCCCTGTGTCTTTCTTCCCCCCCTCCTCCCTCCCCTGTGTCACTTTCCCCCTTTCCCTCTCTGTCTCTTTCCCCCATTTTGATGCCGCACGCATGCAAGGGTGGCGTTGCGTGTTGGCATGTGCATCTAGTGTTGCTCTTAACGCATGCGCCACCGGCGCTGCCTGTGGATCATGCCTAGCTAATGCTACCGTTTGCGCATGCGCTGCTGGTGCTGCGCACTGCGGCATATACAGAATTCCATACATATAGTTTTTAAATATGAATAATGATATTAGGATTTTTTTATATATATTATGGATATTGCTATTATATTTTTGTGTGTAAATTATGAATAATTATAAGATTTTTAAAATATATTATATGGATAATGATATTAGGATTTTGTTTTATATATTTCTGTATATATTTAAAAAATCTTCTATTGGAATTTAAATGAACAATGTTTTTGTTGGTGTGCTGTTAGCACGCGCCATGTGTCACACATCTGCACCCTCCGGTAATATATATTTAGAAGTTGAGCTAATAGTTGCTATTTTAGTCTGGCGCCCACGGGCAGGTTCTCCTCCTGTGTCGGAGGGCGGATGCTGGGAGTTCCTGCCCTACAAGACTACCTCGTCACTCAAAATGACACCAAACTGACAGCTTTCTGTGTAATATTATGGCTCTTGGATATATTCCATGTCTAACCAGGTGAGGATCTGAACAACTACCTGCCATATTATTCTAAGTATATCCCCTGTTAGATTTGACACTTTAAAAAACAAATGTATTCGGTATTTTTTTGCAGAATGACGACAAATTGAAGTTGTACGAATTTTGTAATTAAATCTAGCATTTTGGAATTTCATAAATATTTTATTTCCATTTCCAGAAATTGTTTTTAAGGAGTACCCGTCTGAATAAAGGAATTATAAACCTATCAATTCTCGATCTGCGTTAAAAAAATGTCTGAATAATGTAGAAATTTAAGATAAAATGTTGCGGTCTGAGTCCCCTCTTGGCATCTACATGAACGTTGGTAGGAGGGTGCTGGGTTATTAAAAAAAAATAGGCCCAAATATTCTTATTTTATTTAATTAAAAGACTATTGCACGTTCAAGGTATTCAGATATTATGATAACATTAAATGGATATGGTATGTTTCTGGATTTTACTAGGTATATTCACAGGTCCAGTCACATTATTATCCCGAATAACGACTGCGTGCAACACGGACAGCAGCTAGGCGCTGAGCCATGAAGATCGCAGCGCATCCTACAGCTGCTGAAGAGTGCGTGGTGGAGGATCCATATGGAGAACATGACGATCGAGGTGGTCCCACTGGTGCTTGATGGGGTTCAAGTCTGGGGGATTTGGAGGCCAGAGAAGTACTTAGAAGTCTTCCTCGTGCTCCTTCAACCACTCCCGGACAATTCTGACAAGGCCATCCAGGGAAGACAATCACATGTATCTGCAAGGATGGATAGATAGCCCAATCGGTGGAGAGGTATGAGTGGATGCAGACAATGCCAAGAAAACATTCCCCAGACCATAACGCTGCCGCCACCAGGTGTGTTCTTCCAACAATGGTTGCAGAGTGTTTGTTCTCTGAGGTTTCGAGCCCAACAGGCCAACGTCCATCCAGTCAATGGAGCAGAAAATTTGACACATCAGAGAAGGCAACCCTTCACCAATCAGAAGAGGTCCAATATTAGTACTGTTGTGCAAATTGAAGCCGTTTCTGATGACCTTTCGTCAGCATGGGTGCAGTGACCGGCTGTTTGCTTCAGAGCCCCATACATAACAGGGTCACTGTACTGTCATATTAGACACCCGTCTGGTAGCTTACTGGTTCACCTGGACGGTGAGTTGGTCAACTGTAGCGCGTCGGTTGGCCATCACACACCTTTGAAGCCGATGTTCACCTCTGACATCAATGGCACGGGATGCTCTGCAGATTCCACGCCATTTATTTGCAATGGTGCCATTTGTCCAGTCACCGAACACTTTAACCACAGCAGCACACGAACAATTCACAAACTGCACTGTCTCAGAAATACTGCCACCCTAGACCCGAAAGCCAATAACCATCCCGTTATCAAAGTCGGATAAATCGCACATTTTACCCATGACAGTGATGGTAGATATGTTTGCAGAATGCCTACATAGCCACCAAGCAGGCTCACGACACGCGCCGTATTTCATTGGCTACGCGCTGATATCAATGTCATAATATTGTGACTCAACCCTGTAATATCCCTGTGAATCTGTTCGCTTTATGTACTTTATGGCCTAAAATCAAACAAATAGTCCCTGTATGGGCCTGCCCACTGCAGTGTGTGCGGACGCAGACTTTGTAGGGCTGGATGTGCAATGCAGTGTCCTAGCCTATCAGGTGCCACATCTCAGCAGCATGTTGCTGAGAGATGGTTACTGATTGGTTAGTATGCGACACAGCAAGTACTGTAAATGCAGTGTCTTCGTAAGCTGCAGAGGGCGGACTGATACAGGGACTATTTATTTGATTTTAGGCAATAAAAGCAGAGCTTATAAGCTCTCCACAATAAATGAAAGTACATAAAATTAAATAGATACACAGGAATATAGTAAAATCCCCCAAAATGACTGTTTTCTGATTGAGGATTTTGGAGGCATCTATGAAAATGTTATGCTTACAGCACTCTGAGCATGTGCAGCCAGCACAAAAAATGTTACAATAAATTTGATTTTTATGCCACTAAATATATTTTTGTTCTGGTAAGTTGCAAAATGCTTATTATTAGTGGTTGGCCACTAGGTGGCAGCATTGTATAAATCCTAAATATTCAAAATCCAACATACAGAGTATTACAAACCTCACAAGTCTCCTCCTCAGTTATGCTATGTGATAAGAGAATAATTATGCAGGAAAATGTCATAAAACAATTTTTTTAATTAAAAACATAGTTTGATGCCTTTGCTGAATCTGGGGGCATCCATTATACTTTTGTGCAATATAATAAAGGCAGATTTTTCAAGTATTTATAAAGGTAGACTACATGGGCCTTTCCATTCAGCTGTTAAATCTTTGTTTCTATGTAGTATCTGTGTTTCAATATAATCATCCGTTAAAATGAGTATAGTAACAATTAAATGCAATTATATTCTCCCACTATTCAATATATTAGAATACAAATGTTGACAGATATTTAAGTCAGTTTCCTACTGTTTAGGGTTTAGAGTTAAGGTTTAGGGTTTGTGTTTAGGCTGAGGGTTCAGGGTTTGGGTTTAGGCTTAAGGTTTAGGGTTAGGGTTTTAGGATGAGGGTTTAGGGGTGAGGGTTTAGGCTTAGGGTTTGTGTTTAGGGTTTGGGTTTAAAGTATAATTTAGGGTTAGGGTTTAGGGTTAGGGCACTGGCAGATGATAAGCTTTTGGGTTTAGGGTTTGGGTTTAGGGTTGGAGTTAAGGTCTAGGGTTGGGTTTAGGGGTTAGGGTTTAGGCTTAGGTGTTAGGTTTTAGGGTTTGGGTTTAGGGTTAAGATTAAGGTTTGGGTGTAGGGTGAGGGTTTGAGTTTAGGGTTAGGGTTAAGGTTTAGGGTTTGGAGGTTAGGGTGATGGGTTATGTTTTAGGGGTTAGGTTTTAGGGGTTAGGGTTTAGGCTTAGGATTTAGGGGTTAGGGTTTAGGCTTAGGATTTAGGGGTTAGGGATTAGGTCTAGGGTTAAGGTTTAGGGTTAGGGGTTTAGGGTGAGGGTTTAGGGTAAGGGTTTAGGCATAGGGTTTGGGTTTATGGGTTAGGGTTTAGGCTTAGGATTTAGGGGTTAGGGATTAGGTTTAGGGTTAAGGTTTAGGGGTTTAGGGTGAGGGTTTAGGGTAAGGGTTTAGGCATAGGGTTTGGGTTTAGGGGTTAGGGTTTGGGTTTGGGTTTAGAGTAGGATTTAGGGTTAGGGGTTTGGGTACTGGCAGATGATAAGCTTTTGGGTTTAGGGTTTGGGTTTAGGGTTAGAGTTAAGGTTTAGGGTTTAGGCTTAAAGTCTGGGTTTAGGGTGAGGGTTTGAGTTTAGGGTTTAAGGTTTAGGCTTAGAGTTTAGGGGTTAGGTTTTGGGATTAGAATATGGGTTAGGGTTTGGGTTTAGGGTTAAGGTTTAAGGTTAAGGTTTAGGGTGAGGGTTTGAGTTTACGGTTAGGGTTAAGGTTTAGGCTTTGGGGGTTAGGGTTAGGGGTTATTGGTTAGGGTTTAGGCTTAGGGTTTGAGTTTAGGGTTTGGATTTAGGGGTTAGGGTTTGGGTTTAGAGTAGGATTTCAGGGT
Organism: Discoglossus pictus; assembly: GCA_027410445.1. NCBI lineage: Eukaryota > Metazoa > Chordata > Amphibia > Anura > Alytidae > Discoglossus > Discoglossus pictus. The sequence goes on from CM050174.1 coordinate 35,554,623, forward strand.
TAGGGTGCTGGCAGATGATAAGCTTTACACTAACAATAAATTCACTAAAATCTCTGCCGGACGATAACTAACAGGAAAGATCCCATTGCTTTATTTATTTTTATCATAAGAAATGTAAATATGCTGCTTTGGTGTCCTTTGTCTGTGTGGGAACATGGTGCTGAGAATGCAATTATTTCAGTTCTCCAGCAGATGGCAGCATTGTATAAGGAGTAATTAGTTACAGTTGCACATATTTTAATACATAGTTAAATCTATATAATCTGTTATGCTTGTATGAATGTGACTGCCTCCTAGTCAGATCATTATAGTAGCATGTCTGAGATCAATAAGCAGATCTGTAATTATATATGTCTTGTTTGTGTTCTCCATACAATCCATGATCAAATGCAACTGGTTGTAAATGCTTTGTCGGGTAGAATGATCCATTATGAGTACCTGGAAAATATATCAGGAAACAATAAGAGGCGTAATAAATATATTATTTAATAATGTTACTTTTGTTTAGTAAAATATATTGTACCTGCTAAAAAAAATATACTACCAGCAACAAATATTTAGATGTTTAGATATGGTAATGTCCCTTTCAATTTCTAGATTGTAAGCTTTTTGGAGTAGAGACCTCTCTTATGGTGCACCAAGCTGGGGCTGTTCCTGTTGGTTGGCCACCAGCAGTGCCGGCGAGCGGCCACTAGGTGATGCGGCCAATATTTGAATTAATTTCAGCCGTAATTTTCCTCAGTTTCCTAGTATTAGGTGTTAGGGTTTGGGGTTAGGGTTTAGAGTTAGGGTTAGGGTTTAGGGTTAAGGTTAGGGTTCGGGTTTAGGGTTAGAGTTAGGGTTAGGGTTAGAACTGTACTAGAATGTTGGCCATGCCACCTAGTGGCAGCTCATTGGCACTGTCGGTGGCCAGCCAACAGGAAAGATCCCCAAACTGTCTGTGGGTTGATTTGTTTCATATTTGTATTGTACTGTACCTGTACTTATATTTCCACTTACCTTCGAATTTGTATATACTGTTGACATTTGCTAATTGTACCCATTGAATTCTTTAATATTTTATAAATAGTGAAATGTTGGCGCTTTATAAATTACGAGTAATAATAATAATAATGATAATAATATATACACTCCTGCAATACCTGGTAAAACCACATGATGGCAGCAAATGCTTTGGAAATGAGTCAACTTGACTTTTTAAACACAAAGTACTTGCCTTTGACCACTAGATGTCACCCTAAGACCTTGCTTTGATCTCTTATCTACATTAATTTAATTTGATTAAATACATTTCACACATAGCACAAAATGATCTCAAATAAGTACATTGTATAAATTTGCTTTGTATCTACAAGTTTGTCTGTAGCTTTTCATTTGATAAATGTTAAGTTAGAAGCTAAATGTTTAGGTAGATATAATGGGGGCGCTTGATGGGCCTTTTTTAGATTGTATTTGCAAGTGTTGGATAATAACATTATAATATATTCCCTCGCTGCTTGTAATGTCATCTGATCCAATTAATTAAATAAGCAGGAAGAGCATGCTGGCTGGTATAAACAATAATGTCAGATGCTTTAACCCTTACCCCTCTGGGATTATGCTAATTTAACAAACTGGGCATGCTCTTCCTGCTTATTACCCCCACTGTAAGAGTTAATTAATAACCTGAGATAAATTTATTGTATCTCTTCAGCAATGTGAAGTACAAAAGTTGTAGTTTCTTCTCCTTAGCTTGGAGCCTGAGATCGTGTGCTTATCTACTGAATAGTAAAAGGAGGGATGGGAGAGGAGGGAGAGGGATTTGTTATAAAATAGTAGCTTTTAGTATTTTACTCCTCCTTACCCTACATATGCTGATAAGCATTTGGTAGCAACTATAGCTACAAACCCTGCTCCTGCAGAAATGTAAATGCCCCTCTCATAGATATAACCTCAGCCGGTTATCCAAAGTGGGGAACTTGATGTATCTCAGTGTCCTACAATGGTTCATATAACTGGATATTATGTATCTATCCTCATAACCTTTGTATCACCCGACTCTGCGTATTATTATGTGTTACATTGTATCATTGTATCAATATCACTTAAATGCACATGGAAATCACCACAATCAGGTGCGTGTGTGTGTGTTTGCGCACTCAATCGTGTCCGACTCTCCATGAACTCATGGACCGCAACACACCATGCCGATCCACTTGGTATTCATGGTAGAGATACTGGAGTGGGTTGCCAGTTCCTTCTCCAGTGAGCCAAAGCATACAGCTCCTGGTACTCCTAGTTGCCATATTACTATCTAACCCTTGATTGCAGAGGAAGTGTTTATCTGCTCAATGGGAATGTGGTACATACACCTACCAATTATCTCATTAGGACTAAGGTAAACTTATAAGTTTAAAATAAGTCAGAAGCTGATAGAAGCAGTGTAGTAAAGACATTGGAACCCAGGAGTAAATAATAATATAATATACATAATAATAAAATATTGTCTTTCATTGTATCATAGGGGGATTTCATCATACTACTCTGCCTTTAGCTTGAGGGAGATGGTTATCTTGTAATAGCTTACTCCATTTACTTCTGATCAACATGCTGTTGTACAGACAGTTTTCAATAGAAGTAAATAGACATCTTATCTATATCCAAAGTTCCTCCCAGGTTTCTAATCATTTTAGGAACAAAGACATAAATCTGTCATCATTAAAGCAAAACTGAATACAAAAGTTAAAAATGAAAGTCTGTAATTATTTTATTTTCAACTATTTTATTTTAAACTAATTTAATTGTAACTATTTTATTTTAAGCTATTTGCTTTATTTTTAACTTTTATTTTATTTTTAACTAATTTATTTTCAGCTATTTATTTTATTTTCAACTATTTTATTTTCAACTATTTTATTTTATTTTCAACTGTTTTATTTTCAACTATTTATTTTATTTTCAACTATTTTATTTTACTTTAAACTACTTTATTTTAAGCTATTGATTTTATTTTCTATTTTATTTTATTTTAAACTATTTTATTTTACGCTATTTTTTTTATTTTAAACTATTTTATTTTACTTTAAACTACTTTATTTTAAGCTATTCATTTTATTTTATATTTTATTTTATTTTAAACTATTTTATTTTACGCTATTTATTTTATTTTAAACTATTTTATTTTACTTTAAACTACTTTTTTTTAAGCTATTCATTATATTTTCTATTTTATTTTATTTTAAACTATTTTATTTTACGCTATTAGTTTTCTTTTAAACTATTTTATTTTACTTTAAACTACTTTATTTTAAGCTATTCATTTTATTTTCTACTATTTTATTTTTAAACTATTTTATTTTAAACTACTTTATTTTCTACTATTTTATTTTATTTTAAACTATTTTATTTTAAACTACTTTATTTTCTACTATTTTATTTTATTTTAAACTATTTTATTTTAAGCTATTTATTTTATTTTCAGCTATTTTATTTTAAGCTATTTATTTTCCGCCGCATTAAATTGGGGATACGTTTTAAAACGTAGCCTGTAACTCAAAATTTACGGGTTACGGCTATTAAATTAGCCCCGTTACGTTGCTAGCCACGGACTTGCGTGGTGACACGCAGGACGGACGAAAACCGCCTATGATTTGAGCTACATTAAACTTCTTCCTTTAAATCCTTTGATCTGACGAGCCCGTAACTGCTACTTGTTCAATTAAGCTATTAAATTACAACGTGGCCACTGGCGAGCAAGCCCGTAACACGCAAATGGAGCCCAAAGGCCAACGTGTGCTCTAGGGCACCTGCAAGGGGGGTAAAGTCCAATCCGTAGCACTTTAAATGCACACACACCACTCTACATTTATTATAAGGGAAAGTGATGTTAGGTCTTAGAATTAATAGCACAACATTCTCAAGCTCACAAATCGGCCCCGAAAATTACTTTATTTCATGTTCATATGTTGTTTTATATCGATCCCTGTGTGTTACAACATATATTGTAACTCGTATGTAATAGAATATTATATTTGCGGCTTTATTAATATTGCATTATATCTGGACTTCGGGTCCGCTCGCAAACTGGATTTGAAGCCCATAGGGCTTTGAGATCTACTCTCCCCATTTTTAGTGACGTGACGCTAACAATCTCTTTTTCCATTGGCTCCATCTGAACCCGCAACTACTTGATTGCTGAATTGTTTGCATTTGAGCACGCAACTCCCACGGCCGCAAACTGGTTTACGAGATAGCCTCTCTCGCTCGTAGCTCGCAGCCCTTTCTAATTTAATAGCTACGGAAGTAGGGCACATTTCGACCCCGTAGCCGTTACGTGCTACACGTCGGACTTACAAGGAATTTAATATGGCTGCTGATTTTCAACTGTTGTATTTTAAGCTATTTATTTTATTTTAAACAATTTAATTTAAAACTATTTTATTTTAAGCTATTTATTTTATTTTAAACTTTTTTATTTTATTGGAAAACTTTATTTGACACTTTAACAACGGCGCTACATAAAAAATGGGTAGCGCTGTTGTTAAAGTGTCAAATGAAGTTTTCCAATTTTATTATACTACTATGTTATATTGGTGCTAAGCGCCTGGAAATATACACATTTCTTTTGAAACTTTTTTTATTTGAAACTATTTTATTTTAAACGATTTATTTTAAAATATTTTGGACAAGTCAAGTTCTTTAAAGAGGAGTAAATGTGACAGTTCAGTGGTATAAATATAATATCCGAGATCTATTCAAATCTGTATATTTGTGCTGTTACAGGTTTCTCTGATCTCCCCCCCCCTCACGTCTCTCCCCCCATCTCCTCCCCTCCCCTCTCCCCCATCGCCCCCCTCCCCTCTCCCCCATCGCCTCCCCTCCCCTCTCCCCCTTCCTCCGGTATTTGACAAGACCCAGACCCCGGCCTGCACAGACCTGTCTGACTTCAGTTAGTCATATACACCTGTGTGATGGAATGTGCCAGGGGCAAGGAATGGGGGGTGGGCTGTAACCCTAGGAGAAACTCCAAACAATACCATAATGGGGGGGGGGGGGTTAAAGAACTAAAGAACTGAGTGTTTTCCAATAATAATAATAGAGATTTTATCTTATTTTTCAGTTTTAAGTGATTTTTAATATATAATCTTGTAAATATCATAGAGGGATATATGTATAATTATGTGTTTAATAACTAACATATAGATATATATCACATATATAGTTCTCAGCAGCGCAGGGTTGCCAAAAAATGCTGGTAACGCAATGTTAAAACTGCTGGCTCAGTTGCGGCCAGGCAATGAGCGCCGAAGGCAGTCATTGCGCTGGTGGAGATGAGTAGGCACATATCCCTACGATCCCATACGACTTAGGCAGTAAGCGATAATGGCGCTCAGTGCGCTGGTACATTGCTGACACTAACACCTCAGCTCAGCAACAGTCCAACTGTACATTGTATGCTGCAGGAAAATACAAACAGATTGTTAGCTCTTCAGGATATTGATTGCTGCATATATTAATTACAAATAGGTAAAGTATATTAATTTATTATTTAATTAAATAATTAATTATTATAAAAAAATATATTTATATATAAAAAAAAGAGCAGGGGAGAGGCTTGCAATGAGCGCTCAGCGCAGGGCTCACAATGAGCGCTGAGGGTGCTCAGAGGAGCAAAAGTACATAAGGGGAGAAGCTCGCAATGAGCGCCGAAGGTGCTCAGACGACCAAAAGTACATTAGGGGAGAAGCTCGCAAGGAGCGCCACAGGTGCTCAGACGACCAAAAGTACATGAGGGAAGAGGCTCACAATGAGCGCCGAAGGTACTCAGAGGACTAATAGCCTTACATTGTGTGGCAAACGGCATTACCTGCCTTAAAATTTTATTGCCGTCATTTTTTGATGGGCGATTCGCTAGTATATATATAAAGACAAATGTATATGTAAATTGACATGTATGTGTATATATCTATTTAAAGTGTGTTATATAAAATTATATATAACCAGTCACTTACCCGTCAAGAATGACAGTGTAATAGTGTCTTAGAAAGTGTGTCTTCTGTCTGTTTGTGCGCCCTCTCTCTGTGTACCCTCTCTCTCTCTCTACGCCCTCTCCCTCTCTCTGTGCTCCCTCTCTCTCTGTGCGCCCTCTCCCTCTCTCAGTGCTCCCTCTCTCTCTCTGCGCCCTCTCCCTCTCTCTGTGCTCCCTCTCTCTCTGTGCGCCCTCTCCCTCTCTCTGTGCTACCTCTCTCTCTCTCTCTGTGCTCCCTCTCTCTCTGTGCGCCCTCTCCCTCTCTCTGTGCTCCCTCTCTCTCTCTCTCTGCGCCCTCTCCCTCTCTCTGTGCTCCCTCTCTCTCTGTGCGCCCTCTCCCTCTCTCTGTGCTCCCTCTCTCTCTCTGCGCCCTCTCCCTCTCTCTGTGCTCCCTCTCTCTCTCTCTCTGTGCTCCCTCTCTCTCTGTGCGCCCTCTCCCTCTCTCTGTGCTCCCTCTCTCTCTCTCTCTGCGCCCTCTCCCTCTCTCTGTGCTCCCTCTCTCTCTGTGCTCCCTCTCTCTCTATGCGCCCTCTCCCTCTCTCTGTGCTCCCTCTCTCTCTCTGCGCCCTCTCCCTCTCTCTGTGCTCCCTCTCTCTCTGTGCGCCCTCTCCCTCTCTCTGTGCTCCCTCTCTCTCTATGCGCCCTCTCCCTCTCTCTGTGCTCCCTCTCTCTCTCTGCGCCCTCTCCCTCTCTCTGTGCTCCCTCTCTCTCTCTCTGTGCCCTCTCCCTCTCTCTGTGCTCCCTCTCTCTCTCTGCGCCCTCTCCCTCTCTCTGTGCTCCCTCTCTCTCTCTCTCTGTGCTCCCTCTCTCTCTGTGCGCCCTCTCCCTCTCTCTGTGCTCCCTCCCTCTCTCTCTCTGCGCCCTCTCCCTCTCTCTGTGCTCCCTCTCTCTCTGTGCGCCCTCTCCCTCTCTCTGTGCTCCCTCTCTCTCTCTGCGCCCTCTCCCTCTCTCTGTGCTCCCTCTCTCTCTCTCTCTGTGCTCCCTCTCTCTCTGTGCGCCCTCTCCCTCTCTCTGTGCTCCCTCTCTCTCTCTCTCTGCGCCCTCTCCCTCTCTCTGTGCTCCCTCTCTCTCTGTGCTCCCTCTCTCTCTATGCGCCCTCTCCCTCTCTCTGTGCTCCCTCTCTCTCTCTGCGCCCTCTCCCTCTCTCTGTGCTCCCTCTCTCTCTGTGCGCCCTTTCCCTCTCTCTGTGCTCCCTCTCTCTCTATGCGCCCTCTCCCTCTCTCTGTGCTCCCTCTCTCTCTCTGCGCCCTCTCCCTCTCTCTGTGCTCCCTCTCTCTCTCTCTGTGCCCTCTCCCTCTCTCTGTGCTCCCTCTCTCTCTCTGCGCCCTCTCCCTCTCTCTGTGCTCCCTCTCTCTCTCTGCGCCCTCTCCCTCTCTCTGTGCTCCCTCTCTCTCTATGCGCCCTCTCCCTCTCTCTGTGCTCCCTCTCTCTCTCTGCGCCCTCTCCCTCTCTCTGTGCTCCCTCTCTCTCTATGCGCCCTCTCCCTCTCTCTGTGCTCCCTCTCTCTCTCTGCGCCCTCTCTCTCTCTCTGTGCTCCCTCTCTCTCTGTGCGCCCTCTCCCTCTCTCTGTGCTCCCTCTCTCTCTCTCTCTGCGCCCTCTCCCTCTCTCTGTGCTCCCTCTCTCTCTGTGCGCCCTCTCCCTCTCTCTGTGCTCCCTCTCTCTCTCTGCGCCCTCTCCCTCTCTCTGTGCTCCCTCTCTCTCTCTCTCTGTGCTCCCTCTCTCTCTGTGCGCCCTCTCCCTCTCTCTGTGCTCCCTCTCTCTCTCTCTCTGCGCCCTCTCCCTCTCTCTGTGCTCCCTCTCTCTCTGTGCTCCCTCTCTCTCTATGCGCCCTCTCCCTCTCTCTGTGCTCCCTCTCTCTCTCTGCGCCCTCTCCCTCTCTCTGTGCTCCCTCTCTCTCTGTGCGCCCTCTCCCTCTCTCTGTGCTCCCTCTCTCTCTATGCGCCCTCTCCCTCTCTCTGTGCTCCCTCTCTCTCTCTGCGCCCTCTCCCTCTCTCTGTGCTCCCTCTCTCTCTCTCTGTGCCCTCTCCCTCTCTCTGTGCTCCCTCTCTCTCTCTGCGCCCTCTCCCTCTCTCTGTGCTCCCTCTCTCTCTCTCTCTCTCTCTGTGCTCCCTCTCTCTCTGTGCGCCCTCTCCCTCTCTCTGTGCTCCCTCCCTCTCTCTCTCTGCGCCCTCTCCCTCTCTCTGTGCTCCCTCTCTCTCTGTGCGCCCTCTCCCTCTCTCTGTGCTCCCTCTCTCTCTCTGCGCCCTCTCCCTCTCTCTGTGCTCCCTCTTTCTCTGTGCGCCCTCTCCCTCTCTCTGTGCTCCCTCTCTCTCTCTCTCTGTGCCCTCTCCCTCTCTCTGTGCTCCCTCTCTCTCTGTGCTCCCTCTCTCTCTATGCGCCCTCTCCCTCTCTCTGTGCTCCCTCTCTCTCTCTGCGCCCTCTCCCTCTCTCTGTGCTCCCTCTCTCTCTGTGCGCCCTCTCCCTCTCTCTGTGCTCCCTCTCTCTCTATGCGCCCTCTCCCTCTCTCTGTGCTCCCTCTCTCTCTCTGCGCCCTCTCCCTCTCTCTGTGCTCCCTCTCTCTCTCTCTGTGCCCTCTCCCTCTCTCTGTGCTCCCTCTGTCTCTCTGCGCCCTCTCCCTCTCTCTGTGCTCCCTCTCTCTCTCTGCGCCCTCTCCCTCTCTCTGTGCTCCCTCTCTCTCTATGCGCCCTCTCCCTCTCTCTGTGCTCCCTCTCTCTCTCTGCGCCCTCTCCCTCTCTCTGTGCTCCCTCTCTCTCTCTCTGTGCCCTCTCCCTCTCTCTGTGCTCCCTCTCTCTCTCTCTGCGCCCTCTCCCTCTCTCTGTGCTCCCTCCCTCTCTCTCTGTGCCCTCTCCCTCTCTCTGTGCTCCCTCTCTCTCTCTGCTCCCTCTCCCTCTTTCTGTGCTCCCTCTCTCTCTGTGCACCCTCTCTTTCCTTCTCTACCTATCTCTTCCCCTGCCTCTCCTTCTCTCTCTCTCCCTCTCATTCTCTCTCTTTCCCTCTCATTCTCTCTCACTCCCTCTCCTTCTCCCTCTCTTTCTGCGCACCCTCTCTCTTTCCTTCTCTACCTATCTCTTCCTCTCCCTCTCCTTCTCTCTCCCTCTCCTTCTCACTCTCTCTCCCTCTCCTTTTCTCCTTCTCACTCCCTTTCTCTCCTTTCCTCCTCTCTCCCTCCCTCTCCCCCTTCGGCGCCCATTGCAAGCCTCGCAATAAGCGGCACTGCGCATGCTCAGCTCGCAATTTGCAAGCGTTACACACAAACTCGCAGTACGACAACTATATTAGTGATATATATATATATATATATCAGAGCACCTGCCATATTGTCTGGTGATATCCTGTGCCTGTGTCACACATATCAACTGATGCACATACAACTCTTATGTACACAACTGCACACGTATATATTCCACATATGGTGCCCAGACCATTCTCCACACACATTGCTCCACATGGTGCATGTACCAGTCTCACACACACGCATTGCACATATGATTACTATTACTATTTACATGGTGCTGCTATCCGCTGCATTAAGTTTGTGTGGGCATGGTATGGTGGATGGAGATCAATTAAGATTAGCATATACCATACCTGGGATATATACCTACACCGTCACACATATATATATATACTCTGCAGTTTCTGGTAAATGTATAACTCTCCATCACATGTATTATTATTATTTTTTACTAGAGTATTGCCCGTCAAAAAATGACAGCAATGAAATTGTAAGTGAGCTAATGCTGTTTGGTGTATAATAATCAAAAAAATACTACATTAATAAATTATTATACTTTAACTATTTGTAAGTAATATAGGCAGGAAGCATTGTGTTGAAGAGCTGATAATCTGTTTTGATGTTGCTGCAGCATTAGTGCTGTGGAGCTGCTGTGTAAGCGTGATGAATGTGTGCAGTGTAATTGTGTGCGTGCGCGAGACCAAACCGTTAGCGTAGTTGTGTACTTCCGCATTGTATAAGTTATCTGTAGGTGTTTTGTGGTGTTTTGCGTGTTTAGAGTGCTGTAGCCTCGTTTTCGTTTTGTTCTCATTTTTTCTCTCACTTAGAGAATATTTTAGTGTCTAAACTCTTTTCTTATGAGTTACATTAAGGTGTAACTTCATTTTTTGAGGTCCTGGATGCTCCCTCTTGCTGTAGGTAAGCTTTTTATGTGTGTGTTGTGTGTATTTATTGTGTTTTTCATTTTTTAATGTCCGCGGGTTGTGGACGATTTTTGCGAGGTCGTAATTGGTCGTAACGTGTCTCGTATTTTTTTGTGAGGGCCGCAGTTGCTGGCAAGGCTACGCGAGCCTGCAAGCGTTAGCAACAGCCCGCATGCTCACAACTATATATGTGATTCATAAAGTGACATCACAGCTCTGTACTTTGTGGTAGTTCCAGAATCACATATATAGTTGTGAGCAAGCGGGTCGTTGGTAACGTTGCCGTCTCACGTAGCCAAAGGCTCCCACATCGACCAAAAAATATACGGACTTAGCATCCACAAATATGAGCCGCGGGACTTAGAAAAATAAACATTACGACCTTAGCGCCTGAAACACAGGCACAGATGAAAACATTAAAAACACAATAAATACACACAACAAACACATAAAAAGCTTAACCCACAGCAAGGGGGGTGGGGGGCACCCAGGACCTCTAAAAGTGAAGTTACACCTCGATTTAAGTCGAAATACAAGAGTTTAGACACCTGAAAATCCCCTAAGCGAGAGAAAAAATGGCCGCCGAAGAAAACGAGGCTACAGGACCCTAAGCACGCAAAACACTAAGAAACACATACAGATTTTCAGAAAAAGCCGTACAAAGTCCAAGAACAAGGACGCAAAATCAGCTACAGCCGCGTAACACACATTAGGCGCCATTTTACACTAGCTTACACAATGCGGAAGTACACAACTACCCTAACGGATTTTCCTCGCGCACGCAGCCTATTTACACTACACACTGCACATATGGCTGACACTTACACAGCAGCTCCACAGTACTGACGATGCAGCAACATCAAAACAGATTGTCAGCTCTTCAACACAATGCTTCATGTATATATTACTTCACAATAGGTAAAGTGTATTCATTATTTAATTAGCATAGAAAAAAAAAAACAACTCTGCTCATAGCACACAAACAACCAACAGCCTCGCAATGAGCGCCAAAGGATCTCGAAACAGCAACAAAATGAATGTCTCAACCAAACACCATTACCTGCCTTACAATATAATTGCCGTCATTTGTAATAACAAGCACGCACCCTGTGTCTGAGTATACACACAGATTTCATAAACATACGTAGCTATATGTTATCATGTGTATGTGCTGCACATTGCTCTGTTTGTGTATTGCACATTGTCATATTGTATATATTGCAGTGTATCTGTTACACATTGTCCTGTGTGTGTATGTTCGGCACACATGTACAGCTCTCATTCATATGCACACTGCTGTATCCAAGTACAGCTTTAATGAATATATACAGTGCTCCCATAGGTTTCGTAACCACATGTACCCAGCCCTTTTTGTATATTTTACAGTAGCCCATGCAAATTGTTCTGTCTCTATGTATAGTGTCCATAGTCTGTTGCACATTATCCTGTGTTTGTTACATATTGAATTTTGTGTGTTGCACATTTTCTTGTTTGTTTGTTTGAACATTTTCCTGTGTGTGCATACATGCTGAATACTGTCATGTGTGTGTTGCATATTGTCTTGTGTATGCTCCACAATGTCCTTTCGTGTGAGTGTTGTACACTGTATTCTGTGCTGTACATTGTTATGTGTGTTGCACATTGTCTTGAATGTGTTGGATATTGTACTGTGTGTTGCACATTGTCCTGTGTGTGTTGTACATTGCCCGATGTGTGTCGCACACTGTCCTGTATGTGTTTTATATTGTCCTGTATGTGGTGCACATTGTTGTGTTTGGTGCACATTGTCATGTGTGTTGTACATTATTGTATGTGTTGGACCTTGTCTGGTGTGTGTTGCACATTGTTATGTGTGTGTTGTACACTGTCCTGTATGTGTTGTATATTGGCCTTTATGTGTTGCACACTGTTGTGTTTGGTGAACATTGTCATGTGTGTTGTACATTAGTATATGTGTTGGACCTTGACCTGTGTGTGTTGCACATTGTCCTGTGTGTGTTGTACATTGCCCAGTGTGAGTTGCACACTGTCATTTATATGTTGTCTTGTATGTGTTGTATATTGGCCTTTATGTGTTGCACAATGTTGTGTTTGGTGCACATTGTAATGTGTGTTGTACATTACTGCATGTGTTGGACCTTGTCCTGTTTGTGTTGCACATTGTTATGTGTGTGGTGCATTTGTTCCTGTGTGTGTTGCACATTGCCCTGTGTGTGTTACACTTTGCCCTGTGTGTATGCTGCAAACTGCCATGTTGTGTTACTTTTTGTCTTGTGTATGTTGCACAATATCCTTTCTGATTGTGTGATTGAACATTGTTATGTGTGTGTTGTACATTGTCCTATGTGTGTGTTGCACGTTTTCTTGTGTGTACATGTATGCTGCACACTGTCATGTGTGTGTTGCATATTGTCTTGTGTACATTGCACAATGTCCTTTCTGCATGTGTGTTTGCACATTGTTATTTGTGTTGCACATTTTCCTGTGTGTGGATTACATTGTCCTGTGTGTGTGTTGCATATTGTCCTGTGTGTGTTGCACAATGTCCCTTCTGAGTGTGTGTTGCACATTGTGTATTAGTATTGTGAGTTCTCGTATAACTCTATGTGTATCTCTGAGTTAGTTGTGTGAGATTCTCATATTGTTTTCTGTGTGTGTATCAGTGCAGCACATCGCTCTGTGTGTCAGTACAAAGCCGCAATGCTCTGCAGCAGGAATGTGCCCCAGGTCTGGGTGTGCTGCTGGTTCCTTGGCTGCCTCCTCAGTGCATGTCTGGGCCGGGCCCTCAGGGCTGGGCTGGGGAGGAATGTAACATCTCAGCATATCTTCCCAGGGCCCTGAGAAAACTCACACTGAGTGAGACAAATAAAGGGACCCCCAATACTGGCAATAATGTGAGAAACCCCTATACAGACAATAATGTGAAGGACCCCCAATACTGGCAATAATGTGAGAAACCCCTATACAGACAATAATGTGAGAGACCCCCAATACAGGTAATAATGTGAGAAACCCCTATACAGACAATAATGTGAGAGACCCCCAATACAGGCAATAATGTGAGAGACCCCCAATACTGGCAATAATGTGAGAAACCCCTATACAGACAATAATGTGAGAGACCCCCAATACAGGTAATAATGTGAGAAACCCCTATACAGACAATAATGTGAAGGACCCCCAATACAGGCAATAATGTGAGAAACCCCTATACAGACAATAATGTGAAGGACCCCCAATACTGGCAATAATGTGAGAAACCCCTATACAGACAATAATGTGAAGGACCCCCAATACAGGTAATAATGTGAGAAACCCCTATACAGACAATAATGTGAAGGACCCCCAATACTGGCAATAATGTGAGAAACCCCTATACAGACAATAATGTGAAGGACCCCCAATACAGGTAATAATGTGAGAAACCCCTATACAGACAATAATGTGAAGGACCCCCAATACTGGCAATAATGTGAGAAACCCCTATACAGACAATAATGTGAGAGACCCCCAATACAGGTAATAATGTGAGAAACCCCTATACAGACAATAATGTGAAGGACCCCCAATACAGGCAATAATGTGAGAGACCCCCAATACAGGTAATAATGTGAGAAACCCCTATACAGACAATAATGTGAAGGACCCCCAATACAGGCAATAATGTGAGAAACCCCTATACAGACAATAATGTGAAGGACCCCCAATACAGGTAATAATGTGCGAGACCCCCAATACAGGCAATAATGTGAGAAACCCCTATACAGACAATAATGTGAGAGACCCCCAATACAGGCAATAATGTGAAGGACCCCCAATACTGGCAATAATGTGAGAAACCCCTATACAGACAATAATGTGAGAGACCCCCAATACAGGTAATAATGTGAGAAACCCCTATACAGACAATAATGTGAAGGACCCCCAATACAGGCAATAATGTGAGAAACCCCTATACAGACAATAATGTGAAGGACCCCCAATACTGGCAATAATGTGAGAAACCCCTATACAGACAATAATGTGAAGGACCCCCAATACAGGTAATAATGTGAGAAACCCCTATACAGACAATAATGTGAGAGACCCCCAATACAGGTAATAATGTGAGAAACCCCTATACAGACAATAATGTGAAGGACCCCCAATACAGGTAATAATGTGCGAGACCCCCAATACAGGCAATAATGTGAGAAACCCCTATACAGACAATAATGTGAGAGACCTCCAATACTGGCAATAATGTGAGAGACCCCCAATACAGGCAATAATGTGAAGGACCCCCAATACTGGCAATAATGTGAGAAACCCCTATACAGACAATAATGTGAAGGACCCCCAATACAGGTAATAATGTTAGAGACCCCCAATACAGGCAATAATGTGAAGGACCCCCAATACAGGCAATAATGTGAGAGACCCCCAATACAGGCAATAATGTGAGAAACCCCCAATACAGGCAGTAATGTGAGAAACCCCCAATACAGGTAATAATGTGCGAGACCCCCAATACAGGCAATAATGTGAGAGACCCACAATACAGGCAATAATGTGAGAGACCCACAATACAGGTAATAATGTGCGAGACCCCCAATACAGGCAATAATGTGAGAGACCCACAATACAGGCAATAATGTGAGAGACCCCCAATACAGGTAATAATGTGCGAGACCCCCAATACAGGCAATAATGTGAGAGACCCCCAATACAGGCAATAATGTGAGAGACCCACAATACAGGCAATAATGTGAGAGACCCCCAATACAGGTAATAATGTGCGAGACCCCCAATACAGGCAATAATGTGAGAGACCCACAATACAGGCAATAATGTGAGAGACCCCCAATACAGGTAATAATGTGCGAGACCCCCAATACAGGCAATAATGTGAGAGACCCACAATACAGGTAATAATGTTAGAGACCCCCAATACAGGCAATAATGTGAGAGATCCCCAATACAGACAATAATGTGAGAGACCCCCAACACAGGCAATAATGTGAGAGACCTCCTATACAGGCAGTAATGTGCGAGACCTCCAATACAGGGAATAATGTGAGAGACCCCCAATACAGGCAATAATGTGAGAGACCTCCAATACAGGCAGTAATGTGAGAGACCTCCAATACAGGCAGTAATGTGAGAGACCTCCAATACAGGCAGTAATGTGAGAGACCTCCTATACAGGCAATAATGTGAGAGACCTCCAATACAGGCAATAATGTGAGAGACCCCCAATACAGGCAATAATGTGAGAGACCCCCAATACAGGCAGTAATGTGAGAGACCTCCAATACAGGTAATAATGTGAGAGACCTCCTATACAGGCAATAATGTGAGAGACCCCCAATACAGGCAATAATGTGAGAGACCTCCTATACAGGTAATAATGTGAGAGACCCCCAATACAGGCAATAATGTGAGAGACCCCCAATACAGGTAATAATGTGAGAGACCCCCAATACAGGCAATAATGTGAGAGACCTCCAATACAGGCAGTAATGTGAGAGACCCCCAATACAGGCAGTAATGTGAGAGACCCCCAATACAGGCAATAATGTGAGAGACCTCCTATACAGGCATTAATGTGAGAGACCTCCAATACAGGCAATAATGTGAGAGACCCCCAATACAGGCAATAATGTGAGAGACCTCCTATACAGGCAATAATGTGAGAGACCCCCAATACAGGCATTAATGTGAGAGACCCCCAATACAGGCAATAATGTGAGAGACCTCCTATACAGGCAATAATGTGAGAGACCCCCAATACAGGTAATAATGTAAGAGACCCCCAATACAGGTAATAATGTGAGAGACCTCCTATACAGGCAATAATGTGAGAGACCCCCAATACAGGTAATAATGTGAGAGACCCCCAATACAGGCAATAATGTGAGAGACCTCCAATACAGGCAGTAATGTGAGAGACCTCCAATACAGGTAATAATGTGAGAGACCTCCTATACAGGCAGTAATGTGAGAGACCCCCAATACAGACAATAATGTGAAGGACCCCCAATACAGGTGATAATGTGAGAGACCCCCAATACAGGCAATAATGTGAGAGACCTCCAATACAGGCAGTAATGTGAGAGACCCCCAATACAGACAATAATGTGAGAGACCCCCAATACAGGCAATAATGTGAGAGACCTCCAATACAGGCAGTAATGTGAGAGACCCCCAATACAGGTAATAATGTGAGAGACCTCCTATACAGGCAGTAATGTGAGAGACCCCCAATACAGACAATAATGTGAAGGACCCCCAATACAGGTAATAATGTGAGAGACCCCCAATACAGGCAATAATGTGAGAGACCTCCAATACAGGCAGTAATGTGAGAGACCTCCAATACAGGCAGTAATGTGAGAGACCCCTAATACAGGCAATAATGTGAGAGACCTCCAATACAGGCAGTAATGTGAGAGACCCCCAATACAGGCATTAATGTGAGAAACCCCCAATACAGGCAGTAATGTGAGAGACCCCCAATACAGGCAGTAATGTGAGAGACCCCCAATACAGGCAGTAATGTGAGAGACCCCCAATACAGGCAGTAATGTGAGAGACCCCCAATACAGGCAGTAATGTGAGAGACCCCCAATACAGGCAGTAATGTGAGAGACCCCCAATACAGGCAATAATGTGAGAGACCTCCAATACAGGCAGTAATGTGCGAGACCTCCAATACAGGCAGTAATGTGAGAGACCTCCAATACAGGCAGTAATGTGAGAGACCCCCAATACAGGCAGTAATGTGAGAGACCCCCAATACAGGCAATAATGTGAGAGACCTCCTATACAGGCAATAATGTGAGAGACCCCCAATACAGGCAGTAATGTGCGAGACCTCCAATACAGGCAGTAATGTGCGAGACCTCCAATACAGGTAATAATGTGAGAGACCCCCAATACAGGCAATAATGTGAGAGACCTCCAATACAGGCAGTAATGTGAGAGACCTCCAATACAGGTAATAATGTGAGAGACCTCCTATACAGGCAGTAATGTGAGAGACCTCCTATACAGACAATAATGTGAAGGACCCCCAATACAGGTGATAATGTGAGAGACCCCCAATACAGGCAATAATGTGAGAGACCTCCAATACAGGCAGTAATGTGAGAGACCCCCAATACAGACAATAATGTGAGAGACCCCCAATACAGGCAGTAATGTGAGAGACCCCCAATACAGACAATAATGTGAGAGACCCCCAATACAGACAATAATGTGAGAGACCCCCAATACAGGCAATAATGTGAGAGACCTCCAATACAGGTAATAATGTGAGAGACCTCCTATACAGGCAGTAATGTGAGAGACCCCCAATACAGGCAATAATGTGAGAGATCCCCAATACAGGCAATAATGTGAGAGACCCCCAATACAGGTAATAATGTGAGAGACCCCCAATACAGGCAATAATGTGAGAGACCTCCAATACAGGCAGTAATGTGAGAGACCTCCAATACAGGTAATAATGTGAGAGACCTCCTATACAGGCAGTAATGTGAGAGACCCCCAATACAGACAATAATGTGAAGGACCCCCAATACAGGTGATAATGTGAGAGACCCCCAATACAGGCAATAATGTGAGAGACCTCCAATACAGGCAGTAATGTGAGAGACCCCCAATACAGACAATAATGTGAGAGACCCCCAATACAGGCAATAATGTGAGAGACCTCCAATACAGGCAGTAATGTGAGAGACCTCCAATACAGGTAATAATGTGAGAGACCTCCTATACAGACAATAATGTGAGAGACCCACAATACAGGTAATAATGTGAGAGATCCCCAATACAGGCAGTAATGTGAGAGACCCCCTATACAGACAATAATGTGAGAGACCCACAATACAGGTAATAATGTGAGAGATCCCCAATACAGGCAGTAATGTGAGAGACCCCCAATACAGGCAATAATGTGAGAGACCCCCAATACAGGCAGTAATGTGAGAGACCTCCAATACAGACAATAATGTGAGAGACCCCCAATACAGACAATAATGTGAGAGACCCCCAATACAGGTAATAATGTGAGAGACCCCCTATACAGACAATAATGTGAGAGACCCCCAATACAGGCAATAATGTGAGAGACCCCCAATACAGGCAATAATGTGAGAGACCTCCAATACAGGCAGTAATGTGAGAGACCCCCAATACAGACAATAATGTGAGAGACCCCCAATACAGGCAATAATGTGAGAGACCCCCAATACAGGTAATAATGTGAGAGACCTCCTATACAGGCAGTAATGTGAGAGACCCCCAATACAGACAATAATGTGAAGGACCCCCAATACAGGTAATAATGTGAGAGACCCCTATACAGACAATAATGTGAAGGACCCCCAATACAGGTAATAATGTGAGAGACCCCCAATACAGGCAATAATGTGAGAGACCTCCAATACAGGCAGTAATGTGAGAGACCCCCAATACAGGTAATAATGTGAGAGACCTCCAATACAGGCAGTAATGTGAGAGACCCACAATACAGGCATTAATGTGAGAGACCCCCAATACAGGTAATAATGTGAGAGACCTCCAATACAGGCAGTAATGTGAGAGACCCACAATACAGGCATTAATGTGAGAGACCCCCAATACAGGCATTAATGTGAGAAACCCCCAATACAGGCAGTAATGTGAGAGACCCCCAATACAGGTAATAATGTGAGAAACCCCCAATACAGGCAGTAATGTGAGAGACCCCCAATACAGGCAGTAATGTGCGAGACCTCCAATACAGGCAGTAATGTGCGAGACCTCCAATACAGGTAATAATGTGAGAGACCCCCTATACAGACAATAATGTGAGAGACCCCCTATACAGGCAATAATGTGAGAGACCCCCTATACAGACAATAATGTGAGAGACCTCCAATACAGGCAGTAATGTGAGGGACCCCAATACAATACAGGCAGTAATGTGCGAGACCTCCAATACAGGCAGTAATGTGCGAGACCCCCAATACAGGCAGTAATGTGAGGGACCCCAATACAGGCATTAATGTGAGAAACCCCAAACAGGACAGCTGCAAAGAGAGAGTCCACTAGACAGGACTGAGACAACGTGGAGTGCATTAAACAGGACAGGGACATTATGAAAGCCCATTAAAAAGGACAGGGACAATATGAGAGCCCATTAAACAGGACAGAGACAATATGAGAGCCTATTAAAAAGGACAGAGACAATATGAGAGCACAATTAATAGGACAGAGACAATATGAGAGTGTATTAAACAGGGTAGGGACAATATGAGAGCCCAATAAATAGGACAGGGACAATATGAGAACCTTTTAAACAGGACAGAGACAATATGAGAGCCCAATAAATAGGACAGAGACAATATGAGAGTGTATTAAACAGGGTAGGGACAATATGAGAACCTATCAAAAAGGACAGGGACAATATCAGAGCCCATTAAACAGGACAGAGACAATATGAGAGCCCATTAAACAGGACAGGTACAGTATTAGAGCCTGTTAAACAGGACAGGGACAATATGAGAGGCTAATAAACAGGACAGAGACAATATGAGAGTGTATTAAACAGGGCAGGGACAATATGAGAGCCTAATAAACAGGGCAGGGACAATATGAGAGCCTAATAAACAGGACAGAGACAATATGAGAGCGTATTAAGCAGGACAGGGACAATATGAGAGTCCATTAAACAGGACAGGGACAATATGAGGGTCCATTAAACAGGACAGGGACAATATGAGAGCCTATTAAAAACGGCAGGGACAATATGAGAGCCCAATAAATAGGACAGAGACAATATGAGAGCGTATTAAACAGGGCAGGGACAATATAAGAGCCCATTAAACAGGACAGGGACAATATGAGAACCTATTAAAAAGGACAGGGACAATATCAGAGCCTATTAAACAGGACAGGGACAATATGAGAACCTATTAAAAAGGACAGGGACAATATGAGAGCCCATTAAACAGGATGGGACAATACGAGAACCTATTAAACAGGACAGAGACAATATGAGAGCCCATTAAACAGGACAGGTACAGTATTAGAGCCTGTTAAACAGGACAGGGACAATATGAGAGGCTATTAAACAGGACAGAGACAATATGAGAGCCCATTAAAAAGGACAGGGACAATATGAGAGCCCATTAAAAAGGACAGGGACAATATGAGAGCCCATTAAAAAGGACAGGGACAATATGAGAGCCCATTAAAAAGGACAGAGACAATATGAGAGCCCATTAAACAGGACAGAGACAATATGAGAGCCCATAAAACAGGACAGGGACAATATGAGAGCCCATTAAAAAGGACAGAGACAATATGAGAGCCCATTAAACAGGACAAGGACAATATGATAGCCCATTAAACAGGACAGAGACAATATGAGAGCCCATTAAACAGGACAAGGACAATATGAGAGCCTATTAAAAAGGACAGAGACAATATGAGAGCCCATTAAACAGGACAAGGACAATATGATAGCCCATTAAACAGGACAGAGACAATATGAGAGCCCATTAAACAGGACAGGGACAATATGAGAGCCCATTAAAAAGGACAGAGACAATATGAGAGCCCATTAAAAAGGACAGGGACAATATGATAGCCCATTAAACAGGGCAGGGACAATATGAGAGCCCATTAAACAGGACAGGGACAATATGAGAGCCCATTAAACAGGACAGGGACAATATGAGAGCCCATTAAAAAGGACAGGGACAATATGAGAGCCCATTAAACAGGACAGGGACAATATGAGAGCCCATTAAACAGGACAGAGACAATATGAGAGCCCATTAAAAAGGACAGGGACAATATGAGAGCCCATTAAACAGGACAGAGACAATATGAGAGCCCATTAAACAGGACAGGGACAATATGAGAGCCCATTAAACAGGACAGAGACAATATGAGAGCCCATTAAAAAGGACAGGGACAATATGAGAGGCTATTAAACAGGACAGAGACAATATGAGAGCCCATTAAAAAGGACAGGGACAATATGAGAGGCTATTAAACAGGACAGGGACAATATGAGAGCCCATTAAACGCGTATTTTTTCTGTGTGTTACTTGACTCGTGAGCATTTTCCGTCGGTTGTAATGGTATATTTTGTATCTCCTACATTCTTGGCTAACTCGTACATGCCTCGCGGTGATTTGCGCGCCTCGTTCTCCTTTAGCCTCGTTTTAATTTTTTTCAACCACCATTTTTTCTCTCATACATATACACTGCTGTTATTTCCATGTACAGCTCTCATACATATACACTGCTGTTATTTCCATGTACAGATCTCATACATATACACTGCTGTTATTTCCATGTACAGCTCTCATACATATACACTGCTGTTATTTCCATGTACATCTCTCATACATATACACTCCTGTTATTTCCATGTACAGCTCTCATACATATACACTGCTGTTATTTCCATGTACAGCTCTCATACATATACACTGCTGTTATTTCCATGTACAGCTCTCATACATATACACTGCTGTTATTTCCATGTACATCTCTCATACATATACACTGCTGTTATTTCCATGTACAGCTCTCATACATATACACTGCTGTTATTTCCATGTACAGCTCTCATACATATACACTGCTGTTATTTCCATGTACATCTCTCATACATATACACTGCTGTTATTTCCATGTACAGATCTCATACATATACACTGCTGTTATTTCCATGTACAGCTCTCATACATATACACTGCTGTTATTTCCATGTACAGATCTCATACATATACACTGCTGTTATTTCCATGTACAGCTCTCATACATATACACTGCTGTTATATCCATGTACAGCTCTCATACATATACACTGCTGTTATTTCCATGTACATCTCTCATACATATACACTGCTGTTATTTCCATGTACATCTCTCATACATATACACTGCTGTTATTTCCATGTACAGCTCTCATACATATACACTGCTGTTATTTCCATGTACAGCTCTCATACATATACACTGCTGTTATTTCCATGTACATTTCTCATACATATACACTGCTGTTATTTCCATGTACAGCTCTCATACATATACACTCCTGTTATTTCCATGTACAGCTCTCATACATATACACTGCTGTTATTTCCATGTACAGCTCTCATACATATACACTGCTGTTATTTCCATGTACAGCTCTCATACATATACACTGCTGTTATTTCCATGTACAGCTCTCATACATATACACTGCTGTTATTTCCATGTACAGCTCTCATACATATACACTGCTGTTATTTCCATGTACAGCTCTCATACATATACACTCCTGTTATTTCCATGTACAGCTCTCATACATATACACTGCTGTTATTTCCATGTACAGCTCTCATACATATACACTGCTGTTATTTCCATGTACAGCTCTCATACATATACACTGCTGTTATTTCCATGTACAGCTCTCATACATATACACTGCTGTTATTTCCATGTACAGCTCTCATACATATACCCTGCTGTTATTTCCATGTACAGCTCTCATACATATACACTGCTGTTATTTCCATGTACAGCTCTCATACATATACACTGCTGTTATTTCCATGTACAGCTCTCATACATATACACTGCTGTTATTTCCATGTACATTTCTCATACATATACACTGCTGTTATTTCCATGTACAGCTCTCATACATATACACTCCTGTTATTTCCATGTACAGCTCTCATACATATACACTGCTGTTATATCCATGTACAGCTCTCATACATATACACTGCTGTTATTTCCATGTACAGCTCTCATACATATACACCGCTGTTATTTCCATGTACAACTCTCATACATATACACTCCTGTTATTTCCATGTACAGCTCTCATACATATACACTGCTGTTATTTCCATGTACATTTCTCATACATATACACTCCTGTTATTTCCATGTACAGCTCTCATACATATACACTGCTGTTATTTCCATGTACAGATCTCATACATATACACTCATGTTATTTCCATGTACAGCTCTCATACATATACACTCCTGTTATTTCCATGTACAGCTCTCATACATATACACTCATGTTATTTCCATGTACAGCTCTCATACATATACAATGCTGTTATTTCCATGTACAGATCTCATACATATACACTGCTGTTATTTCCATGTACAGCTCTCATACATATACACTCCTGTTATTTCCATGTACAGCTCTCATACATATACACTGCTGTTATTTCCATGTACAGCTCTCATACATATACACTGCTGTTATTTCCATGTACAGCTCTCATACATATACACTGCTGTTATTTCCATGTACAGCCCTCATACATATACACTGCTGTTATTTCCATGTACATCTCTCATACATATACACTGCTGTTATTTCCATGTACAGCTCTCATACATATACACTGCTGTTATTTCCATGTACAGCTCTCATACATATACACTGCTGTTATTTCCATGTGCAGCTCTCATACATATACACTGCTGTTATTTCCATGTACATCTCTCATACATATACACTGCTGTTATTTCCATGTACAGCTCTCATACATATACACTGCTGTTATTTCCATGTACAGCTCTCATACATATACACTGCTGTTATTTCCATGTACAGCTCTCATACATATACACTCCTGTTATTTCCATGTACAACTCTCATACATATACACTGCTGTTATTTCCATGTACAGCTCTCATACATATACCCTGCTGTTATTTCCATGTACAGCTCTCATACATATACACTGCTGTTATTTCCATGTACAGCTCTCATACATATACACTGCTGTTATTTCCATGTACAGCTCTCATACATATACACTGCTGTTATTTCCATGTACAGCTCTCATACATATACACTGCTGTTATTTCCATGTACAGATCTCATACATATACACTGCTGTTATTTCCATGTACAGCTCTCATACATATACACTGCTGTTATTTCCATGTACAGCTCTCATACATATACACTGCTGTATCTCCATGTACAGATCTCATACATATACACTGCTGTTATTTCCATGTACAGCCCTCATACATATACACTGCTGTTATTTCCGTGTACAGCTCTCATACATATACACTGCTGTTATTTCCATGTACAGCTCTCATACATATACACTGCTGTTATTTCCATGTACATCTCTCATACATATACACTCATGTTATTTCCATGTACAGCTCTCATACATATACACTGCTGTTATTTCTATGTACGTCTCTCATACATATACACTGCTGTTATTTCCATGTACAGCTCTCATACATATACACTACTGTTATTTCCATGTACAGCTCTCATACATATACACTGCTGTTATTTCTATGTACGTCTCTCATACATATACACTGCTGTTATTTCCATGTACAGCTCTCATACATATACACTGCTGTTATTTCCATGTACAGCCCTCATACATATACACTGCTGTTATTTCCATGTACAGCTCTCATACATATACACTGCTGTTATTTCCATGTACAGCTCTCATACATATACACTGCTGTTATTTCCATGTACAGCTCTCATACATATACACTGTGTTATTTCCATGTACAGCTCTCATACATATACACTGCTGTTATTTCCATGTACAGCTCTCATACATATACACTCCTGTTATTTCCATGTACAGCTCTCAAACATATACACTGCTGTTATTTCCATGTACAGCTCTCATACATATACACTGCTGTTATTTCCATGTACAGCTCTCATACATATACACTGCTGTTATTTCCATGTACAGCTCTCATACATATACACTGCTGTTATTTCCATGTACAGCTCTCATACATATACACTGCTGTATCTCCATGTACAGATCTCATACATATACACTGCTGTTATTTCCATGTACAGCCCTCATACATATACACTGCTGTTATTTCCGTGTACAGCTCTCATACATATACACTGCTGTTATTTCCATGTACAGCTCTCATACATATACACTGCTGTTATTTCCATGTACATCTCTCATACATATACACTGCTGTTATTTCTATGTACGTCTCTCATACATATACACTGCTGTTATTTCCATGTACAGCTCTCATACATATACACTGCTGTTATTTCCATGTACAGCCCTCATACATATACACTGCTGTTATTTCCATGTACAGCTCTCATACATATACACTGCTGTTATTTCCATGTACAGCTCTCATACATATACACTGCTGTTATTTCCATGTACAGCTCTCATAAATATACACTGCTGTTATTTCCATGTACAGCTCTCATACATATACACTGCTGTTATTTCCATGTACAGATCTCATACATATACACTGCTGTTATTTCCATGTACAGCTCTCATACATATACACTGCTGTTATTTCCATGTACATCTCTCATACATATACACTGCTGTTATTTCCATGTACGTCTCTCATACATATACACTGCTGTTATTTCCATGTACAGCTCTCATACATATACACTGCTGTTATTTCCATGTGCAGCTCTCATACATATACACTGCTGTTATTTCCATGTACAGCTCTCATACATATACACTGCTGTTATTTCCATGTACAGCTCTCATACATATACACCGCTGTTATCTCCATGTACAGCTCTCATACATATACACCGCTGTTATTACCATGTACAGCTCTCATACATATACACCGCTGTTATCTCCATGTACAGCTCTCATACATATACACCGCTGTTATTTCCATGTACGTCTCTCATACATATACACTGCTGTTATTTCCATGTACAGCTCTCATACATATACACTGCTGTTATTTCCATGTACAGCTCTCATACATATACACTGCTGTTATTTCCATGTACAGCTCTCATACATATACACTGCTGGTATTTCCATGTACAGCTCTCATACATATACACTGCTGTTATTTCCATGTACATCTCTCATACATGTACACTGCTGTTATATCCATATACAGGTCTCATACATATACACTGCTGTTATTTCCATGTACATCTCTCATACATATACACTGCTGTTATTTCCATGTACAGCTCTCATACATATACACTGCTGTTATTTCCATGTACAGCTCTCATACATATACACTCCTGTTATTTCCATGTACAGCTCTCATACATATACACTGCTGTTATATCCATGTACAGCTCTCATACATATACACTGCTGTTATTCCGTGTACAGCCCTCATACATATACACTGCTGTTATTTCCATGTACAGCTCTCATACATATACACTGCTGTTATTTCCATGTACATCTCTCATACATATACACTGCTATTATTTCCATGTACAGCTCTCATACATATACACTGCTGTTATTTCCATGTACATCTCTCATACATATACACTGCTGTTATTTCCATGTACAGCTCTCATACATATACACTGATGTTATTTCCATGTACAGCTCTCATACATATACACTGCTGTTATTTCCATGTACAGCTCTCATACATATACACTGCTGTTATTTCCATGTACAGCTCTCATACATATACACTGCTGTTATTTCCATGTACATCTCTCATACATATACACTGCTGTTATTTCCATGTACAGCTCTCATACATATACACTGCTGTTATTTCCATGTACATCTCTCATACATATACACTGCTATTATTTCCATGTACATCTCTCATACATATACACTGCTATTATTTCCATGTACAGCTCTCATACATATACACTGCTGTTATTTCCATGTACATCTCTCATACATATACACTGCTGTTATTTCCATGTACAGCTCTCATACATATACACTGATGTTATTTCCATGTACAGCTCTCATACATATACACTGCTGTTATTTCCATGTACAGCTCTCATACATATACACTGCTGTTATTTCCATGTACAGCTCTCATACATATACACTGCTGTTATTTCCATGTACATCTCTCATACATATACACTGCTGTTATTTCCATGTACAGCTCTCATACATATACACTGCTGTTATTTCCATGTACAGATCTCATACATATACACTGCTGTTATTTCCATGTACATCTCTCATACATATACACTGCTGTTATTTCCATGTACAGCTCTCATACATATACACTGCTGTTATTTCCATGTACAGCTCTCATACATATACACTGCTGTTATTTCCATGTACATCTCTCATACATATACACTGCTGTTATTTCCATGTGCAGCTCTCATACATATACACTGCTGTTATTTCCATGTACAGCTCTCATACATATACACTACTGTTATTTCCATGTACAGCCCTCATACATATACACTGCTGTTATTTCTATGTACAGCTCTCATACATATACACTGCTGTTATTTCCATGTACAGCTCTCATACATATACACTGCTGTTATTTCCGTGTACAGCTCTCATACATATACACTGCTGTTATTTCCATGTACAGCTCTCATACATATACACTGCTGTTATTTCCGTGTACAGCTCTCATACATATACACTGCTGTTATTTCCATGTACAGCCCTCATACATATACACTGCTGTTATTTCCATGTACAGCTCTCATACATATACACTGCTGTTATTTCCATGTACAGCTCTCATACATATACACTGCTTTTATTTCCATGTACAGCTCTCATACATATACACTGCTGTTATTTCCATGTACAGCTCTCATACATATACACTGCTGTTATTTCCATGTACAGCTCTCATACATATACACTGCTGTTATTTCCATGTACAGCTCTCATACATATACACTGCTGTTATTTCCATGTACAGCTCTCATACATATACACTGCTATTATTTCCATGTACAGCTCTCATACATATACACTCATGTTATTTCCATGTACAGCTCTCATACATATACACTGCTGTTATTTCCATGTACAGCTCTCATACATATACACTCCTGTTATTTCCATGTACAGCCCTCATACATATACACTGCTGTTATTTCCATGTACAGCTCTCATACATATACACTGCTGTTATTTCCATGTACAGCTCTCATACATATACACTGCTGTTATTTCCATGTACAGCTCTCATACATATACACTGCTGTTATTTCCATGTACAGCTCTCATACATATACACTGCTGTTATTTCCATGTACAGCTCTCATACATATACACTCCTGTTATTTCAATGTACATCTCTCATACATATACACTCCTGTTATTTCCATGTACAGCTCTCATACATATACACTGCTGTTATTTCAATGTACATCTCTCATACATATACACTGCTGTTATTTCCATGTACAGCTCTCATACATATACACTGCTATTATTTCCATGTACAGCTCTCATACATATACACTCCTGTTATTTCAATGTACATCTCTCATACATATACACTCCTGTTATTTCCATGTACAGCTCTCATACATATACACTGCTGTTATTTCAATGTACATCTCTCATACATATACACTGCTGTTATTTCCATGTACAGCTCTCATACATATACACTGCTATTATTTCCATGTACAGATCTCATACATATACACTGCTGTTATTTCCATGTACAGCCCTCATACATATACACTGCTGTTATTTCAATGTACATCTCTCATACATATACACTGCTGTTATTTCCATGTACAGCTCTCATACATATACACTGCTGTTATTTCCATGTACAGCTCTCATACATATACACTGCTATTATTTCCATGTACAGCTCTCATACATATACACTGCTGTTATTTCCATGTACAGCTCTCATACATATACACTGCTGTTATTTCCATGTACAGCTCTCATACATATACACTGCTGTTATTTCCGTGTACAGCTCTCATACATATACACTGCTGTTATATCCATGTACAGCTCTCATACATATACACTGCTATTATTTCCATGTACATCTCTCATACATATACACTCCTATTATTTCCATGTACAGCTCTCATACATATACACTGCTGTTATTTCCGTGTACAGCTCTCATACATATACACTGCTGTTATTTCCGTGTACAGCTCTCATACATATACACTGCTGTTATTTCCATGTACAGCTCTCATACATATACACTGCTGTTATTTCCATGTACAGCTCTCATACATATACACTGTGTTATTTCCATGTACAGCTCTCATACATATACACTGCTGTTATCTCCATGTACAGATCTCATACATATACACTGCTGTTATTTCCATGTACATCTCTCATACATATACACTGCTGTTATTTCCATGTACAGATCTCATACATATACACTGCTGTTATTTCCATGTACAGATCTCATACATATACACTGCTGTTATATCCATATACAGGTCTCATACATATACACTGCTGTTATTTCCATGTACATCTCTCATACATATACACTGCTGTTATCTCCATGTACATCTCTCATACATATACACTGCTGTTATTTCCATGTACAGCTCTCATACATATAC
This sequence comes from Discoglossus pictus, assembly GCA_027410445.1. NCBI lineage: Eukaryota > Metazoa > Chordata > Amphibia > Anura > Alytidae > Discoglossus > Discoglossus pictus. The sequence continues at coordinate 35,584,158 of CM050174.1, forward strand.
ACTGTGTTATTTCCATGTACAGCTCTCATACATATACACTGCTGTTATTTCCATGTACAGCTCTCATACATATACACTGCTGTTATTTCCATGTACAGCTCTCATACATATACACTCCTGTTATTTCCATGTACAGCTCTCATACATATACACTGCTGTTATTTCCATGTACAGCTCTCATACATATACACTGCTGTTATTTCCATGTACAGCTCTCATACATATACACTCCTGTTATTTCCATGTACGTCTCTCATACATATACACTGCTGTTATTTCCATGTACGTCTCTCATACATATACACTGCTGTTATTTCCATGTACAGCTCTCATACATATACACTGCTGTTATTTCCATGTACAGCTCTCATACATATACACTGCTGTTATTTCCATGTACAGCTCTCATACATATACACTGCTGTTATTTCCATGTACAGCTCTCATACATATACACTGCTGTTATTTCCATGTACATCTCTCATACATATACACTGCTGTTATTTCCGTGTACATCTCTCATACATATACACTGCTGTTATTTCCATGTACAGCTCTCATACATATACACTGCTGTTATTTCCATGTACATCTCTCATACATATACACTGCTGTTATTTCCATGTACAGCTCTCATACATATACACTGCTGTTATTTCCATGTACAGCTCTCATACATATACACTGCTGTTATTTCCATGTACATCTCTCATACATATACACTGCTGTTATTTCCATGTACAGCTCTCATACATATACACTGCTGTTATTTCCATGTACAGCTCTCATACATATACACTGCTGTTATTTCCATGTACAGCTCTCATACATATACACTGCTGTTATTTCCATGTACAGCTCTCATACATATACACTGCTGTTATTTCCATGTACAGCTCTCATACATATACACTGCTGTTATTTCCATGTACAGATCTCATACATATACACTGCTGTTATTTCCATGTACGTCTCTCATACATATACACTGCTGTTATTTCCATGTACAGCTCTCATACATATACACTGCTGTTATTTCCATGTACAGCTCTCATACATATACACTGCTGTTATTTCCATGTACAGCTCTCATACATATACACTGCTGTTATTTCCATGTACAGCTCTCATACATATACACTGATGTTATTTCCATGTACAGCTCTCATACATATACACTGCTGTTATTTCCATGTACAGCTCTCATACATATACACTGCTGTTATTTCCATGTACAGCTCTCATACATATACACTGCTGTTATTTCCATGTACAGCTCTCATACATATACACTGCTGTTATTTCCATGTACAGCTCTCATACATATACACTGCTGTTATTTCTATGTACAGCTCTCATACATATACACTGCTGTTATTTCCATGTACATCTCTCATACATATACACTGCTGTCATTTCCATGTACAGCTCTCATACATATACACTGCTGTTATTTCCGTGTACAGCTCTCATACATATACACTGCTGTTATTTCCGTGTACAGCTCTCATACATATACACTGCTGTTATTTCCGTGTACAGCTCTCATACATATACACTGCTGTTATTTCCATGTACAGCTCTCATACATATACACTGCTGTTATTTCCATGTACAGCCCTCATACATATACACTGCTGTTATTTCCATGTACAGCTCTCATACATATACACTGCTATTATTTCCATGTACAGATCTCATACATATACACTGCTGTTATTTCCATGTACAGCTCTCATACATATACACTGCTGTTATTTCCATGTACAGATCTCATACATATACACTGCTGTTATATCCATATACAGGTCTCATATATATACACTGCTGTTATTTCCATGTACATCTCTCATACATATACACTGCTGTTATTTCCATGTACATCTCTCATACATATACACTGCTGTTATTTCCATGTACAGCCCTCATACATATACACTGCTATTATTTCCATGTACAGATCTCATACATATACACTGCTGTTATTTCCATGTACAGATCTCATACATATACACTGCTGTTATATCCATATACAGGTCTCATACATATACACTGCTGTTATTTCCATGTACATCTCTCATACATATACACTGCTGTTATTTCCATGTACAGCTCTCATACATATACACTGCTGTTATTTCCATGTACAGCCCTCATACATATACACTGCTGTTATTTCCATGTACAGCTCTCATACATATACACTGCTATTATTTCCATGTACAGATCTCATACATATACACTGCTGTTATTTCCATGTACAGATCTCATACATATACACTGCTGTTATATCCATATACAGGTCTCATACATATACACTGCTGTTATTTCCATGTACATCTCTCATACATATACACTGCTATTATTTCCATGTACAGATCTCATACATATACACTGCTGTTATTTCCATGTACAGATCTCATACATATACACTGCTGTTATATCCATATACAGGTCTCATACATATACACTGCTGTTATTTCCATGTACATCTCTCATACATATACACTGCTGTTATCTCCATGTACATCTCTCATACATATACACTGCTGTTATTTCCATGTACAGCTCTCATACATATACACTGTGTTATTTCCATGTACAGCTCTCATACATATACACTGCTGTTATTTCCATGTACAGCTCTCATACATATACACTGCTGTTATTTCCATGTACAGCTCTCATACATATACACTCCTGTTATTTCCATGTACAGCTCTCATACATATACACTGCTGTTATTTCCATGTACAGCTCTCATACATATACACTGCTGTTATTTCCATGTACAGCTCTCATACATATACACTGCTGTTATTTCCATGTACAGCTCTCATACATATACACTGCTGTTATTTCCATGTACATCTCTCATACATATACACTGCTGTTATTTCCGTGTACAGCTCTCATACATATACACTGCTGTTATTTCCATGTACATCTCTCATACATATACACTGCTGTTATTTCCGTGTACATCTCTCATACATATACACTGCTGTTATTTCCATGTACAGCTCTCATACATATACACTGCTGTTATTTCCATGTACATCTCTCATACATATACACTGCTGTTATTTCCATGTACAGCTCTCATACATATACACTGCTGTTATTTCCATGTACAGCTCTCATACATATACACTGCTGTTATTTCCATGTACATCTCTCATACATATACACTGCTGTTATTTCCATGTACAGCTCTCATACATATACACTGCTGTTATTTCCATGTACAGCTCTCATACATATACACTGCTGTTATTTCCATGTACAGCTCTCATACATATACACTGCTGTTATTTCCATGTACAGCTCTCATACATATACACTGCTGTTATTTCCATGTACAGCTCTCATACATATACACTGCTGTTATTTCCATGTACAGCTCTCATACATATACACTGCTGTTATTTCCATGTACAGCTCTCATACATATACACTGCTGTTATTTCCATGTGCAGGTCTCATACATATACACTGCTGTTATTTCCATGTACAGCTCTCATACATATACACTGCTGTTATTTCCATGTACAGCTCTCATACATATACACTGCTGTTATTTCCATGTACAGGTCTCATACATATACACTGCTGTTATTTCCATGTACAGCTCTCATACATATACACTGCTGTTATTTCCATGTACAGCTCTCATACATATACACTGCTGTTATTTCCATGTACAGCTCTCATACATATACACTGCTGTTATTTCCATGTACAGCTCTCATACATATACACTGCTGTTATTTCCATGTACAGCTCTCATACATATACACTGCTGTTATTTCCATTTACAGCCCTCATACATATACACTGCTGTTATTTCCATGTACAGCTCTCATACATATACACTGCTGTTATTTCCATGTACAGCTCTCATACATATACACTGCTGTTATTTCCATGTACAGCTCTCATACATATACACTGCTGTTATTTCCATGTACAGCCCTCATACATATACACTGCTGTTATTTCCATGTACATCTCTCATACATATACACTGCTGTTATTTCCATGTACAACTCTCATACATATACACTGCTGTTATTTCCATGTACAGCTCTCATACATATACACTGCTGTTATTTCCATGTACAGCTCTCATACATATACACTGCTGTTATTTCCATGTACAGCTCTCATACATATACACTGCTGTTATTTCCATGTACAGCTCTCATACATATACACTGCTGTTATTTCCATGTACAGCTCTCATACATATACACTGCTGTTATTTCCATGTACAGCTCTCATACATATACACTGCTGTTATTTCCATGTACAGCTCTCATACATATACACTGCTGTTATTTCCATGTACAGCCCTCATACATATACACTGCTGTTATTTCCATGTACATCTCTCATACATATACACTGCTGTTATTTCCATGTACAGCTCTCATACATATACACTGCTGTTATTTCCATGTACAGCCCTCATACATATACACTGCTGTTATTTCCATGTACATCTCTCATACATATACACTGCTGTTATTTCCATGTACAACTCTCATACATATACACTGCTGTTATTTCCATGTACAACTCTCATACATATACACTGCTGTTATTTCCATGTACAGCTCTCATACATATACACTGCTGTTATTTCCATGTACAACTCTCATACATATACACTGCTGTTATTTCCATGTACAGCTCTCATACATATACACTGCTGTTATTTCCATGTACATCTCTCATACATATACACTGCTGTTATATCCGTGTACAGCTCTCATACATATACACTGCTGTTATTTCCATGTACAGCTCTCATACATATACACTGCTGTTATATCCGTGTACATTTCTCATACATATACACTGCTGTTATATCCATGTACATTTATCATACATATACCCTGCTTTATCTCATGTATTATAGGGGTCCCTCACTAGCCATGTTCTGGTGGTCTATATCTGATCTATGAGTGTGTATACATTGTTCTTGTATTCTTGCTGACTTGCTTTTCAGTTCCACAAAGCGCTTCTGTGGGTGCCAAGCTTGGACCTCGCCCGCCCTGATTCACAGCTTCAGGTGTGTCCACTCTGCAGGTTCAGCCTCGCCCGGCCCACGCCCTGTGGGAACCGATTACACTGCAGCTTTTGTGTGCAGGAGATTAGTAACCGAGCGTCCCTGGCACATAGAGCTTAGTACACGTTGCACCCACAAAACTGCATCTTATGGGGGTTTGGTAGGGAATTAAACCTCATAAAAACATGAATTTGCAAGCAAATCCCCCCCCCCCCCCCCATTTATGTATGTATTATATATAATAATAAATATATTAGAAACAGTCTAAAGTAGGGCGAATCAAATGGTGCATGGTCTAAAAGATAACATTTCTAAGGAAATACATATTTTTTGTTTGCTTTGTTCAGTCGTTTCCAACTCTTTGTGACCTCATGGACCGTAAAATACCAGAACATCTTAATGTCCATGGTCAATACTTAATAAATATTGTTTAAACGACAAAGAGAGAGGGTGATGTGATACAAATCTGCAGATATATCTAAGGATATAATACAGTTTATCAGGGGAGTACATTACACACAAAAAAAGTAACAAGACTAAGAGGTCATGATTTGATGATTGATAACACGTAGGTTAATGGCTCTCAATTTTTTGGATCTGTGGATATCAAAACATATTAACGACATTTTGAACGGGGTGATACTGCACCTTTATTTATTATTTTACATATATAGATAAAGTACATTTTAATCTCAGAAATAATCAATCTATAACTAATGATCATTATATGTTTTAAGTGTTAGGTTCACTTTATCTCTGAGGACCCCAAGAACTGGTCGTATGGCTGATTGTCTGGCTTAGAAGACAGAAGGGACAGAGAAGATATGATAGAAACTTATAAATATACTTTAGATTGTAAGTTTGGGAGTTTTCAGTCTTGCATGCTGCTTTGGGGAAAGCACTGTGGATTCTAAGCTTGAAGACAAGGCCCTCCATCTTTGTAATGTGGTAATATTGTTTTGCCTTGATCACAACCCATGTATAGCGCTACAGAATATGTTGGTGCATTAGATATAAACAATAATAATGATATATCAAAAGATTTAATAGAGTTCAGTGGACAAAATGGTGAATAAGTAATGGTCCCAACACTCAAGCAAACCGGTTTGTGAGGTTTGAGCACTGAGCCAAGAGACCCAACTGTACGGAGACTTAATTACAGGGTACAGAGCCATAAAGGGATAACATCAACATACTGATCTTATCTTACTGTGACTTGGAAGGTCATTGGGGTCAGGATTTATTATCTTACTAAGCAACAGGTTCCATCAAGGATAGACTGTGTATGTTATTATATATATATATATATATATATATATATATATATATATATATATATATATATATACAGCCCCACCTTTACTGTGGAAATGGTGCCATCAGCAGATCTCGAAAGGCCAAAGCTTACAAAACATAATTTATTGCAGCCATGAGTGTCCAGTAATCTTGATGAATGATCCTTCCTCTGGGTCTCCCAGTTCCCAGTTATAAAAGATTCTGCAGAATGTAGCATGGAAGATACATATAGAACTGTATATATATAGTAATTTAGTAATTATTAATCTAGATAGATTAATAATGAGCATTATTACTAAATTACTAAATTACTGGACATTCACGGCTGCTTCACTCTTGAATTATATATATATATATATATTATTATTATTATTATTAACTTTTATTTGTAACGTGCCAACATATTCTGTAGCGCAATACAGGGGATAAAAACAAGAAAAAATACAGCATTAACAACCTTCCAAAAATGTAGGACCCTGTTTTGAGCTTAGAATCTTTGCAGAAAGTGCTTTTTCCCAAAGCATCCTAGAAGACTAAAAAACTCGCCACTTACAATCTAAAGGGACTGGAAGGTGCAGAAATCAGGGAAAGATTAAACAGATAAGGAATAAAAAGGGTCAGAAGAGAAGTGAAAGTTAGAAAGGTTTTTCATTTAGAGGGAGAGAGAAGGAACATACATATATATATATATATATATATATATATATATATATATATATATATATATATACAAAAATTGTATTACTACACATGTAACTGGTTGATTGAAACATAGTTGAGCGTGTGGCTTCTATGAGCGGTAGTGAATAGAATGTATTTTTAATATAGTAGATTTTGCTGAGCAGAAAAATAGTATAGTGTAAAAAGGGCTTTATTGAACCACATTTGCTTATTAAAATAGATTGGGTACATAAAATATAGCCTTTCGGGGAGATCATACATAGACTATAGCACTAGAATTTGAGGAAGCAGGAATAGCGTCGAAACAGCTGTCAGGATGAATCTTAAAGGCTTTTGTTATTACTCCCCTGTCTATTCAACCACCAAAATGTGTTCATGAGGCTCCCTAATAGGCATCAACAATTTTGGGAAATTAAGTTGTTATGGCTTATGAATAAATAGTAAAGCAACCCAAGACAGGGGATGCAATTCCATCTGCATATGTATATAACATTTATTTTTATATTTTGTTTAGATTGGATATCTTTTACCATATAAGATATTTTGTTTTTATTTTCCTTAATAGCAACTTCATATGAACTACAAAAGTATATAGATCTTCATATAGGGTGGAGGATTAGGCACGTCTTCAGACGTTCTTTCTGATTCTTGCTATTATGTGTTAGCTGCCACCGCCAGTTTTGGGCTTTAAACAGTGAGCCTTCCAGTAAGGAGGATCCATGTCATTCATAGACCTGCTCTTCACCCTATCTCTTTTGAAAACGTTTTATGGACATGATGGAAACCTAGATGGACATATACTAAAAAGTGATTATGTATAATCTCCCCTAATGATCATATTTTAAGGACCCAGTATATTTTAATAAGCAACATTTTTCAATAAAGTAATTAGTATGTTTATAAGGCTTACACTATACTATTGATTGGTTTTGAGAAGACTCACGTAAATAGAGATTTTGTTATTGACTATATTTAATTAACACTGAGAGGGGGCAAATTACTAAACATCTCACTTGCACCTGATATCATCCCTTGATTTACTATGCACTATTTCCTTATTTCGGGTGAGAAAATGTTTAGTATGTGCATCCTAGTAATGCCCCCTCCTGTGCACCCTTCAAGAAGAAGTCATCTTTACAGGTCCTATGTTGTTCTTTGGCAGATCTCCACTTGAAAAAAATAGGGTGCACATATCTATCTGTCTATCTATCTATCTATTTCTATATCTATCTATCTATTTCTATATCTATCTATCTATCTATCTATCTATCTATCTATCTATCTATCTATCTATCTATCTATCTATTTATCTATCTATCTATCTATCTATCTATCTATCTATCTATCTATCTATCTATTTCTCTATCTATTTCTCTATCTATCTATCTATCTATCTATCTATCTATCTATCTATCTATCTATCTATCTATCTATCTATCTATCTATCTATCTATCTATCTATCTTTCTATCTATCTGTATATCTATCTATCTATCTATCTATCTATCTATCTATCTATCTATCTATCTATCTATTTCAATCTATATTATATATATTTGTTCTTATGTTCTGTACAGGATAGACCCCATCAGTCTGTATGTGCCCCCCCTCTCAGGGCAGTCTCTCTCCCTGCAGGCTGGGTGTCTCTACCTGTCTCAGTAACATGATAATGATGACCTGTCAGAGCAGGTCTGGGCAGAGCTGTCACATTCCTGAGACACACCCTGTGCACCCAGCCCAGATAATCTGTATACAGCTAGGTGAGTGGGAATCCTGCATGTATACAGCTTACGGTGCCTGGAGACCCTAATCAGACACTTCTGCACAACACCACAGATAGAAAACTTTTATCCAAAAAATATCTGTATTTTCTTGAAAAATGTGCAAAAAATATTTAGATATATGACAAAAAGTGTTGAGATTATTAATATTTTTTGGATCATAACCTGTCTCAGTATGGCTTGGAAAATGCTAAGACCTTGAAAAATTTGAGTGCCATCTTTTCTACAAATAATAATTCATATTTGGATTCACAAAGCATAAGAGGGGCTGCTATGGGGGGACAGCCTCTGCAATAGCCTCTGACAGGGAATAATACGTTTTGCTTTGCTAGTGTATATATATATATATATATATATTTATATATATATATATATATATATATATATATATATATATATATATATATATATATATATATATACTGCTGTGAATATTATATATACAGCTTATAGCATGTTCCATGTTGGGCCATGATAAACTGACCATAATTTTTCCCATAAGGTCTGGGGACAGTGTGTAGAGATACACTTTGTCTTAATATGTGCAATATATATATAACGGATAATATAGTAGGATATATAGAGATATAAATTATATATATATTTATTTTATTAAATAAATAGTACCCATTCTGGGAATCGGGTCAGTAACATGCAATAGAGGTACTAATGTCACTCTGTAGCCTGCAGTAAGAAATAGAGAGGTACTAATGTCACTCTATAGACCCCCAGTCAGGAATAGAGAGGTACTAATGTCACTCTATAGACCCCCAGTCAGGAATAGAGAGGTACTAATGTCACTCTATAGACCTCCAGCCAGTAATAGAGAGGTACTAATGTCACTCTATAGACCCCCAGTCAGAAATATAGAGGTACTAATGTCACTCTATAGACCTCCAGTCAGGAATAGAGAGGTACTAATGTCACTCTATAGACCTCCAGTCAGGAATAGAGAGGTACTAATGTCACTCTATAGACCCCCAGTCAGGAATAGAGAGGTACTAATGTCACTCTATAGACCTCCAGCCAGTAATAGAGAGGTACTAATGTCACTCTATAGACCCCCAGTCAGAAATAGAGAGGTACTAATGTCACTCTATAGACCTCCAGTCAGGAATAGAGAGGTACTAATATCACTCGATAGACCCCCAGTCAGTAATAGAGAGGTACTAATGTCACTCTATAGACCCCCAGTCAGGAATAGAGAGGTACTAATGTCACTCTATAGACCTCCAGCCAGTAATAGAGAGGTACTAATGTCACTCTATAGACCCCCAGTCAGAAATATAGAGGTACTAATGTCACTCTATAGACTCCCAGACAGAAATAGAGAGGTACTAATGTCACTCTATAGATCCCCAGTCAGGAATAGAGAGGTACTAATGTCACTCTATAGACCCCCAGTCAGAAATAGAGAGGTACTAATGTCACTCTATAGACTCCCAGACAGAAATAGAGAGGTACTAATGTCACTCTATAGATCCCCAGTCAGAAATAGAGGGGTACTAATGTCACTCTATAGACCCCCAGTCAGAAATAGAGAGGTACTAATGTCACTCTATAGACCCCCAGTCAGGAATAGAGAGGTACTAATGTCACTCTATAGACCCCCAGTCAGGAATAGAGAGGTACTAATGTCACTCTATAGACCCCCAGTCAGGAATAGAGAGGTACTAATGTCACTCTATAGACCCCCAGTCAGGAATAGAGAGGTACTAATGTCACTCTATAGATCCCCAGTCAGGAATAGAGAGGTACTAATGTCACTCTATAGATCCCCAGTCAGAAATAGAGAGGTACTAATGTCACTCTATAGACCCCCAGTCAGAAATAGAGAGGTACTAATGTCACTCTATAGACCCCCAGTCAGGAATAGAGAGGTACTAATGTCACTCTATAGACCCCCAGTCAGAAATAGAGAGGTACTAATGTCACTCTATAGACCCCCAGTCAGGAATAGAGAGGTACTAATGTCACTCTATAGACCCCCAGTCATAAATAGAGAGGTACTAATGTCACTCTATAGACCCCCAGTCAGAAATAGAGAGGTACTAATGTCACTCTATAGACCCCCAGTCAGAAAAAGAGCAGCAAGAACAAGAGGTCAGGATGTAAAGTTGAAGATTTAGGGGGACCACTTTACAGAAAGAGTAGACGGTAAGTGGAACAATCTTCTAGCGAATGTAGTAGGGTAAAATACATTTGTAATATGTTTGTGTGTTGTTGAGTTGTGTCCAACTCTTTGCAACACACCAAGCACTTCTTTATGTCCATGGTCATGCTGATCCACTTGGTATTCATGGCAAGATACTGGAGTGGGTTGCTAGTTACTTCTCCAGTGAGCCACAGTACACAGCTCCTGGTATTCCTAGGTGGTCTCCCATCCAAGTACTGACCAGGCGCAACCCTGCTTGGCTTCAGCGTGGTGTGACCTCTCGGTTCCCTGACTGTAATAAAACCCAGGTTGCAGCGGTGAATGCACCAAATCCTAACCACTGAACCCATTTGTAATCTGGTATAAGCGTAAACCATCCAGAGGAATCCTTTTAAATCAATTAAATCGGAAGACTAGATGGGCCTATTGGTTCTTATCACTCGTCAAATATATGTTTGTGTGTTTAATAGAATTTAGGCCACAGTGAGTGGAACCAGTAGGACAGAGAGATGGACACCGATAGAGATGGTGCAAAACCCCAGCACCCAGATAAGAAGCATCATGTCTTTGTATCCCAAAAAGTATAATTAAAAGACTTTAAAGGACCACTGTAGTCAATTTTTAAATAGTTTTTTAGAATAACTAAACTTGCGCAAAATATTTTTTTTAAACATAATATTAATACTGCTAATAATAATAATAACAATACAAATAAAATGAACAGATTTTATATTTTTAATGTGTACATACACTGTTGCTGTGTAGTTCTCTTGCAGGTTCCTTCTGCTGCTTTCTCAGGAAGGTATATTTAAACTAATGAGCTTCCCCACAGTCTTGATGAAAGCATTGGCAGTCTTAGCTGCCACGTTTGAGTTGTGCAGTATTTTCTGTTGCATTCGAAGCTTCGTAATTATATAATTTCTGAAAATATCTGAACAAGATACCTGGATACAAAATATAATAGTAATATAAAAGTACTGCTATCTATACATAAATGTAAATATAAATGTGTATATATATCACATATATAGTTGTCAGTGTTGGGAACGTTTGCAATGTTGGTAACGCAGTTGCGACTTTGCCTCCCATTGTGTGGCAAACAGCATTGCCAGCCTTACAATTTTAATCCTGTCATTTCTGACGGGCAAGTAACTAGTATATATATGTTTACTAGCGACTTGCCCATCAAAAATGACGGCAATAAAATTTGAAGCCTGGCAATGATGTTTGCCACACAATATGGCAATATTATTATTTGGCTGTAGAGATGTCGCGAATAGTTCGCCGGCGGACTGTTCCCTGCAAACATATCATGTTCGCATTCGCGGCGAACTGCGAACATATGCGATATTCGACCCGCCCCTATACTTTATCATTGAGCAAACTTTGATCCTGCAACTCACAGTCAATAGACACATTCCAGCCAATCAGCATCATACCCTGCCTTCCACTCCCTTCTACCTCATGGACAGCAGCCATTTTGGAATCATAACTAACTTGCAGTCTTACTGAGAGGAGGCTGAGTGTAGGTGATACTGCATCAATAGGGAAAACCATAGCTAGGCTACTGTACACAGTGTGCAATACAGTCCTGATGGACTCTTTTGATCTCTGCTGCAAGAACACCCCTGTGTCTCTTCCCCCCTTATCATCATCCTCCCCTAACCTTAGCACCCAACCCTAACACCCCTCACACTTATCCCTAACACCTAACCCTAACATCCCTCACCCTAACACCTAACCCTAACACCCCTTACACTTATCCCTAACACCCCTAACACCTAACCCTAACACCCCTCACACTTATCCCTAACACCCCTCACCCTAACCCTAACACCCATCACACTTATCCCTAACACCCCTTTCCCTAACCCTAACACCCCTCACACTTATCCCTAACAACTAACCCTAACACCCCTCACACTTATCCCTAACACCCCTTACCCTAACCCTAACACCCCTCACACTTATCCTTAACACCTAACCCTAACATCCCTCACCCTAACACCTAACCCTAACACCCCTTACACTTATCCCTAACACCCCTCACACTAACACCTAACCCTAACACCCCTCACACTTATCCCTAACACCCCTCACCCTAACCCTAACACCCCTCACACTTATCCCTAACACCTAACCCTAACATCCCTCACCCTAACACCTAACCCTAACACCCCTTACACTTATCCCTAACAGCCCTTACCCTAACACCTAACCCTAACATCCCTTACCCTAACACCCCTCACACTTATCCCTAACACGCCTTACCCTAACTCAACACCCCTCACACGTATCCATAACACCCATCAACCTAACACCTAACCCTAACATTCTCACACTTATCCCTAAGACCTAACACCCCCCACACTTATCCCTAACACCCCTCACCCTAACACCTAACCCTAATACCCCCTTACACTTATCCCTAACAGCCCTTACCCTAACACCTAACCCTAACATTCTCACACTTATACCTAACATGCCTCACCCTAACACCCCTTACACTTATCCCTAACACCCCTCACCCTAACACCCCTCACACTTAGCCCTAACACCCCTCACCCTAACACCTAACCCCCTCACCCTTATCCCTAACACCCCTTACCCTAACACCCCTCACACTTATCCCTGTGTCTCTTCCCCCCCTTATCATCAAGGGAGGGGGGAGGATGATGAGGGAGGGGGGAAGAGACACAGGGGAGGATGATGAGGGAGGGGGGAAACAGACACAGGGGAGGATGATGAGGGAGGGGGTAAAGAGATACAGGGGAGGGTGATGAGGAAGGGGGGAAAGAGACACAGGGGAGGATGATGAGTGAGGGGGGGAAGAGACACAGGGGAAGATGATGAGGGAGGGGAAAAAGAGACACAGGAGAGAATGATGAGTGAGGGGGGAAAGAGACACAGGGGAGGATGATGATGGAGGGGGGATGAGACACAGGGGAGGGTGATGAGGAAGGGGGGAAAGAGGCACAGGGGAGGATGATGAGGGAGGGGGTAAAGAGACACAGGGGAGGATGATGAGGGAGGGGGTAAAGAGATACAGGGGAGGATGATGATGGAGGGGGATGTTAGGTTATTTATGCCCTTTATGGATTAAAACCAGACTCTGCATCAACTATGTAATTTTCCGTGGGAGTTTTGCCATGGATCCCCCTCCGGCATGCCACAGTCCAGTTGTTAGACCCCTTAAAACAACTTTTCCATCACTATTGTGGCCAGAAAGAGTCCCTGTGGGTTTTAAAATCCGCCTGCCCATTGAAGTCTATGGCGGTTCGCCGGGTTCTCCGGTTCGCGAACATTTGCGGCGGTTCGCGTTCCGAAAATGTTATTTTCGCGACATCACTATTTGGCTGTTTTTGAGGGTCTTTCGAGTTACGCGGTTGAGACCTTTATGGCCGTTAAAATCGTAATCTGTGTGCCTCGCGATCAGCAGTAAAGTGCTATGCGTTTCGTCGGTGATCGCAGTTATTGTGTAGGCTGTTTTAAAGTCTTGCATGGCTCGGAAGGAGCGCCTTTGACGCTCCTCGCGTTCCTCTGCAATGAGCGCCTTTGGTGCTCACTGCAGCCCCTGTCATTTGTAATGTCTTGGAAGGAGTCCTGCAATGAGTGCCTTTGGTGCTCATTGCAGGCTAAGTCGTGCAAGCCTTGCGATGAGCATGCGCCCGGGCCTCATTTTTAACATAGCGTTACCGACAAACTCTCAGTACAACTGTTATATGTGATTTATCTATCTTTGTGTATCTATCTATCTATTTTTGAATCTATTTATCTATCTCTGTATCTATCTATCTATTCATTTTTTTATTTAGATAGCAGTATTTTTTTATTATTATTATTATTATTATTATTATTATAACTTTGCATTCAGGTATCTTGTGCATACAATACTGCTATCTAAATATACAAGTAGATAGATAGATAGATAGATAGACAGATAGATAGATACAGAGTTAGGGATAGAGAGATAGATAGGTAGATAGATAGATAGATAGATAGATAGATAGATAGATAGACAGACAGACAGATAGATAGATAGATAGATAGATAGATAGATAGATAGATAGATAGATAGATACAGAGTTAGGGATAGAGAGATAGATAGATAGATAGATAGATAGATAGATAGATAGATAGATAGATAGACAGACAGATAGATAGATAGATAGATAGAGATAGATAGATAGATAGATAGATAGATAGATAGATAGATAGATAGATAGATAGATAGATACAGAGTTAGGGATAGAGAGATAGATAGATAGATAGATAGATAGACAGATAGATAGATAGATAGATAGATAGATAGAGATAGATAGATAGATAGATAGATAGATAGATAGATAGATAGATAGATAGATACAGAGTTAGGGATAGGGATAGATAGATAGACAGATAGATAGATAGATAGATAGATAGATAGATAGATAGATAGAGATAGATAGATAGATAGATAGATAGATAGATAGAGAGTTAGGGATAGGGATAGAGAGATAGACAGATATATAGATAGATAGATAGATACAGAGTTAGGGATAGAGAGATAGATAGACAGATAGATAGCTAGATAGATAGATACAGAGTTAGGGATAGAGAAATAGATAGATAGATAGATAGATAGATAGATACAGTGGCGAGCTAGTACATGGGGGGCTGGCTGCAAAAAGAGAATTTGGCCTCCCCCGGCCTATATATATATATATATATATATATATATATATATACATACCATATACACGTCTATACATCGGCCACAAGGGGTGGTGAGGGCCACAAGAGGCCCTTAGAAGACCCGCAGGGCCACAGAGGACCTGCAGGGGCCCCAGAAGACTCACAAGGGCCCTTGAGGGCTGAGGGGGCCACCAAGAACATGCAGGGGCCACAGGGACCACAGAGGATGCACTGGGGCCACAGGGAACCTGCGGGAGGTCGTCAGGGGCCCATCAGAGGCCAGGGGCCTCGGTGCAATGGACCACAATGAAACCACAGGGGGCCACAGAGGATCCACGGGGCCACAGGGCCTTCACAGGGTACATGGGGCCCCCGGGGCCTGTTGCTGGGCACAGTGGGCCATAAGGGTCTGCATTGGCCATAGGGGACCCAGGGAAGTCTGCAGGGCCCAAGGGGCGGAGAGGGCCACAGTAGGCCCTGGGGTTACAGGGGACTAACGGGAGCCTTAGAAGACCCACAAGGGTCCTGCCGGGGCCACAGAAGATCCACAGAATACCTGCTGGGGCCACTTGAGGGAAGTGGAGGCCACCGGGGACCCTTGGGGACCTTAGAAGACCTGCAGAGCTGCAGGTGGCCCGCCTTGGGGCCACAGAGGAAGCTGGCCACATAATACTTGAAGGGGCCACTTGAGGCCAGCGGGGGCCACAGAGGACCCATGGGGCCACTGAGAACCCACGGGGTTGCACCGGTGGTAGCTCCGCCCCTGGGTAGATAGATAGATAGATAGATAGATAGATAGATAGATAGATAGATAGAGAGATAGATACAAAAGTTATAATTACAGTAACTAACTAGGAAACATGAGAAATAACAAGGAAAAATAAAAATACAATTGTAATTACCTAAAGAGTTCCACAAATATCAGTCCTGTAGCCTGAGGGGTAGGAGAGGTATTTCCATGGGGTTTACGGCACCTCTGTTTTTAGAAATATTTTCTTGAGGAATTGTGTCTAGTTTATGGCTTGTGAAATACTTGAAGGATACAAGAGGTTGTGTCTGTGGGCCTAAGGAGGTAGCAGAAGAGGGCCAGGTTTCTTGGCTGCCAGGACCACTAGTCTGACATGCCTACTCTTTTGGCCAATAAAGACCCCTGCCACACCCTAATTTTGTTGCTGTTGTTTGGTCCTTCAGTTGTGTCCGACTCTCAGTGACCATATGGACCGTAGCACCCAGGCACATTTGTCTGTGTTTCTCATGTGCTTATCCATATGGTTTTCTTGACAACAATAATGGAGTGGGTTGCCAGTTTGGTCCTGCGGACTGTGATTTGTCTGACCTCTCTACTATGACCTTCCCATCTTGGGTGACTCAACATGGTATAGCTCACAGCTTCATTGAGGTACACAAGCCCCTTCACCACGACAAGGTAGCGATCCAGAAGAGGACATTTGAAATACATGGCACAAATATGTGTCCTAGACTATTATATTAATCATAATATGTTAT